>JAMWET010004275.1:105000-512500 GCA_024036415.1 Prochilodus magdalenae
CCAATGAGTAACAGAACCCAAACCGTCCAAATATGGTTCAGTGGTTCTTGACACGAAGCAAACAGTAAATGGTTAATTGCATATTAAGGGAGTGTGTGTTCAATATGCTTCTAGCAACAAAAACGGGTTTGACTTTTGGTTCAAGCTTGGTATTGGTGTTACCCAGAACCATTTTAAAAGGTTCTACAAACGCACACTTTCACCAAAGAGCCATTTAAGCGTCCACATGAGTGTTCGTGGCTGTAAACAGAACCGCTGAAGAACCCCTTGAAGAACCATCCTGTGTGTAGGTCAAGCCAAGGGTGGCCTGATTTAAACCCTGATCACCGCCTCTTCCTGAATTCGAGCGCTGTAACTTTAAATCCTCAGATCGAGGCGAGGTTGGGGTGCTGTCATTTACCGGAGTCAGCGCGTCACGTGACAGAGCCCCCTCCTTCCCATTGGCCGGAGGCACGTGTCTAGGATACCGGGAGTGCAACGTCACCCGGTGGGAGGAGGAGGAGGAGGGTGCGGGAGCGGGGTGGGGGCTCGTATTAAAAATAAGACCAGAATTCCGTAGTGAAAGTATCTGAGAGGCAGTTAGCACCTCTTTATTTACCCCGAGCTTTGGGCGCCGAGGAACAGCGCTGGGTCTACTCGAGTGCCCTAAAGTAGCCTCGTATTCATCAGCACAACTAGAAGTCCAATAAACTCCTGCGTGTGGAATTCAGTCCCGAATCATGATCTTCCCTTTGTGATCATCGCGGCATTTAATCGACCACAGAAAAAAAAATCGATTTTTTTCTCGACTTTTATTCCTCTATTTTCCCAACTTCTATATAAACACGCACATATCCATCCCGCGCGCAGAGAAGAGGAAGATTGCGCCTTTCTTCAAAGCTGGAAGCGGGACGCTACCGTGCGGGGCAGAAAGGGGTTAAAGAGCTGCGAGTTTGGGGATGGAGGAGAAGGACCGGAGCCCCAGAGGCGCGGAGGACTCGGGCGACGAGTCGCTACTGCACGCACCGGGCAACCTGCACGCCCACCGGGTCACCAACTTCTACATCGACAACATCCTGCGGCCGGACTTCGGGCGGAGGAAAGAAGGCATCGCGGCCAACGACCACGACCATGACCACCATCACCATAACCACCATCACCACCACCACCACAACCACCGCGCCGCCGACGTCACCAGCGAACCCTCGGCGGCCACAGAACCGGTGGGCGCGCCCGTGCCCGGTGAAGGCACGTCTGGACCGCGGGCGGGAACTGGGGGGAAAAGAGCCACGGACGGAGCACGCGCCGAAAGCGCGGACCAGTGCCTGAGCTCGGACTCGGAGTGCTCTCAAAGCAGCGCGCCCCCAAATAGCCAGCCCATGCTGTGGCCAGCCTGGGTCTACTGCACCAGATACTCGGACAGACCATCATCAGGTAGGAGCTGAGTTTGACTGACATGATTATATGCAAACATCCATCCATTTATATATCTATAGATCTCCATACATGAACATCCATCACTTGATCTGCAGTGGTGCGCTCATAATTACTTGATCAGTGTTGATCTATGCTGGTTTATAATTTACTGATAATATTGATTTGAACTTTAGCCCTAAAAAATAAAAATCAGATCGAAATTTAAAAAGCTCGTGGAGCCTAGGCCACAACAGCCCCCAAAAAGCCTGACCTATGAATAGGCTACTAGTTCTCGTTGACCGTGACACCGCCCGCCAAAGAGGAGTTTGGTGCAGAGTTTGGTTTTTATCCGGATCCGGATTTCTGAGTGGAAACGTTGGAAAAAAAATTTAGCCGTTCTTCAAATTGTTAATTAAACCAAAATTTCAATCGCAGAATTTGTGGAATTCGGTGTGAACGTTCTGAAAATAAAACTAAATAATTTAATAAATGCTGGGAAACGGGAAGAGGCCTGAAAACTTTAATTCTTATATTTCGAGATCATTATTATTATTTTAATATTTAAACTTTTTACATTTTTGGCGTAAGAGTAACGAACATTAAAGCCCTCTCTCGTTGCCGGTCGTTCGCCATGACTATTTCTGAGCGAAGAAATAAACTACTGTCTCAAAATTTCTCAGTCGATGAAAAAAGACCCTAAAGTAAGAAACATTTTGTTGGTATTTTTAGCGGAAATGAAACACTGAAGACAAATTCTGATTTTTTCCCACCTGCATTGTTCCATCGCTGTCTTTGTTAATATTTCATTAGCATATTTTTGACAATAGAGTTGAACCAGGCTATGTGCTAAAGCACATACATTTCCCTCGAAGACGCTGTTCCGTCATTCGCGATCGTTCCCTAAAATTAAATTTTGGTTTAATTTATTTTTTGCGGCTCAATGCGAATAAAATATTATTAGAGCAAATTCTAATTCAGTGAGTGGCTGGGAAAAAATGTCTGTGCTAAGCTACACAGAGGCAAGTTTTCCCTCAGGTTGTAGCCTTTCTTCAGCCTACGAACAAACTGAAATCCAGACTTTTTAAAAAAAAGGAATCGGATTGAAATTTCATCAGAATTTTTTATGCCATATTTTATTGGCCTGATTTTTTTGTTTAGTTATGAAATGTGCAACGGGGCCTAAATCATTAGCATTTAGCTGAATAGATGATCGAGATGACCTGAAACATTATTAGATATAAAATAAAAAGTAATAGAAAAAAACACAAATCGACACATCAGCCCCACATCTCTCAATAATGCGAGCACATGAAAGGATAATCTGTTTAAAGATCAGGCCTGGACTGCAAAATATGGTCGGAATGTCTAAAAAGGTCATTATTCGTCTGTACTGTTCATTGGAAGTATCGATCTTCGGGCCGGGATCAATAGGAATCGCTCAGTGCTTGTGGTTGCGGTGTAGAATGAGATGTGCTACACTTATAGCAAGTTTATGGACAACACGCAACCTTATAAATGCGGTTACTATGGTAACAGGGGGAGAAAGGAGCGCCTTACCCCCTCACAACCAATCCCCCCCCCACCACCACCCCCCACACACACACACCACCAACTGCCTCCTCCTATCCCCCTCCTACCCTGGCACTCACCCCACCCCCAACCCCAAATCCAGCAGGCCTTCTTAGGCCAAAACTCGAGCAGACCTATTGAATTATGGCTCGTATGCTAATGTGAGGAGCTTTGTTGGCAGATTCCTTATTTAGGAGTTGTAGTAAAGTTTAGAAGTTAAAGTCATTTTTTTTTTGTGTTGGATATCGTTTACATCTACTCTTACAACCACCATGGTGCGTGTTCAGGGAGATTTATTTTTATTTCTGCTAATAGCAACTGTTAATGTTGTTATTATATTATTACTAACATGCTACTGCTAAGATGGACACTGTTTTAATACTAGGCTATAATGCTTGTGATTCTTATTGTAGAATAACTATTACAATAACAAGCCAGATGGTAAAAATAATTAAATAAATTATTATTATTATTAATATTATTATATAACAGTTTCTAGTGACGCTTATAATAATAACAATCGTTCTTATTATTGTCCTGTTATTACTATATGTTACTACTACGACCGTGTTTATGGTAGTGATGATTGTTATTACCACTCTCCCCACTGTTATTACTTTGTGATTATCAGTGCGATAACGCTCGTGACTCTTACTGTAGTATTAGTAGTATATGAACAAGACACAGGTGCTAGTAATGATGTGGATCATTATTAGCATTATTTCCATATTAGCATCTGCTACTACCATGATGCTACAATGACGGCCAAGTTATTGCATAACCATTATTATCACTTTGATAATACAATTACTACTACATGTATAATTGCCCTGTAATAACCATATTATTACTTTTATATTAGCTCATTAGTATTATAACCACATTATTAGTAGTATTATTAGGACTATTATTATTATTGAAGCTGGAGTCATGGCCCGTCTCTAACCCATACGTGTGCCCTGACCAAAACGCAGGGCCAAGATCCCGCAAACCAAAGAAGAAGAGCATGAGCAAAGAGGACAAGCGCCCGCGCACCGCCTTTACAGCCGAGCAGCTCCAGAGACTCAAGTCCGAGTTCCAGACCAACCGCTACCTGACCGAGCAGAGGAGGCAGAGCCTCGCACAGGAGCTCGGCCTCAACGAGTCCCAGATCAAGATCTGGTTCCAGAACAAGAGGGCCAAGATCAAGAAGGCTTCAGGGAGCAAGAACACGCTGGCCTTGCACCTGATGGCCCAGGGCCTGTACAATCACGCCACCAACGCCACCAAGGAGGACAAATCGGACAGCGACTGAGAAGGAAGGGGCGCGAGAAGAAGCGTGAGGAGGAGGACGACTATACAATGCAATAAAAAATAGAAATACAAATGAAAAGGGCCAGTGTACAAAATACCAGCAGGAGTGAAGACTGTGTGATCATAACTCTGCAATATTTAGTGGACTGTAATTTCGGAATTTTGCGTGTTTTTAATTGTTTTGTTTTTTTATTTGTTTTTGTTTTTTATATTAACACTGTCTGAACAACAAAACAATGCTCTGTGATGAAAAAGGAGGGTTTATAGAAAAGAAAAGTGGAGAAAAGAGAGAGAGAGAGAGAAAGAGAGAGAGAGAGACAGAGAGAGAGGGAGAGAGACGTGCTTCGCTTTTGATTGACACTTGATCGTTTTGAATCCATGTGCTGAAGTCCAAAGATTTTTTTCCTGCTGCATTCAGGCGACTGTGATTTCCTTTTATAAATAATTAAACAAACAAACAAACAAACAAGTGGCAAAACTTAGTTCAGTGTCCGTTAGTTTCCATGTTTGTTTATTTTAATTATTGTTATTATTATTTTAAGGTTTTTTAGATTTTTTTTGTTGGTTATTTCACAAGCAAACAAAAAGGTAAAATCATGTTGTGGTATTTATAGCTCTATTAACTCATCGCAGCCATGTTCATCAGGAAGTTCAGACAACTGAGTAAACCTCTGATCGACACGCAGAGCGGATCTCCGGAAGAATACTTGACCAAACTGAATTTATCTGCTAGTCTTTATTTGGACGGGAACGTACGATGAACTTCATTTATATCATCTACCTTATTCCCTGATGTCTCTGGAAAAGTGTTGTCTGGGATTGTCTACGTTTCCTCATGGAGCAATATCCTCCGTCCGTTCAGCTTGTTTGAGATTATTTCGCAATTTTTTTGCGCAATTTTGCAAAAATCAAAAACAAAAAAACAAAAAAAAAAATCAAAAACAAAAAACATAAAAAATGAAAAAGCGCAAAAAAACTTTTGGAGGAGTTCTCTTTTTCTTTTTCTTTTAATTATTATCATATGACATATCATCATTATTTATTTCATGACGTGTTCATGTTGTCATGCAATAACGCGCGCGAGCTGACGTGTTTTCGAGGCCTTTTTTGCATGGGTAGCTTTTAAAGAGCAACGGGAAGTAGTTTTTACTCCATATGCCAAATCCATGGTGTGAACCGTGTCGTCACTGTAGATTTCAAAACAAACAAACAGACAAGGAGAAAAGTACAAAAAACAAAGTGTGCGCGTGCGTGAATCGATTCGCCAAACAGACGCACTTTTGCCTTAAAGTTCTGAGAGGAACTTTCTTTTATATAAATATATAATATACACACAGTATATACACACAGTATATACATACACTTATACATACATATTCATACATATAGCCTTTATGTCTAAGAACCGCCAGACGGACTCAGCAGCTCCAACAGAATCTACAGCAGAATCTACATACAGAGCAGATGTATAAACCAGAAAGAGATAATTTAAGTTCCTGTTCTTTTTGTTTCGTCTCAGTTTTTTAATACTATCACGTGGTTCTCTGCCAGATGTACATACTTTGTATCATGTTTATTTGTGTAATTAAATCCCGCTGAGAAGAGCAGGTCAATAAAACGATGCATATTCGTAAATATCCTTCTGCTTTGATGTTTTAACTTTGGTGTTTAATTTCAGACATTTCTAAAGCCTTGTTTCAGACGTGAAATCGCTCACAGGGGTATAAAGCCAAACGCTCCATTCTGAATAGATCACAGAGGTGGTGACAGAAAAACCCAGACGTCTGAAAAATGCTACCTGATGCCTTTTGGACGTTTTTAAAATCAGGCCTTCGTTTAAACTCTCATTTTTATACGGTTAAGGTAGAAGCTGAGCTGGTAATGCAAAATAGCTACCTCTGTGGGCTGAACTTTCAGACCCCCCTCCCGTTTTCAAAATAAAAGCTCCCTCGGAACTCAGTGCACCCACTGTAAACAAAACTGTGTACTGTTTTAGTGAAGTAGCAGCTGTAGGTGACTTGTAGCTGTAGGTAAACTAGTCAACAGATCCGCAGCACTGTTCTGCTGAAGGGGGAGGCTAACAATCAGTTTCTCAGACTGATCACTATTTAATCAACTTGCGGAGAAGATGCTGTTCATTTAGGATGGTAATCTAAGGTGCTAGGTTCTCATCTCCTCTACCTCCACTGTAAACCTGAGCCATGCCAACCGCTTGGTTTACATCTCAATGATTAAACTGTGCAAACGCAGCAAAAATCATTGGACTTTCAAAAGAGCTTTTGCACTCTGTTAACCACTTTATCTGAAATCATAAACAGCAGCTGCAACACGAAAACAGTATATGGCTTAGTTTACAATGGTTGCATTTGGTTAAAAAGAAACATTAATTAAAAAAAAAAAAAGAGTCTACAAGTCCACAGAAATGCTGAATGTGCACACTGGACCTGCTCAAGTTGGCATGCAAAAGGACCACTAGTAAGAGTCCCTGGTCTAAAGTGCTGTGTGTTTATGGTGTTTATACTGTTATGCTTGATTGGTCTCAGCTTGGTTCCCATCATCATCCAGCTTCACAAACAGTCCCTGCACAGAACTTAGCTGGACATTATCAGGCTCATACAGACCCCTTGTACGTGGAGGGAAACTGCCAAAATCATTCACAGTGAGTTTTAGGCTACAGAGGACAGGTAGAGCTTAGGTAGCTCTTAAACTGGGGCCCAGTAATCTACCGCTAGTGAGAATGCTTTTACTCCCTCTTTTAAAACAACAAATTTCATGTTTCAATGCAAATTTCATTTGATTTTCAAGAAAAAAATTGCACCAAAAGTAGAAACTCTGAAATATTCATATTTATATAAATTAGTATCCGAGACACATTTGTTGTAATGGCAGCTTGTGCAAAAGTCTGTAATGAGGAGGTAAAATCCACCTGGAAGTCATAAGGATATGGGAAAAAAGGAAAAATGGAAATGAAAATTATTTTGAAAAATATGAAGCCTTAATATGGTCAACACCAAAAATGTCTCAGCACTTTGTGTATCTCGCCCTCTATTAACTTCTAATTACCTTTTCCTTTTCTAAAATCCTAAAACTTCCTGCCCCAGTCAGATCTTTCCCATACATTAGACTGAAACAATGCCATGAAGTGATTTACACTCTGGGTTCTCAGAACCTTTCCTCCTTTGTGGAGTCAGTTTGGACTCCTGGTGTTCTGCAGATCAATTACAATCTGGAAAAAACTTAAAAGCGGAAGCGAGCCTTGTGCAGAGGTTCTGCTCTTCCAGGGACACATTCCTACAGAACCGCAGACATTAGAAACCAAAGCGTCCATGATTCAGTGCCTTTGTGCAGCACATGCACACACCTAATCACCCTAATCACCAGCAGCAGACTTTCCAGCTCACGGTTACATTATACCAGGCGAAGAAAGAAAGAGCTGCGGAGAAAGTCGCATTGGTGAATAGGGGCCGATACAAAGGGGAAGCAGCGGCCCATCTCCGAGAGGCAATTCCCAGCATTGACCTGCGCTCCTCAATGCCACAGAAAGCTCATCTGCATTTCTATTCCGGCCCGGCTTGTATGAGGAAGGAACGCCCAGCGCCTACCGACCTGCGCAGCTTCTGGGAGCTGAGGCAGGGCCGGCGGCGTGGCCGGGAGTCCCCATTACAGGTCAAAGCCTTAAAGTCAGAATGTTTCGCCTCCAAACTCAACACGGAACCTCAAAGAGTTTCTGCAGAGCTTAACGCCACAGATGATGTTCTGTCATTAAGTGCTAAAACTACAGGCTTGGTGTATTCAGTGATACAGTAGTACAGAACTGTGACTCAGGTGTAGTTCAGCAAAAACTAGCAGAAAAGGAGTTTGTTAGACCCAGTTTTTTCTCTTTTTAGTGTACAGTGAAATGCTAAAACTCCAAAGCGAGACACACAATTTATATTCCCAATTTATTCCAGTAAACAAACTAGATGCAGTGAGTGAACCACTCTTGTTCCAAATGTCCAACCCCTAAATGGTCAGATCTAGAGACATCTATAGCAAAAACAATCAGACAAGTCACCACACACACACACACACCCACACACACGTACATATTTCCTTATTCCACAATTCTATAAATACTTCACTTCCACACAGCTGCTGTCCACAGCATGTCCCAGTGCTCTGACGGTCGGGCCTGGCCTAGAGAACACAGCTAGTTATACTGTTTAGACTAAAGTCTAAATAAAACCTCACCTCAATTTAAAGTCACCTTAGTCTTAGTCTTAAGGTGAGCCATCACTGTCAGAGAATTAGGTACTGCACAGATTCTGGACCCCATAAAACATATAATGCAAAATAACTTTAAACAGTCCGTGAGGGCCAACTTTGGGGGAGGTAGGCAGGTGGGGGGTGGGGGTTATTACACCCTTGACACTGTTTAACTGCACCCAAAAGTGCAGTTTAGTAACAAATATATGGGAGCACAAATATTAGATAAAGATAAAATAGTGAGTGTATAGCTGAGTGAGAATGGCTAGAGTGGAACTGGGTGAAAAGTAAGTTACTCACAAATATACGTGAGCTGAAGGCAAAGTCTTCAGAAACACTCAGCAGGCAAAAGGCAAACAAGTTTGATTGTTGAATTTTGTTACATTTTACAAGTGAAATTGAGAAAATTCTAACATTTTCAGTGTATTTATTTATTGAGTTTAAAACATTAAAAACTTGAGTCATTTAATAATTAATTTAAGTAATTAAATTTCTTTACTTATTTGAGCCAATTTAGTAAACAACGATAATCATGTATTAAAACATAAAGCGTGTTCTCTGCAGAGCATGCAACAACTCATTCTCCCTTTAACCCTCTAAACTTTTGCAAACCAACGTACATTTCACAGAGGACAATCAGAACCAGGTAAGCTGAAACTACACTGTCTGTGAATAACTGAGGCGCAGTGGACAAACCATTCTCGCTCCAAACGTCCAGCCCCAAAACTCAGGACAGTCCCGACAAAGCTGCCCCCGCTATGGAGACAAAAACATCTGCCTATTGTGATTAAAAAAGCCTCTGTGGCTCACACCCCACACCCCAAAGGGTCCTACCTTCCTTCCTTCAAGAAGTCCAGCCGTCTTGTCACGCAGAGACCCATGCCCCGGGCTGAACTCCAACAAATGGTGGAGGCAAAGGCCAGTCACACTCCAAAAGAAAATACATATCAGAAAAGTATTGACGTCTCCTGTTGGCCCCCTCATACAAAGGGGCCCCCGGCCCTGACCCCTCCCCCACTGAGTTATTTATCTATAGTTTTCAGAAAACCGCTTCCTAGTCAGATTTGAATATGCAATGCAGCGCCGGAGCTTTGTGGCGGAAATATAATTAAGGCCGGTGAAAGATGGGCGAAGGTGAAGAATGGGGATGACATCAGGCTAATTTCACACTCGGCTCTCCGATGGCCAGCCCGTAGCCGGGCCCTCGCCACACAACACAGATCAAAGCGCGCTAGCTACTGCCGAAAAAGGCCAAAGGAGGACTTAAGTATGCTAATCTCCAGGACAAATATATTTTAATCTTGTTAGAATACAAGTTAATGCTGGAGCTCACTGCTGAACTTAGCTAGTCCACTCTCTGGTTCACATCTGTGAAAGAACGTGGGCTCTTCCTGCTTCCAGCCTGGTGGAGTTAGGCAATTTTACAAAATGCTTCATCATCCGGGCCATGTACTCGGGATAATGCGACTGAGGGGCAAGCCCCTCCCGCATGGGCCACCCTCGTCCAGGCGGCGCCTAGCATACTTAGGAAAGCTGCGAATTAATCCGAATATTGGAACTAACTTGGAAATAAAGGTGCAGAAAAGGCTTATTCAGAGCCAAACCACTAAAGAACTCTTTAACAGAGGCTTCTTCACTCCAGCTGTGCTTAGTCTGATCTCCATCTAGCACATCAGCACCATACGGTTAATGACCGCACACAATAATTTAGACTGCACCTAGTTATGAATGCAACACACGCAGATTCTAAACACCCGTTGGCTTCTATTAATGTGTTCTGGTATACTTAAATGTATTAGAAATGTACATTAACATCATCATCAGTAGAACAACTGCACCCAGAAGGAAGTGTGGGATTGCAGTTCTATTGGGAAAGAAGATAAATGTTACCAGGAACAATAATTGATAATAAATTTACATTGATATGATCAGGCCGCCATATTTGCTAACCCCAGAGTGGGTTATTTGGATGCTGCGAAGAAGCAGAAATCGATGAACCAGCTTCTAGGTTTCTTTAAATACGTGAATGGTGGTCTCTGGTGGTCTCCGAGTTCAGTATCAGTGCGGATTTCACATCCTACTTTCGGTCAACATAGCTTATGGAAATACAAAGCTTGGTCTTCCATCACACTCTTAAACATAAAAGGTTCCTATAGGGTTCTTGGCTTGGCTGTAAAGTTGTAGGACAGTCCTCTAACAGATAATAGTACCTTCACATAGTGTAGAGGCTCTTTAAACTTTGGTTCCACATCTCCTTTACCAAAATGACTCTTAAAAGTACCATAGGTTAAAAAAGTGGTTCCTCTGTGGCTTCGCTCCAAAGAACCCTTTCTGGCACCTTCATTTTGAGGAGTGTAGTTTTCCTAGCATGCATAGGAAATGAGCCTTTGGTTTGTCTGGTCACTCTGAGCCCCTGCCAACAGCACCTTGGTAACCCTTGATCTGTCATGTATTTAAGCTTAAGTCGGGCGGGGGGGCAGAACAGCCGAGCACAAAGGGGAAAAGCCACTTTCTTAGACCACAAACCTCCCCTTACATCTGAACACACAAACCAAGCAAGCTTCCTGGACGATGAAAAGGAGCGAGAGGAGAGGAAAAGAAGGCTTAAAGTTAATTACGCACTTTTGTTGCAGGGCAAAAAGGTTTGTGGACGGTAACCAACATCAGGACCAATGAGGAAGGTGTGATGGATCCTCAGATGTTCCTCAGATGCTGACTTACATTCTACAACCAGTAGAAACTTCACTTATACAAACTTCACTAATGTACAGCCATTGTACTGTGAACTGTGGCATTCAAAGCAGTGATTAAAGTATGTCACATAATTTAGACATTAATATTGACCTTAATATTGATAGAAATATTCCACTCACTAGATTTGGGTGATGTTAGGGTTCCTCAGAGTTCCCATCCGCAACTGATGGGCAGAGGTGGACGAAGTACACAAACCATGTTGAGTTAAAGGAGAGATCCCCCAGGATAAAACAATCCTCCAGTGTGAGAAGTTCCTCCATTTAGGCATAAAGTATTTACCTACAGCTGTACTGAAGTATGGAGAGTAACAGTGGCATGATTTATTATGGCTCTAATGTCTGATTATCATTTTGGATCAAGACTCGTAATCAGACTCTAGTGTCTCTCAGTCCACCAGTCTTTAGTAGAAGGTCATTAATTAATCTGACACTGATGTGTCAGCACAGAACACTGAAGGAGGTTCAGTTAGCTAGAACTATAAAATAGCTTTTAGCAAACAAGTCAAGTTTTGGTTTAAGATTTATTTAGTTTAAGTTTAATAAAAATGTAAAAACTTCAAACACAGGTTCACAAATGAGTGTTCCTTTACTGTACTGCATCCGTTTTTCTGTTCACATAAGCCGAAAGGAACGACACATTTTCCATAATGTAGTGGAGTAAGATATTTGAAATGTCATGGAGTTACTGGAAATACTTCAGTACAGATACACGGAAAAACTACTTAATTACAGTAACTAAATCCATTACTTCCTTACTGTCCATCACTGCTGACGGGACACTTATTACCCCCCACCGCCATACCACAGCTGCGACTTTATCCTTACCTTAGGGGGTCTTTATAAGGTCTACTAAGTATCTGACTCAGATAAAAAAAGATCAAATTAACACCGATATACCAAAACACTGATGTGCCTGGAGATGTTAATGTGGGAATAATATTAAGGCAAAAAGTGTCAGAAACTGTAAACTGTAAAGTGACTTCTAATTCTGACCCCAACGAAAAAAACAAAACAACAACAAGTAAGTGTTAACCAATTAACCATCACTACAGTTAGCCATCATAACTAACTAAAACCAGGGATCATGGACCATTGACTATCTGCTTGTTAAGCCATCATGTATTGACCTTCATGTCCGGGTCGACTTTACTGGCTTATCATTCTGGCTCTAGCTACGTGGTGAAAACGAAAGAAGAAGTATCTGAAGTTGATCACCAATCCTGGGCTATCTTAGCTATCTAACGTATTACTTATTTTGGGAGACGTGTGATTTAGTCTTTGAGTTTAATACACTGCTAAAAGTGTTTCTTTGGTCCAACTTTAAAACATTACTCTAATTAGTTTCAAGCAACTGACAGCTTGTAACCAATAAGGATTTTGGTTGTCAGGGTTGTCAGTCAGACAAACTGACAAAAACAACTAGCTAGCTAGTTAAGGCGGAACTGACTAGCTAAGGTGAGCTAAAGCGGAGCTAGCTAGGTAAGGCTAGCTATCTTAACTGCAACCGGAACATGAAGATGTGGGTTCATCTTCCCTCTAAACCCACAGACTGGATCAAGTAGTGGCCTGCTTGGCTTTAGCAAGTAAGTGCAAACGTTAACAGGATGGATTTTCCAGAGTATATCTGAAGCTTCTTTAAAGACTCCTTTATTTGACAAAATTTTTACATAAGAATTCTACCAAAAGTGTTTCTCTTATAGCAACCCTCCAGAGAACCTTTGTACGTTCCAAAACACTTATCCTTTTCAAAGTTCAAAGAATCTTCTTGTAAGATCTTGTAACAGATTTCCAGTTCTATCTAGAACCATGATAAATTATGGCGTGTCTCTAAACTCAAAAAAGGTTCTCCATATCAAATCTAATTTGCAATACTGTTCTACAAAGAATGGAAAGGTTCTTTTGTGGAACCAAAAATGGTTCTTCAGTGACTTTGGGCACAGTGCTTTCTAGACCCTTTACATTATATGGCAGTTCTTTAACTTTAGAAATCTCTTCATGTCGACAAATTTGGCACCTTTATTTTAAAAGTATACCTCAAAGTGTTCTCTGGAGTGCAGAGAAACGTTTTAAAGCTTGAAGCGACTCCACATAATGTAAAGGTTCTACAAAGAACCGTATGTCTGAGCCTACAACCAGAAAAAGCTTGATACCAGAGTGTATCAATAAGTTGCTTCACATCTATAGGCGGTCTGCAGTTCGTTAGCAGTGCATGTGCTGATTACAACAAATTAAAAAAAGTCACATCATTTGCATGAAAATTAATAACCAAGGTCGTGTCCAGTCACCCCACAGAACAGGATGCACTTTACTTAACCAAGCGACATCCGGCCATAACGCTACAGCTTTCAGGTGCCTTTCAGTGTTTCGGCTTGATTAGCCACGCCAGAGACTCTACAGACCCTATAGCAGTTCCTCGCAGCAGCCTAGCGTCATATACTGAAAGGTGTGGTGATGTAACCGTGTGATGTCACACCCCCCAGCAGTGATCGGGCTAGCACACCAAACCAACCAGCATCACAAAGCCAAGGCATCATGGCGTCGCCCAATGAGGGATCGACCCTGACCCCCCTCCATCCGATCCAGGATATGGACTGCATGGCCCAGTGCATGGGGAGGTGGGGGGCCCGAAAGGGAAGGGCATGAAAGAAGACGGGTCACGGGACGGGACGCCCAGCGGCCATGTTTAAAAACCAGCCCACTCGCACACAGCATGCAACACAACTGAGCCAACGACCCACGCAGGACGATATGGAGACGGGAAAAACAGTATTCCTTCCTTCCAGGCTGGAAAAGAATCTCTGCTGTAAGGATGACAATAATAATAATAATAATAATAATAATAATAATAATAATAATAATAATAATTATATAATAAACTGCATTGTTTTCTGTCTATTCCACACTTTTATGCCCAGATTCCTGCATAAACATAAACAGTGTCACAGTACTGGTGATGGTAACCAGCCGTCCACCTCCTCTAAAAGCTACCACAAAGGTTACTATGAAATGATTATGAACGGTTTGAGAGGTTTTGGCCTGGACCACTAGGGACGTCTTTCCTTTTTCAGTCTGTAAACGCAGTAAATTAAAATGTCTATATGTGAGCCATAGACATGGTGACCCCTGGCTACCATCACCACCACTGGAGTCAGCTAGCTTCTCTACAATGTACCATTACACATAGGAGTGGGAACGCATGATGGTTTAGGAATAATATCAGCAGCAGTTAATCGATATCCAACATTTAACTCAACCTCAGGCTGATGTTTACATTTGGTCAGAGCTTTAAAATGATATTTAATGACATATTTACCGTAGTTTAGAGGAGCAGCTCTGAGCTACAGTGTGGTTTATTCATTATGCTGCATTTTTAAACTTTATACTAACGAAGGTTTCTCTATATCACTAATCCAAGTATATTCAGTCCTAATTTCTACACTGTATAAATGGTTATATATGCACCACATCAGCATCCACATATATGCACATGCATAATATTGGCTATGGGCCCAGAATTCCCGTAGTGATTTCTAGAGGAGACTGAAATGCCACTCTGAACTGTGAATGGCTGAATAATGAGGTTCTCTGCAATTAATTACTTCACATAAAAACGCTCTGAATGGCTGTTTACTAAATTATGTGTACAATGCGATTCCAAATAATTACTAACTTCTAAATCCATTGTATTTAGTTAAATTGCAGGTTTAGTTCATGAAAATGGATGCTAAACTACAACACATCTAGATGTGCAGGTCATAAACAGGTTTAGAAAAAGTGGTTAGCCTAAACGTCTTCTGAATTATGTAATCATGCCATTTTCAGTCATTATGCAATGTTTTATAACTACCACAATGTTGTGTAGGGCTGCCACACCTCTTAATTTCGCAATGACATTTTTAATTCAGTTTTTATAGTCTGGTGAAAAAAAACCAACAATCAATAAATTTCTTAATTTTTTTTTGAAAAATAAAAAAAATGTCTATAGAACCCAAAAGCACTGCACTAATAAGCAACGCACCTGAAAGCAAGGTTAAAACACACAAACACCAACCAGCGTTCAACTGTTTCAATTTTTCTCAAGCAGCTATAAAATTAAGTGCCAAAAAAAATAAAACAGGAAAAGATTACATTTAAAAAAACACTTTATTATCCATTATGAAAATATTACAACTCAAAATTACAGAATCATGTAAAAACATTATAATTCTTTATTAATTTAAATCCTAGAATTAATCTGGTCCACCATTCCGGATGTTTTGGCATTCTCCATCAGATGAATATATAAGGCTACAGCTCACCATGCTGGAACACGCTGCGTTTACAGTGACCTGAGTGGAAAACATGACAAGATACCTGGTTTACTGGAACAGCACAGCACAAGAGCTTCACATGGCAGCTCAGACATGAGAAACACATATGAGCAGCTAATAAAGCTAATCAATTACCCATCAATCAATACCCAAACAAGCACTGCCCTTCGTTTCGAGGCACCGTGGCTGCTTAGTGCATAGCAAAAACATCTCTTTCATCTGAGCTGATGTCTGCAAAGCCAAATCCCCGGCATAGCTGAGTCAGGGTTAAAACAAAATGGCGGCGTTGAAGAGTCGGGGGTAATACGGTGGGCCAGAAGATTTAGAGATCACTGAGTGTTTAGATCTTAGTTTGAGATGGACGGATGCTGAAGTCTCAGTGCTAATATAACTCAACAACAATACACATACAACAAAGCACATATCAAAGCCATGTAAGGCTCACTAACCACTTTTCTGGCATTTATTATGGGACCAGACTACAAATTAAAGGACCATAGGCACTAAGGATGGGAAATACGTCAGGAACATACCTGGAAGTGCGCTTGTGGAACAATATATGTCATTTTTTAAATAAAATTTGTGGACAAAATGTGTAAAACAGCAAGAACGCTACAAAGAACACTGCTATGAAAAACGATGGTTGGAGAACGCCAGTTCCTTTTTAATTCAGCATTTGCAAAAATGCTATTTACCTTGCACCATGTTGCCTCAGGGCAACAAACCAATTCCCCTCACTCTACAACACCATGATACATATTTAATGACACTGAAAGGGTTAATTATGAAGAGAACAGTTTGAATAAACCAAAATAAGCTTGTACTTTTTGGGGGATCTGTTGTTGTTGGTCGTTTTTAAACATGTCTTTGGGATGGTGCAGCTTGTCGAAGACGCACCTTATTGTCCCCTCAAGCTAGTTCTCATCATTTTCCATCAGTCAGAAAGTGTAATTCACATCTCTTAGATTGTGGGGCTAATTTTTTTGCATTCAGTATCGTATAGATAATTTTGTGTATTTTGTTTTTTGTTATGGAAAAAAGCTCTAACATTAAAGTTTGTTGCCTAGTAGCAACATTGTGCTTCCAAACAGTCAACTGGATTAACCCAAAGCTAGCAGGGCATCATTTATGTAGCCATCTGACAAAATTATAGAATTAATTTTATTATTGTTAATTAAGGAAATTAAAAATGATTTAGTTTTGATATTTATGCGCTATTAGTGGCTAGAAACTCACTGCAATCAGAACACATAAGCTGATGGTGATGACCTTATAATTCCTTTTATATGTTTTTTTTTTGTGTTTTTTTATTTTAAATGACGGTTAGAGCATATTGTGGTAATGTAGTTTCTTTAAAAACAGCTTTTAATAGCATTTATAGTAGTTAAATATCAAGTTTTAAAGTTACTCAGTTTCAAACCATATATTTTGATCAAAAGGACAACAATTATTTTTCCTGATATGGATCTGACAGCCTGTATCATTTCTTTGTTTTGCCACACTACGTTGCCTCAAGTTAACAAACCCCCTCATAAACAAGATGTTGTTGATTTCATTAATATTGTCCGTTAATGCAAAAAAATGTACATCAAGCATGTTTTTAAACATCGTTCTTGTAGCAATGTGCAAAGCTATCCAGTTAGCTGCTAGATATTGTGTACTGGTTGTTGCATACCAGAGATAAAAACATTCCATATATATATATATATATATATATATATATATATATATATATATATATATATATATATATATATATATATATATATATATATATATAATAAGCATGTATCGTCGTATTGCCCACCCTTACATATTAATACATACTTATATATCAGCACAGCCTAAGTGCACACTAACTCCCAACCCCAAAGCTTAGAGCGCAAGCTAGAAAACATAAGAGGAAGTGGTATAGGCGCTCATACCCGATACTTCACTGCACAACTTCTGAGCCACATGCGCCACTTCACGGCTGAACAGAGAGATGATGTCCTCCTCCAGCTCCTCCACAACCGTTTCACACTGCAAGAGACAGGAGCAGCGGAGTGTTAACTCACTACCACACAGTCGTACGCTCAGCAAAACGTTTTAATCCTAACTAAGCGTACGAGCAGCCATCTTTAGCAACACTGCTAGCTCGGACAGCCCAGCAGCATGCTCCCTTTAATAGCCTCTGTAGTTAGATACTAGTTAAAATACTAGTTAGCTGATAATCACCCTAACTACACTTACACCAGTATACGTGTCTGAACAACCACAGCTCATTCTAGCAGCCCATAAACACTATAATGGTGATGCACCCTGAAAAAAATTATCATCACCAGTTGAAAAATTTATAGGATTACTAAAATCTATGGAATTTCCCACATTGCCAAAAAGTGCTTGACCCCAGATGACATGCTCCGCAATGTGAAACAGCAGAGTTACTTATTTTAAAGAAGGGCCTAAAAAAGTTTGGACCTGCCATCAGTTACTGGCCATATGAGGGGTCAACAACAAAAGCAAAAGCAGACAAAACTAGCCCCTCTACATGCACAAGCTAAAACGGCTAACTAAAACTAGCTAAACTGGCTAACTAAAACGGCTAACTGTGTAAATACATAAACACTGTGTTTATAGTTGCTTTCTGAAATGCCTGAATTCCATCTAACAGGAAATGTAAGATAATGTAAAGCGTGTAAATAACATACTGAATAAGTACTCACTGCAAATTTCAGGGATTCTGAGCCCTCCGGGCCGGCAAACTTAAAATTTTTGAAATCCGGAAAATTCCCGCCGTCGCCGCTCCTGGGGGCAAACCTCTTGTAGCTCTGCTCTTTGGTGTCAGGGTCCTCGTAGAGCGCATAGTCGCTCATGCTATTGCAAACTCCATCCAGCAGCTCGGACAGGTGAGTCTCAGACCTAGCGAGCGGGACCTAGTGGAGTGGAAGAATCGGAATAATTACAAACATGAAAAATTTCCTCCGTTAAAAATAAAAAAACTGGAATTAAATCACAAGCCTTTCCTGCCTTGCTGATAATAGAGGGGCATCCAGGTCATGTTGATGACCCTTTTTCCTTCCGTTCTGTTTTAAAAGAAGGGGAAGGAGGGGGCACAAAAAACAGCCCCACTGAAACTACTGCTGACTTTTAACCTGCGTCTCCAAAGTCTAAAGTTGGGGAACGTAGGTCCCCCTGCCCTGGCAACAGAACAAAACCACACAGTGGCGTCTAGACAGGTCAAGGTGCACCCCTGCACCCGCCCTCGTGGCCTCCCCCGGAAGGGGAAAGGGGACGAGGGCGCTGTGAGGAGGAGAGAGGGGGGCTATAAAAGAATGGGGCGCAGGGCGGGGGGTAAGCGGTGGGGTGGGGGAAGTTGTCAACAGCAGCCAAGTGCAGGGTAAACAGCGCAGAGTCATCCTTTAGACCCTCCTGGGCCGTTCCCTCTCCTCCACCCTCCACTGATCAAAGCAGGAAGTTTTTCCCTGTCAGAGCATTGAAAGGGTAGCAGGGGTGATGGGGGGGCGGGTATTGGGGGGGCAGAATCTTAAGAGGCAGCAGCAGCAGAAGTGAAGAAGGGCAGGTTGCAGATGAGCTGGATGGATTCGGTGCTAGATGTAGATATACGCCCTGACCCCTCTGCCCCCTTTCAAACACAGTATGGACCCTTCCGGTCTCGCTCATTACATTATGGAGGCACTTTCTCTCTCTCTCCGTCTCTCTCTCTCTCTCTCTCTCTCTCTCTCTCCATCTCTGTCTCTCTTTTTTATTTGCACCCCCCCACTTCTCTTTTTTTGTCCTCCTCCAAGGCTCCAGGACACAAAGAGGCTTCCGTGGCTCACCGCCATCTGGTCACGAATAAGACAAAAGGTTCTATGGAAGGAGAAGCGACCCGTCCGTGCATCCCTCCCTGGATTTTAATTAAAAAAAAAAAAAAAGCATGACGGACGGACACGCGGAGAGTGATAAGACAGGATACAATCAACTTCTCTGAGCTTTCTAGTTGGAGAATTAAAATTCAGGGCCTCCAGTAGTAACAGAGCAAAACTGAATAAATAAATAAATAAATAATAAATAAATAGATTATTGGCATCAAATAACATATTGGAAAACACAAGGCCAGAGTCGGAATCGCCCTCAGCAAGAGAAAGGAAATAACAGTCCAAATCTTGGCCAATTAAACGCTGGAATGTTCAGCAGCAGATCAGGTTACAGAAATAAACAAACAAGCAAACAAATAAAATGAATGGGGAAATAAAAACTTCCCTCTTTCCCTCTCAGGCCTGGCTTCTGTGCTGCATCCTCGTTGCTTATCATGCAATCCTGGAAACGGGGAATTAAATTCCTACCCGTAACAGTCTGAGGGGTTTGAATAGGACCTGTCAATAAAGAATTTCTGCTGGAATAAAGGAGGAGGGGGGGCTGGAAAGCCCAGCCAGAGAAAGGGCTTCTCAGGGATGCCATCCTCCACTGACTCTCCATTGGGAGCAGCAGTGGAGCGTTAGAAGAGCAGGTAGTCAATAAATGTGGCCTTAAACTGCAACATCTGCCTAAAAAGCCGGGCAAAAGTAGGAAAACCAGAGAAACGGGAACAGCTGGACTTCCGTGAACAAAGCTCCTGTAGCAGATCAGAGAGCTGGGTCATATAACAGGAGACAGGGAGAAAGAGTAGAGTCATGCGAGTTGGGAATATGCCGACATGGAGCGCATCACTGAGGCTCCGGGCTGTGAGGAAGAAGCCCCCCGGAGCTGCAGTAGTAACTAATGTGTGTTTATGAATGAAGCACAGCGACCTAACACCACAGGCCGAAGCGTAAACACGGTTCATTCACAGCTTCGGTAAACTTGCAAGTTCCCTGAACACGTGAGAAATTTACTGTCAGCAAATGACAGAACTGTCCAGATTGACTTGCAAGGGGTCTTTCACGTCATAGATGCTCCTCTGTCTCCGAGATGTAAACAAAGTCAGAGTGATTTGGCATGAAATGCTCCCGAATCGTTACAGTTGAGAACCAACACCTCTGAGTCAACACCTCTACAGGCTCCCTCAGAGAAAGCAGTTTCCTATAGTCTGTCTCTGGTGGAGGTATACACGCAGGGTGCCATTCAAACCATTACAGTACGCCAGCAGCCAGTAAACCTGAACGTGTGTCTAACACGATATTAATGCTAGACTAGAACCATAAATCTCCATAATTCTCCATAATTCATTATCTGAATTGATTGAGAGTGGGTTTGGTGTGAGATGGTTCAGATGTTCTTTACAGTGGTGGTAATGGGAACCAGGATTCTCCATGTCTGCAACACACATCTAGAATCACCAGTGAATCTACACGTGCCTTCTGAGTTTATATGGAATGCTGATGTGAAATTCTGGAACTAGTGGCCTAGTGTAGCATGTATCCCTCCGCCATGAATGGAGTTTAAGGCTGAAATCTCCAAACTATCATAAACAGTGTCTCGGACATCAAAAAGTGTATTCATATATACTCATGTAGTAACTTTCTGTGAGGAAGCTTTTAGAAGGGACGTCTGGTTCGATTCCTCACCACTGTGAGGAACTCGGACCACTCTGAATGCCATTATTTACATCTTAACTGTGTAGAATGTTTGGAAACCAGGTGGAGTTCTTCTTTAAATCTGTACCAAACAATGAGTGCACTTCCAAATATTTAACAACAATACAGTTAACAGAGGTCCATCATCACCACCACTACCACCATCATCATCACCGTCCCTCGCTCCTGGTCAGTGGTGTCAGCGGTTGGTCTGAAAGATATTCATGTATTCTTTCTCCCCAGTTTCCCACGTACCATAAACAAGCCAAATTTGACTTTCAGTTGCAGCTAACGGCTAAAGGCTTTCTCAGCTAGAGTAAACACTTGTTATTAGTCACCGGGTACAATCAAAAGGAGATTAACCCCCAATCAATAGGAGAGTCAGCCACCTAATGACGCTCCCTGGATAGCAGGGGTCAGGGCTTTGAGTTCATTGGGTCTGACCTTTAAATACTGACACTGCGGTTAAGGAGGAAACAGTTAAAACTGTCCCCCTTTAGCCAAGCAGGCATTAGGAGCCCGCCAAAGCCTCTCACGTCTGCAGAGGAGCGAGGGGGGTAAGGGTAGAGTTACATATGACTCACCCTTTTATTTAGGAGCTTGTGTCCCTCAGAGTTAAACAAACAAACAAACAAACATACTCTCTAGACCTTTGGCTAAAAAAACCTTACAGTTACAAAAATTTTAAGTACAGGAAGAGCAAAAAATAAATAAATAAAATAAAAAAATAAACAACATCCACCCAAAATGTTGAGGAACACCATAAAATGTAGGCCAGTGGAAACATTAACAGTAAAATATGTATGAGTCAAAAATGACTGAAACAGACAAAAAGAGAAAAGAAAGTAATGGAAAAAGTAAACAAACAACAACAAAAAACCCAAAATTTGTCCAAACTTCTGAGGAAAAGTCCAAAAAAGTGGGCAGAAGCAGTCACAAAAATCAGGTCAAACTCATAAAGGTACTCAGAATTCAGTACAACAACAACAACAACAATAAATATTTGTAAGGGTTCAACCACCATACTAAGTAGACCAGTGATAAAAATGCTGACAAAAAAAAAAGTAACACAGCCAAAATATTTCATACACAATCAAGAAATCTGGGGGAAGAAAAAACAAAACCCAAAACTGTGGATGAAACTAGTGGAGACATAGCAGCACAGTGAGGAGAGAACACAAGGACACAAAATGGTAGATACACAGTCAAACCATACTCAAGACGTTTAAGAAAAGAGTTAAAATAATACAAAAATAAATAAATGAAAACTAAAAAAAATTAAAATAAAAAAAGAGACCTGTTGTGAAATACAGTGGGTGAGTAAAAACTGAATAATAAAGAATAATAAAAAATTAGGGATTCAGACAAAACACAGGGGAAGAGTTCAAACTGAAGTGGTGAGAAGTTTCGAGAACAGTGAAACTCATGGTTATAAGACTGTAATGTACTGCTATATTAAAGCAGTACCTGTTATCACTGTTATCATCACACGCCTACCTCCACACTCTCTGCTGACCTGGAAGGGATCAGATGAAATCAGTAATCAGGGATGTGAAGTGTGGAGTATAAAGCAGTGTGAGGGAGCTGCAGATTCCCTCCTAATGATCAAATCTGATATTCCTAACACAGTAACGGCACAGGAGACGACAAACTGTGTTTAACATTAATGTGTCCTGAACTGTGCACCACTTCTGTTAGCTCATCATACAACATTCACAGATGTGAAAGGAGCCAGAGAGAAGTGATAAGGGTCTGAACAGCAGCAGCGATGCACCTGGTTTCAGGTTTGGCCTGAGAATGAAACACAGAGCTCTACACAGTGATGCTGGCAGTGTGAAGTCCTGGTTAGCACAGACCCGTAAGAGGAAGGTCTATTCGAGACCCAGACACAGTGAAGCCTGACTGAATATCAGCCTGAAAGCAGGTCTCAGAATAACAGCATGATGATTTCCAGAAGCTGCTCTCATCCAGCACCGCAGGCCCACCAGTGTCTCCTTCAGGAGCGAACATCACTGATTCACACTGAGAGAAACACCTGCAGCATTTCAGTGTTAGTGGACGCAGCCGACAGGGTGTTTCTTTCCTACTGATGAACCACAACCTCTAAACCTCCCACGGTGACAGGAGTCAGTACTGCACCAGCATCAGGCTGGGGTCAGGTCTACTGAGTGCTCTCAGCAGAGGACATATCCCATCCCTAAAGCTGCCAAACACTTTTAGCTCAGTTTTATGAGGGAACAACTGGAAAGATCAAAGCAGGTCCAGCCAGACATATCTGTCTGCATACATACCTCTCACTATGTTACCATAAGACCATTCCTTAAAACATGTAGGAATGTGTGTGTGTATGTATGTGTGTATATATCTGTATATCACTTTGACCAGCCAACGGTGTCAAAGGCGCTCTAAAAAGAAACATTTATTGCTATTATTATTATTATTATTATTATTATTGAAAAATATTCAGGAAAATATTAAACACAAATTTAATTCATTTCAAAAATTTAAGACCCAATATGCCCTCCCAATATGCTAAATTCAGCAAATTCAGCAGCAGTGTGCTCTTTGTAGATTTTGTGTTTACTTATTTACAGGAAATACGAAAAACAAACAAACAAACAATGCCAAATAGTGCCAAAACCTCCGCCTATGACTGTACTGGCAACTACTGGTCACTACTCTATTTTATCCATGTTTATGATTTTCTTTTTATGAATTAATGAATAATTCTACTGTATAATAATAAAGAAATTATTCTAACCTATTCCGAAACCCTTCATAAACACAGCTAAAACTGAAATAAGAAAAAAATAGTAAAATCATATTATAAGCAATAATTTAGCAACAGGTTGTATGAACAGCAGCCCACATTAATTACTCCTGCAGAATAAAGCCGTTACATCATTACTATAACGAGGAGCTGCCAGGTCAGGAAGATGGGATTCAAACTACACAGATCTAAAGGATAAAGTGAATTAAGGTGCATTTCCTTCCTCACTGTGAGGCTTTTCTACATCAAACACAGTATCGTGCAGCCACTGGGTGAAAGATGGGAGGAGGGAAAACGTGATCTTATAGGGTAAGGTGAGTTTTCCCGCCTGCTGGTGCGCGATGACGTAACACGGTTACAGGAAGTTCAAAGTCAGTTCATCATCATGACTGGTTTGCTGTTAAATTTTCCAGAACTGTTCACAGTGGTGGTTAATGGAACCAGACATCCCAGTTTAAAAGCTCCATCACAGAAAGTTACTACATGAGATGGTTATGAATATGCTGCATGATGTATAAGGCACTGTTTATGATAGTTTGGAGAAGAAGAAGAAGAAGAAGAAAAGAAAAAAACCTTCCAGGTTTTCCAGATTTCCCCCCCCCCATCATCAACATTCCATATAACACTTGGGTCCATGTTTAAAACTACTAGTAAACATTTATTATTAATTACTTGTATTCAACATTTCCCTCACTGTGCTGAACTGAAGCCAATTAACCAGGACTAATCACGCTCACTGTTTAATCAAACATGACATCCACATTATGCTCCAGAAGAGCTTACTGGGACATACTGTGGTTTAATTTATCATGATAATGGTAAACACTGTCATACAGTCCAGCTCTACTACTAGCTGATAAATATTCTAATTTTCTTGAAACAGGAAATGGGTCGATATTTAGATTTGACCAATACTTTATCCTGATATTTGATGACTCATGTTTTATCATCATCATTTATTTTTATTACTGTTATTATTCAATTTTACTCACCCACATCATTTGTTCATGGAGGCTACTCTGAGCGACTGGGTTAAAACTCGGTATTTCATTCCTTTCCCTGCATCCGTAATTCCCACCCGAATAAAGGCTACTTTTTTGTATAATGGTAATCCCAATAGTAGATTGAGTACCAGTTTCGGCTTTTTATGAAGGTTTATGTATGTACGGCTTCAGCACTGACAGATATGAACAAGGAAAATGATCAGATATGGGTCCAGGATTCCCATACTGATTCCTGGTTAAGGAGAACACTGAAATTCCATTTTCAACAGTGATCAGCTGAATAACATGGTACACCAAAATCACTCAAAACATGCACAGCCAAGGCCCAAGTGAATAGCCCTCTAATGCCACTCTAGATCCGTGTTTATATATGCTGATCCCTGTTCGGAACAGTCTTCATATGATCCACTGCCTTAGAATGAACTAAGGGGAAACCTGACAGGGTTCTCAGACGGGGGAACAGCTCAGCTAAACGCTCCGAGAGGTTTTAGAGGTGTGTTTATGGTGTAGCAGCAGCAGTAGTGAGCATGATCTCCGGCAGCACGCTTGAGGATGTCAAACTGAGGAGGCGTGGCCGTGCGCCAAACTTACCGTTTTCTCAGTCATACTGCCGTCAGGGTTGAGTCTGAACCCTCCGATATTGACCGTCTTCTTGGGATCGATCTGGCTGATGGAGTACTGGAGCTCGTCCGCGATGGCCTGGCAGGCTGGAGTAGAGGGAAGATCAGTACAGTTCACTCAATTACGCGGCGGATCGGCAATGAAGAATACACTGGGTACAAACAATGTAAATTCAGAGAACCAGGGCTAGAGGTGAACTCAGAGTTCACCAACAGTCACCAGTTCACTTCTACACTGTTAGCTACACAGCTGCAGCACCAGGCTCCATCCAGCACGCTCATATATATGTATGTGTTTGTATAGAGCATGTTTATAGCTATTTGGTTTAATCTAAAACAATATAAGTCTTTTATAATAACGTTTTATGGTGCCATACAGAAACAATGAAAAAAACAAAACAAAGAAAAGACAGGCTCGAGTATTATAAATAAATGAATAAATAAATAAATAGATAGATAAACAGATGACTAAATAAATAAATACATAAATAGATAACTAGCTAAATAAATACATGAATAAATTAATAGATTAATTAATAAATATATTAGTGGATTAATAGAATAAATATGTAGATTACTAAAATGAGTTAAATAAACAGATTGATAAATAAATAAATACACAAATACATAAATTTAAAAGGCAAATAAAAATAAGTAAATAAAAATAAATGAATAAATAAATAAAATAAATAAATAAATAAATAAGTTTTGGTTTTTGGTGAAAGGCTGGTCTTGAGTTTGCTAGTGCTTAGTCATGCTTGATACATCTCCATGGTAACTGCTTGGCTTGGGCGGTGCTTGAAACAGCCTTTATCTGTGCCGAGCCTCCTTGAGTGCTCTAGTGTTTGATGCTAGCTTTGGAACTGCGGCCCACTGCAGAATTATCCCACATCCTCTTGACGGTGAAGAAACAACACCACCATATATGCTAACAGTGCACCTGTAATGTGTACAGGCCTTCCAGTGTTAGCTGCACCTAACCGCTCATGATTTAGCCAATCAAACTGCATGGAAATATCGAATTCCCAACATGCCGGCAAAGAACGCGTCGTTTTATCTGCAACCGTCGAGAACATGGTACAAATCACAGGTATTTCAGCACAGCAATCTTAATAATCCTGATAACACATCATAAATCACCGACCACTCAAAAGTTCAGACCAAGCACCTCACAGCATGTTCTCCTTCTGTTTATCTGAATGGTTTACTGTAGAATAAAAGTAAAGACACAAAACTATAAAAAACAGCATTAAAACCCTCTGTTATGGACCTTTACAGAAGGAGGAACCAGCTTCCTTAATCTGTGGAGACTGATAGAACAAGGTTTATGTTTAAGCAGTGTTGGAGCAGTTCTATTGGTCTGTACATCATGAATATTCACTAAACTGAAAAGGGAACTAGTGCTTTTACACTGTGCAGAAAAAAGATGAAAGTTTTCACACCACTAAATATATATCAGTGCTGGAGATATGGAGAAATATAATACTGTGGTACATAAACAGTATATGTGGTATATCAGGATATGTACTGTAATTGTGAGTTTGTAGAGTCTTTAAGATCACCAACAGCATCTTTACCCAGTAATCCAGACTACAGCTACGCAGCCCCGCGGCTAATCAGGAGTATTACGGTCTTATTGATCAGGCTGATAAGCTCACAGTGAATAGAACCTTTTGTGTTCCTAGCAAACAATCATTTCCACGATTCAGAATGAGTCAGAGCCGCCTACGCTAAACACCACCACACCGACACCTCGGTACAAAACAATGGCCGCTAGCAGCTCTGTGCCGTCACTCTTCACGGGACTGCTTCAAAGGCCGTAACGCTCCGGGACGGTCCAGCTCCCACACAGGAATGACTCAGTCTGTGAGGCAGAGCCATTCCTGAGAGAGTTACGAGCTGGGGGAGAAAGTGATGAGGGCTTGGAATTTTAAATCTTTAATTTTCCAATCGCATTATTGATCAGGAAGACGCAGCTTTGCATGTAGGAAGTTGGCATGAAGTAGGCCGTCAGGGTCACCGGGTTTCTGCAACAGAATTATTTCTACGTTCTTCAGATAAATGTCTCTGCAGGATACTGAGACCCGTAAACATAAAACTAGGATTGCATTACAAAGACGCTAATCGTAGAGACGCATGGTGACTAGCACTCACATAAACCTCAGCTCAAAACCAAGCCTCTCCTGACTCTCCGAAGCTTTCCTCCTATAGACTTAACACAGAAACACGACGAAAAACATATTCATCCATAAACATCCGCAGATAAAGCAGCACAATAAGCCGCTATGTCCATCCTTAACATACCTACATAACTACTTAACACTGCTACTTCAAATTTTCACAGTGGAAATTTCAACCTTGCATCAAATCCACTTTAATCAGCTATTAATAAAGAGTGAGATCGTTTTGTCGCTCTTTAATCAGTCAGTTATATTTTCAAATCTAACGTATTACCAACCTCATCAGATGATTTCAGGACAGCTGTTTATTTCAGGACCCTGTAGTTCATTCAAGACGACATTCAAAACATCTCTCAGCAGCAAAACAACCAGCTCAAGTCCTCGAAACAAACCCCGACTCAGCCAAAGCAGTAAAACAGCACCATCCGTACCACATCGCAAAACTGCCAACCAAAACTATTAACCAGGGTTACTTTTATACCTCCTGCCCATACGGAGGTTAAACCTTTGCTCTCCACAAAACATAGGCCACGCTGTCCTCTCCGAGGTCTGTCTCTGCTGGTGCACACCGCTGGACTGAGATTCCAGCAGAAGAGAAGAGTAGGGAAATTCAGCCGACTGCCACTTCATATTTACAGTGCCATTGTATCCGCGATGTGCCACAGCAGTGCCAGACAGGGGCCGGGATTGGTCGCTTGCTGAGGAAAAAACACCAGCATAGGGAAAACCGCAACCAGGGAAGGAGCCGTGCTGGGGTCGCTGTAGTGCTTGAGCTGAGTGAACGTTTACGCTGGTGTTCGATTCTAAAGTCATATCAGCTTATAAATCTATAAAGGCAACGTGTTTTTTTTGGGGGGGGGGCACCTGCAGAGATTAGATTTTTATTTCCCCCTATACATATACACAAAGATACACAAACCCGGTCAGCACAGTTTCACTTACTTAATATCCAATCCAAACAGCCTTCAAGGAAAATTCATTGTGTCAGTGAATAAAAACATTTAGCAAATATGACACATACACTTCCAACAGCAGGTATGAATACAGATCTGTCAGTATTGATTTGTGCACTTTAACGTTTCATCCTTGTGTCCTTGAAAGAAATCAGTTAAAGCCCCTCCCAGCGCTGGACATCATGTTCCTCTATAAAGACAGTAACATTTACACCAGCAACTTCCCAAACACCACTTCAGTTACAGATGCACCAACACCACTTCGTCCCCTTCCGATACAGGCTGATACTGAGTACAGGGTACCACTAGATAGATACTGTTGGATTATAAAATTAGATGCTTAATAAAATCTAGCCTTGGTTATATGCTGTATATAAACACCAAAAAAATATTTGCACAAATAGCTGCACCCAGAAGGAATAAGCAACAGGAATAAAACTTGTTGGGTAGGTTTGACATTGTGAGACATGCTAATGATTCAAGTTTCACACTCGGCCGTACATGTGATGTAATCGAGGACAGGCCTTATTGTTGTATCTGACTGACCCAACAACCACGATAGCAAACATCTGGCGAGCAGTGATGCCCTTTATGAGTCCCCACTGCTGAGTGATACAGCTGACCGATGGAGACACACGTAGGTGGAGATAGTGGATACACTATCTTGGCTAGCGTGCAGCTATGCTAAAGTCTAAATAAAAGCTTAAGGCTATCCGGCTATCTAGTAAGAGCTCCACAGAAGCAGGTGAGTGAAACTAATTACTGAAAGAAGCTGCTCAGACATTCAGGTAAGCAACGCCACAAAAAATTAGACCCCTAACAACCACCTGGAAGACCTAGTAGACCCACCAAGACTGTCTCCTATCAGATAAACAGCACTATCATTTCTGAGGTAGAAGAGAAGATCAAGTTCCACTCCTGCTTTAGAGCTGAGAACATCCACAGGTGTTTGTGTCCATCCCTACACTGTAAGAAGACACCTCAACGCTATGGAGGTCTGAAAGGAGGTGTAGCTGTTCAAGAAGCTCCTCACTGAGAAAAGGAGACACACACAATCAACAAAAAAGCTGCTGGTTTTCTCAGAAAAACGGACTGACCACACCAGAGTCCACAATCTCAACCGCTGAATGTGGTATATGACAGCAACAAATTACAACAATATTTTCAATACATGAATTAATAATTGTATTAAACAATTAATAAACTATTAATAGTATAATAGTAACTTCTGTACAATTTAAGGTGGAACAGAAAAATATGAACCAAAAGCTGGTAATCAGGAAGCTGGCTTGTGTTAAAACTCCACGAAGGATAGTTTTACAGTCTTAATGTTCTTACAAGGAAATATTTTTTTTTTCCTGTTTTCACATTAAATCCCGCTGTTTTAAAATCAGGGTACCGACATTTTTGTTTATTGTTTACTCGATTTTAATTGACATTTACTGGTCCACCTTAAATGGTACAGCAGTAGCAGTCTGGTGCTGAGGTGTCTTGATAAAATTTCCTGTTCTACTTTAAATGCAGCAATTTATTATGATGCCTCTGACCCAGGAATTTAACCTCAGGACCATTTAAGGTGGAACAGGAATCTGGTAAATATAAGCAAGTGTTTCCAGCAGTAGGAGAAGTTGTTCAATCAGTAGTTCAAGGTTAGAGTAGGGATTATTACATTCGGCAGTTAGCATGGCAAAAAAAGGCTAAACTAGAGGCGTGTCAAATTTGAACTTGGTGCGAGCTAGGCTGATGACCAGGACAACTAATGTTGTATTGTTTTTGGTTTGTTTGGTAGCACTTTATTTTATGGTAATTTTACAGTAACAAATTGTATTTAGTCATCAGTTAAATGCCAATTTCCTAGTTGTTACTCAATAGTAAACCAGGAATTGTAGTGAGTGTTAAGGCCATTAGGAAATGGTAAAATGGTGGCAGTAAGTCGTACTTATTAGATGTCATTGTCTCATCTCTCCTGGGTAACATTTTATTTACATAGCGGTTTTTACAACAGCCGTCACAAAGCAGCTTTACAAAGAATCTTGTTTATAGGTGGGCCTAGGTGTGAAGCACAAGTGCGTTTGTATTTTACAGCTCTACTACTATTAAGTTTCACTGTAATTACTGCCTGTAACTCAAACTGTGTCTGACTATTTAAATACATAACAGGCAAGAAATAAAACATAAACAAGTCAATCAGTATTTTACAGCCCCGATACCAGATAATTACACCAGAACTACTTTACTGATTTTACGTAAATAAAAATAACATTATATATTACATACCTGCACTGAATTATTATTCTCTTTTATTTTTCATTAGGAACTATAAAATAAGCAGGTCATTTTGGGTAAATAAACCCTTAAGGTAAAAGTACACCCTTTTTTAAAATAATTTATTACTAAATACTGATACAATGACCATCTTTTCATTTATTAATGACTAGAAGATGTGCATATGATATTTAGGAAAGTATTTGTTACCACTGTGTTCCATTACTGCCTTGTTACCGGCACAGTTCTCTCTTATTATACATAAAGAACTGTAAAATAAGCAGATAAGTACAACTCTGTTTTACTGTTTCGTAAGGGCCTTTTAACACTCACTACAACATTTGATTTATTAAATTGACATGTAATTATTGACTAAATACAATGTTACCATAAAATTACCATCTTATTACCTACTTATTACCAACCTGTGAAGTGATACTGTTTGCTTTATGCAACAATACCAAATTATGAACAGCGGTATCAAAGGTATTGATTATTGTAAAGCAGTGTGTGTAATTCTAATACTGTCTGCTACAATGAAGCCTAAGCCCTTACTAAACACTCTAATAAACAGAATGCTGCCCATATGCACTACATAACCAGAAAATCACAATCGTATCGCCAAACTGACCAGTGCTAAAGGTTAAATGTCCCCATTGTCACAATAAAGACATGACTGTACTCCAGAAGAATGTGTAAGATCAGTGAGGACCATGGTACTCTCACCATGTGGACCCTTTTCAAGCACACAGCACTGTTGACACAAACGCAGAGCTCCAAGTCACTTCCACTGAAATTCTAATGTCCATTAAATTCTCTGTAGCAACATGACATCAGATGGCCTTGACTGAGTTTAAACCCTTCAGGACGATTTTCACTAACTGTCTCTGAACATACAGTAAGGAGTTTCTGTATAAGTAAACAGCAGCGATGTATACAGGACTACAGAGCTGGATTTATTGACCTTTTAATGCAGTTTTCCCAGGCTTTAATCCACCCAAGCATGTTCTGTACTCACTCCTTTAAGGCATCACTGTAGGCTTCATCATGGTTGTAGGTGAAACTCACCAGAGCAGTAGAGCACTTCATCTCTCTTCCCCTCTGCTCCTTCAGAGAAGACAACCACTGCCATGACAATAAGGCTAATCCATGGTGCCATCGTAATCTCCTGGAGAGGAAACAGATGCAAGAGTTAAAGGAAAGATTTAGCCCCAGAGAACCTGAATCTGTGGGTTCTCTGTAGTGAGGTTAGTGTTCCTGCAGGTAAACAGTAAACAGGTACTAATTACAGCCTTTAATAATGTTCCACTGACCAATAACTGGCCCACACACTCCCCCATATCCCTCTCCTCTCCATGAAAACTGGGTGGTCCTAATCATGGGTAACGCTTCCATAAGCATTGCCCTGAACAATCACAAGGCTGATGTCTCTGGCCCCGCCCACACAGAACAGTTTCAGAGTCAGAGAAACTTAGCGAGCTAAAGCTAACCAGCATCACCAACAGCTAGTAAGCTAGACCTCCTGTCTGTAGCTGCCTGCCACACATTCAATCCTTTATCCATCACCAACACTGTTCCTTCATCCCTTCATTTCTTTATCCATCACCAACATTGTTCCTTCATCCCTTCATTCATCACCAACACTGTTCCTTTATCCCTCACAAACCTTGTTCCTTCATCCCTTCATTTCTTCATCCATCACCAACACTGTTCCTTCATCACTTCATTCCTTTTTTTGAACACCTACATTATTCCTTCATCCCTTCATTCCTCTATCCATCACAACATTGTTCCTTCATCCCTCTATCCATCACATTGTTCCTTCATCCCTTCATTTCTTCATCCATCACCAACATTGTTCCTTTATTCCTTTATCTATCACCAGCATTGTTTCTTTATTTATTTATTCATCACCAACACTGTTCCTCCATCCTTTCATTGCTGTATCCATTAACAAATACTTTGCCTTCATTCACATGTTGCCTCGTCTGTTTGTTTATCTGGTTGTCTGTGTCACATTAAAGCTGGACAGTGCTGTTAGTTCAGTTTCAGGCGTGGAGCAGTCTAGGAGTGTTGAACAGAGAGCTGCCATTCAAGCTGCTCATTAGCCATGCCCGCTAACACAGTTATCAGACAGTTTTAAGTAGTGTTTCATCATATTTATATATTATATTCTTTATTCAAGCTTTGCTAGATGTTTAATATCTTACTCCTAACTCTGCTGACCTTCCCAAACCAAGTCGCACCAGGTTTAGTTACAGGAGAGATGTTCATGATTTTGCTGGCCTGAAAATTTGGCCAAAACACGTTTTAACAGTGACAGCAGAAAGCAGAGCTGACCAAAAATACTATATCACAATAACTAGACATTTCATGATACACAACATGCATCACAATATTTAGTTTTCCTAAGATTCAATATGTTAGAACCAATAATATGAGGCACTGCCATTGTTAATAATAATAATAATAATGAATAATAATAATAATGAATAATAATAATAATGAATAATAATAATAATAATATTAATAACAGTAATAATAATGCTACAGAATCAAGCAGGATTTTACACACTATATCTAGTTAAATTGCCCCTAATGATACTCACTTTGTGATTAATCATGTGGCCAGTGTTCTGTAAATACTGATGATCCTCCTCACTCAAACTGTACGTCATTATAATAGATCATGATAACAATAAATCATCATCCCCTGGCTGAAAAAACCTCTTATGAAATTTAGACTGGTTTAGAACTATTCAGGTAACAGCTTTAACAGTTTGACTGTAACAGGGAAAAATCCTGCACTGCTGTCTGTTTCATCTATTCAAGCACATCCGTACAGTACAATCAAATATGCTAACGTGGTTAACGATGAATAGGAGCTAACCACAGCATGATGTCATTTGCATAAAGCTAACCGCCGTCTATTCATGTTGGATATGAATTCAAATCAGCCATTTAGAATGGAAATGCCGGCAGTATCTGGACTGCTTTGGACAGTACAAATCCAGATAGAGTAACGGCACATACGGAGAAAGTAAGACATTAGCGTGAGCGTAAGGCAAGCGTGACAGTCTTAGCAGTAGAAACATGCATTTCACTGTGTTTGATTTGCTGGCCTTTAAGACAAACAGGGGTGGGAACCACTAAAGGTCCCATGATACGGTATTATAATGACGTTCAAGTGGCGATATAATATTGTGACTTTAAACGTTTTGCAATATACTGAAAATTGTGATACATACTAGTATTATTATTATTATTATTATTAATGTAACAAAATAAGACAACAATTCATCTTATTATTCTAGCACAAAACATTTAATTTGTATTTGCGATTAATACAATATCAATACTTGCTGTCCATGTATTAAAACTGCCATTCAAAATATCATAATAATATGCTGAAACCATTAAAGACAATTTCCTCTAAATGTCAGGCTTCAAAATTTCTGCATGATTTACTTTATTTACTATCTAAACCACCAGTGAACCAACATGTGTCTTCTGAGACTATTTAGAATATTGATGATTGGAAAATCAGGAAAACCTGGAAATAATATGTTTTCTTTGGGGAACTATTTTACCTCACAGCGCCCTGCAGCAAGTATCCCTCCACCATGAATGAGTTTAAGGCTAAAATCTTCTCCAAACTATCATACACGGGCAGCGTATTCATAACCATTCCGTGTAGTACATTTCTATCAGGGAGCTTTTAGAGGGGGTCTCTGGTTTACATCTCATCTACAGAATTTTGTTTTTTGAATTTTTAAAAAAAAAATATTGGTGGAGTTGCCCTTTACATGGAGACTGGGCGGTACTCAGTTCAGAGCTCATTTAGCAGCACGTGGGTCCCCATTATGGCTACTATCACTTCTACTGATTAGCGACGTTCATTGCTCCTCACTGTGTGTGTTCAGGGGTGTTAGTTAGAGGAGTTTTAGAGGAACTGGCGCCCCCAGTTGATCGTCACCTACAGTAACACGTATGGCCGGTATGGACTGCGTTGTGTGTACCATATTGGCCTTATATAACATATTGGTTCATGCAATTTATATAAACACTCTAAATACAGCTTCTACCTTTATTCTGAGTAAGTTCAGGTGAGCTGATTAGGTGATCAACCTGTCTGATTACTTGTCCTGGCTAAACAGGTGAGCATGATCAATAAACTTCTCATTCAGCTGTGCTGCCACTACACCTCACCGAGCAGACGCAAGCGTCCCATTTCACATTGAACCGCTCAGCTCTGAGTCTCAGCTCAAGGTGTTTGTTTGTTGTGTTGTTGTTGTTGTCTTACCTGACGCGCCGTGTGAGGGTAAACAGCAGGTAAGCGGAGGGAAACTTTGCTGCTCTGAGACGCGAGCGATGAACACGAGCTAAACCACAGGGCGCGACTACACCTGTTCCCCGAGGTAACAAGGTCCCTCCGTCTTTGTTCCTGGTGTTCTGCTGAAACAAGAACCACAAGTTCTCTGTGGAGGTATTGCAGGCCACTTACGTGCCGGTCTGTGGCGCTGCCACGACCAGCGAGCCCGCCCACTGCAGGGATGATTGACAGGGACAGCAGCCAATGGCGTAGCGCTCTGTAAATCTGCGACCAATTAGAACAGCGACTGCACAGTCGCTACGTACCCGGATGAAGCAGCTTCCAGACAGTATAGTTATGTGCTTTTGCATAGTCATCTGTAGAGATAGCACGTAAGAGTCAGAGGGAGGGAGACTTAAGTAAACTGATCGAGGAGAATAATAATAATAATAATAATAATAATAATAATAATAATAAGAAGAAAAATAATAACGTTAAATTAAGTTAAAAAAAATAGATATTATTATTATGATTATTATTATTATTATTATTATTATTAATAATAGTAATAATTTTGATAATGTTAATGATAATGGCACAAATATTTTATTAATTTATTTAGTTTGTTTAGCTGTTAGTATGTTTGGTTTTTATCTGTTATTTATTAATGGTATTATTATTTTTGTTGTTGTTGCTCCCACCTTCTTGTATATACACTTGTTGTCCGTTGTGCCAGCTCCACTCTGTAGTTCTACAGTTCCATAGTGTAGGCCATCTGTTTGTCTGTATACTTTATTACCCTGTTCTTTAATGGTCAGGACCCCCACAGAACCACCACAGAGCAGGTATCATGTCGGTGGTGGTCCATTCTCAGCACTGCAGTGACAATGATGTGGTGGTGTGAGTGGAGTGGTTTGGCTCATGTATTCAGGATATTGTATAAACACTGAACATGAAGTTGAACATGACTTAGAGGGTAATTCCACCTGTTTTACCAAATGCCGGCATAAATTAACCATTAATATGGAAGCAAAGTTATTTAGAGTGCTTTGATTTAGAAGTGCCCCGTTCTAGAGAAACGCACTAAAAAGAAACTGTTCATGGTGATGGTGATTGGAACCGAACATCTAAAGAGTCTGTTGGCTCTAAAAGGTTTCCTGGATTGTGATTTTGGTATATTCCACTGCTATTACAGTGGGGAAAATAAGTATTTAGTCAGTCACCAATTGTGCAAGTTGTCCCACTTAAAAAGATGAGAGAGGCCTGTAATTGACATCATAGGTAGACCTCAACTATGAGAGACAAAATGTGGAAAAAAATTGAGAAAGTCATTTTGTCTGATTTTTAAAGAATTTATTTGCAAATAATGGTGGAAAATAAGTATTTGGTCAATAACAAACAAGCAAGATTTTCTGTCACAGACCTGTAACTTCTTTTTTAAGAGGCTCCTCTTTGGGATTACCTGGGAAGTCTAACAGTATAAAAAGACACCTGCCTACAACCTCAAACACTCACACTCCAAACTCCACTATGGTGAAGACGAAAGAGCTGTCGGAGGACACCAGAAATTAGACCTGCACCAGGCTGGGAAGACTGAATCTGCAATAGGCAAGCAGCTTGATGTGAAGAAATCTACTGTGGGAGCAATAATCAGAAAATGGAAGACCTACAAGACCACTACTAATCTCCCTCGATCTGGGGCTCCACGCAAGATCTCAGCCCGTGGGGTCAAAATGATCACAAGAACGGTAAGGAAAAAATCCCAGAACCACAAGGGGGGATCTAGTGAATGACCTGCAGGAAGCTGGGACCAACGTTACAAAGGCTACCATCAGCAACACACTACGACGCCAGGGACTCAGATCTTGCAGTGCCAGACGTGTCCCCCTGCTTAAGCCAGTCCATATCCAGGCACGTCTGAAGTTTGCTAGAGAGCATTTGGATGTTCCAGAAGAGTATAATGCCATATGGTGGGGAAAATATGGTAAAAAACACAACTCGTCGTGTTTAGTCGGAGTTGCATTACCAACTGTGAAGCAGGCAACATCATGCTTTGGGGCTCTCTGTAACCACATGAAAGAATGAATCATGTATTGTGAGATTGGGTTCCATCAGCAAGGGCAATGAATATGAAACTTCTTTCAGCAGACAATGTGGCTCACTGGCACCCAACAAAGGAGTGGCTTCGTAAGTCAAAGTCCTGGAGTGGCCTGACTGATCTCAACATCGAAAACCTTTGAGAGGGAGTTGAAAGTCCGTGTTTGCCGCAGGTGACAAACAAAACATCACTGCTCTAGAGGAGATCTGCTGGGCCAACACATCTGTGCCAACCTTGTGAAGATCAGAAAACATCTTTCTGCCAACCAGATTGTAGTGAACTTTTGTGTATTTGTTCAGACTTTCTCAATATTTTGTCTCTCATAGTTGAGGGAATTTGCTCTCTCCTACAAGTCGCATTAAAAGGATTGACAGAAAAAACATTTCACCTCCACAGCTTCAGCTACTGTCAGTGTGGTGTAGGAATTTTTTTGCTCTAAAAAAGGAACCTGTAGCGGAATTAACCTGTAGCGGCTAACTACACTAGCATTAGCTTAGCCCAGCAAAACAACAGCTCAAGACTCCACAGAGCAATTCTGACAGTGAATATGAGTCTGATGAATTGCATCAGATATAACTCTAAATGTGTGGTTTTTGTTTTGTTTTCCTGCTGAATCCGGGCCTGTACTGAAGTGTACTTGCATTAGCATAGCCTAGCAGAATACAGCTTACTATACTACAGAACAAGTTTGATTTAGCGTTTCTGTAACTCCATCTCTCATCATCCATCACAGATCATTCAGCTATGTTCTGAGATTCTATTGTCTGTGCTTGTGATACTGGGGAGTTTGGAGCTCATATTTAACTAGTCGAGAGAAGCCCGCTAGCATTAGCTTTAGCTAGGAGAATGGAGCCCGTATCATTAGCTTGCTGGGAGAGTAGCCCACTAACTGAAGCTTAGTTAGGAGATTGAGGCCTGTAGAATTAGGTTAGCTAGGAGAGTGGATCCCTTGGCATGATTTCTTTCATTTCTGTTTTCTGTCCCTCCAGCGTTAGATGATTGCCTTCACTTCCTCAAATGTGAGTTATCATCAAAACTCAATAAAACCTCTCTAGTCGGAAAGGAACCTGTTCTGTGGGTTGCAGCTTGCTAGCTAAGCTAATGCTAAAAGTTTAGAAGCTGGTTAGCAGCTGTTATACATTTATAAACTGGTGGATTTAAAAACTTGCACTGCTTTTATTCATCTGTCGTCCACACAAGAAAACTTCTTGTTTATTTAAGTTTTACCGAAGTCCACATTAACATATTATATAAAAATGATGTGTGTATTTATAAACCAGAGGAAGTGTAAGCTCACTGGTCATTTTGGATATGAAATAAAGTCATTTATGGTGTAGATGTCACAACTACTGGTTGCTTTTTCTGCCAAAGATCCATGATGATGACAAGTGTCCTCTCTCCTGACAGATGATGATGATGTACATATAAGGCGTGTGGGAAGCTCCAGAAGGGCGACAGGGGAAGAGCATGGCCAGGTGAGTCGGCAGTGTACAGGTAAACTGCTGGGCTAATTGGGTTTGTGTTGTTTGTTTACTGTGATGGGATTACTCTGCTCCAGTGATGTGAAAACCAGCCGTGTTAGTTTAATGTAATTGTTGTCGGCCCCTGAGGAGCGCTACGGTTTACACAGGCAGAATTGTTTAGGATCCAAAGTGGGTGCTGATAAATGAAGCTGTCTTTGGTTTGATTATAGTCGTAATACTTCTTCTGTGTGTCACAGTGCTACAATGTTCTTTGGAGCACCGCTTTAAACGAACCAAATAAACTTTCTAAGGACAGCTTTAAACCTTGTTTGTTTTGAGGAGGGTAATTGGTAGCATGCTAACTAGAATGCACGACCACTATTTGTGATCTGAACTGATTTTAGGGACTAAATTGATGAGTAAGTAAGTTTAAAGGGGCATTCTCTAGTGGCAAAAAAGAAGTGCAAAACAAATGAATATTTCAGAAAACAAAATTGCGTAAAAATGAATTTACTAAGGAAAAAATAAAATACATTAAGGAAACAAAAGTAAAAAAACAAATGTACAAAGACGTGGAACACTTTTACCAGTACCGAAACACTTGAACATAAAGGTAGACTTTAGGAGCAGAGCTTTCTAGAGATCCATCAATAGCAGGCAAAGCTGTTTACAGTCAAAGGCTCTTTTAATGGTCACAGGGCAGGGGCTACTGACTCACAGGGCATAGTCACCAATAGCCATAGAACTTCACCTCATGGTGAACACCACAGCTACATGAAATTACCCACATAACCCTAACCTTAGATTGGAAAACCACTTGGAGTTGTAAATGTTAAGGAAAGTAAGTGAGCTGTAATGCTAGCTGGTGTGGATAACCAGCTAGCTAGCTGAAAATGGCTGAGGGTTTTTGCAAAACAGCCCACTTTTCACAGCCCACATGGTTTAGACATCGCCTGTTTGCATCTTTTTTCCGTCTGCTCTCTTAAAAACTGTTTTTAAGAAAAAAAAAAGTTTTGTCTGAACAAATGCATGCCACAAAATAGACAAAACTGAAGTGCTGAAAGGGGCCAGATTCTACATTTTTATTAAATAAATTAAAATAAAATAAATTATTTTTTATTTTATTTTAGCCCCACTAAGATTTGTATGATTTAATTCATAATTACTGTGTGCTTTTTATATGTAAATTAACTCTGATTGGCTGGCCTGTATTGTTTCATTTACAATGAAAATGTGTATGAAAATATTAAATTTTGTTTTGGCTCCTTCAACATACATTTATACACACCTTTTGGTTCACTGTACTGGAATCTCTGTAGAGCTTTTACAGCTTCGTTGATCCTGATTTTTGCTCCCAGTGAACTACACTGCTAAACCCCCCGAACACTAGGTGGCAGTGCTTTTACCATTAAACTCTTCTACTCTAATGTAAACCAGTAGCATAAGGGTGCACTGCTAACATTAGCATTAGCAATCCTATGCATATTACCTAATATTGAATCACAGCCCCTGTGTCATATCGTATCACCAGGTTCTCCCCAGTACACAGCTCTAGTAGTGTGGGTAGAAACTCTTCTTATAACTCTGGCGTGAATGGGAGAGCTTATGGAATTTGTTTGATTTTGGGACATCACAAACCCAAAAGTCAGTTAGTGGTTTATTGTTGCAGCTTCCAGAGACCTTGTTATAACAAGAAACACTGTGAGAAAAGCCAAACTTCTCTGTTTAAAAATCTTTCTTTAATGTCTTTTCCTGAAAAGCGATATGGAAGATGCCATCCTTGAGGACGACTTGCTAACTGCTTCGAATGTGAGTATTTAATACCCCGGAATGTTCTCAGGTGGATGATGCTTTGAGTTGATTGACAGAACCAGTCAAAGGGTGTAGGGTTTTATTGGAGAGAGAAAAAAAAGTGATATATAGTAAAGTGTGTGTGTTTTATATTCGTATGCACATTTCTGAGTTTGACATATCAAAGAAATAAGTTATTGTTTTGGTTTCATGATTTTCCAATACACCACTGCAGTACAGTCTGTCTATATGGATGCTGGAACCGCACGTCAGGTTTTTAGCCTGCGTGTATGTGTGCGCAGCTGTGTAGGAGCCATAGCTGTGATAGTTTCTATGTGGTTTAGGGTGCTACTTTGAGAGATCGCCCTGTGCGATCTCCTCACACTGTGAGACAGGCAACCAAAATTTCTGGCATGTCAGAAATTTGTCTGAAAGTCCTACAGCGCAATCGGAGCTCACTTGGGCACTTAATTGGACATCGCTTCCCTTTTCACACTGCATGGAAAGCAATGCCCAAGGAAGCTGAAAATCTTGGATTTCAGCCGGCTAAAATCACACAGTACATTCTTTAGTTAACTTATTAATGCCTTGCCTGGTGTGTATTTCAATGGTGGTTCTGGTGAATTGAAATATATGTGTGAAAGTTAGTTGTTTTAGTTAGTTGGATAGTGTATAGTTATGGTGGATTTAGTGAACTGAGGGGGTAGGCATGCAGACCTCAGGTAATGGGCACTAGCCACTAGGATATTGTGAAACCAGAAATGGGAAGTTATGGCTGAAAGGAGTCTCTGAACTTTTTCTATTGAAACTAATTCTATTTTGAAAGCACATGTGCCACACTAAAAAAAGTCTGAAATTAATTTGGATCCCACCTTCCAGTCTCTAGAGAATTCTTGTGGCAGCCTCACCCCGCTGACCACTCACAACCACCTTACAACAATGGGTGTGAATAATATAAACTGCTACCTACATCTGGGTGTAAGGATTACATACTTCCTACACCAGGGTGCAAACCGCATCGGCCGACTTTCTTTATCCACTGGAACATATTAATATAAAAAAGCCGAAATGAAAAAGTGAAAGTATGACTTTCTGAAACCCAAGCAGCCTGTTTGCCATATACAGTAGTTTAGTCACTAATAACATGTACACAAGGGCAGGTGCAATGTAAAGTAGCAGCTATCTGTGTCACGATGCCAGGTCTGAGGTAAAGGTGTCACATTCTGCCTCAGGACAGGTGACAGGTGGTTTCTTGGCAGGGGAAGCTGCTGTACTCCTCGCCAGTAATGGCACATTATCCACACACCATGTCCTCCAGCAGAGATGCAGTGTGTGCTGTAGACAGAAAGAGCTGACAGCACTAAAACCAGCACCGACTGTGGCAGGGCTGCAAGACTAGCCGGGTTTTTATGTTGGGGAACTGCAGGGCATTCACCTGGCAGGCACTGTGACTGAAATGGCACATGTATATTGTGGCAGAGCTTTATCTAATAAAGCTGTGAGCCTTTTAGAAACTATCTGGAATGTTTTGCTAGCCCTGGTGAGGTTATTGTAAAACATGCTGGCGGGTATAACACAGATAGCCTGACGGCTTAAGCCTGAAGCCAATTCAGTCAGTTCTGTCCAGTAGGAGGTTCATATCTCTCCGGCAGTCCTCATGCTAGGCTTAAAGGGGAGTTCCACTGTTTCAGGCATATAGGATGTGGGAATTCTGAGGGTGTTCCAGCACCCCAGATTCTTGTAACTGGTAAAAATCATAATAAAAATGCTTATATGTTGATCCAGGCTAGCAAATAACAATGTGTTCTAAGTGCTGTTTGTGTTTTAGTATTTTTCTATGTATTTACACAACCTACTCTGTTTAAAGAAGCAGTGTGGAAGATTTTAGAGGGAGGATCTATTATGCAAAATGGAATATAATATACACAACAATGTTATTATTAGTGTATAATTGGCAGTAACTGTGTTATCTTACAATAAACCTTTATATCTACATAAGAGCAGCTCGTCTCCCAGCAGAGACTACCACCGCCATGTTTCTACATTAGCCCAGAACAGACACACTACACACTGGCTGTAGGAAGAGACTTTCACACTGTTACACTGAAGCAGCAGCTTTAGTGGCACTTTAGCACCGAGTGCTAGAGTTAGTTAGAATTTCCTGTTCTGCTTTAAATAATGCAGTATATATTGTAATGCCTCAGGCCCAGGAATGTAAGCCCAGCTCCATTTAAGGAGGAAGGGTAAACTTCCACAGGAATCTGGTGAATGTTACCAGAAAGTGTTTCCAGCATTAGAAGAATAGTGAGGATGTTCTGATGGGTATTATGGTGATGGGGTCTGATGGGGAGTCTGAACTAAATTAACAAAAATCCACACTGTTAAACGCGTTTTAAACGCTGGTCTGTGAGCACGGTAGGTAGGACTGCAGAGAGGGAACGTTTGTAACCAAACAGGTTTTTATGTGTGGTATTGATGATAAAGTAGTAATATATCTGTGAAGTTTTTTTTAAGGACACCACTGTTATTGATTGTTATTGTAATGCATTGATGTACGACATGAGGCAGCGTATGCATAACCATATCATGTACTTTCTGTGAGGGAGCTTTTAGAGGGGGAATTCTGGTTCCATTCACCACCACTGTGAACAGTTCTGGAGCATGCCAAACCACTCTGAATTACTCTGTTTACATGTCAGCTATTTAATTATGTAGATTATCCATTTAATTATTGGTGGAATTCCCCTGTAAATTACGCTGAAACAGGGAAATGCCCCCGGACAATCTTTTAACTGCTGCACACAAGCGCTAACACGTCTACATCATTAGTGTATATATTTAAACTGATGTAGGTAATTGTTGTTATTGGTCATGTTATTGTCTGAGTGCATTTCAGACGACCTTCCTCTGAGCGGTCTACTCTCACTGGCCACTTTATTAGAAACCCACCACCTTTCCGGTGGTGTATTATAGGCTGTAGTTGATACACAGTATATGTCAGCTGTCTTTTCAACAAATGGTGATCCTGTGGTCAGAAACTGACTAATGTTCAGACAAGGTCATGTTCTAGCATTTGAATTAGGCCTGGGTGATGGTGTGGCGTCATTGAGTGTTGTGCACTATTGAGAAGTAACCTGATGACGGCACTTAAAGTGATGCTCGCCGTGTTGGGGACTGATGGAGAACCAAAGAGAAGTCATTTGCTGCCTGTCTGTTGTTAGGTCCGGGTTCATGTTCCCTTAAGACGTGCATAGATGCACGCGGCAGGGCTCTTCATCTTTTATTATACTCAAAGAGCCACTTGCATACTTAAATGGTTCTTTGTTTGGTGAATGGTTCTTCAGATGGGGTGTGTGTGTGTGTGTGTGGTTCTATATACAACCAAAAAGGGTTCTTCCATTGTTACATGCTTGACATAATGGCAGAGAAGCCTTTTTGATTCTACGTAGAGCCATTTCCATCAATTTAAAGAACATTTTAACATACAAAGAAACATTTAGGCATGCACATGGTTCCTAAAGGTTCATGGTATATAGAACCATCGTCTTCATTGTAGAACCCTTAATGAAGCATAATTTATAAGGCGTAACGCTAAGTGTAGCCTGCTCGCAGGGTTTGGATCTATAATTTACTACGGTGTGAAACAACTAAGCGAAAGACAATACACTACAGCAGTTAGGTTAGCTCTCGAACTTTCAGAAGTAGGCAAAAAAGTGTGTGTGTGTGTGTGTGTGTGTGTGTTGCAGCATGGTTATCCGAAGGCTTTTATAGTTGAATTCCACAGTGAATTCACTGTAATGTTGAAAAATGCCACATTTGTCCATTAAGGCATGTGGGCACGGCTTTGAAATGTGCTTACATTTCTCCTGCAGGGAACGCTATTAGCACGTTTAATAGCCTACAAATCAACACTACAAGCAGCTCACGAGCACACGTTTACAGAAACATCTATTAAAATGACTAAAGTTATTGGGTTACTAAGTAACAGTCACCATCACAAGAATAGTTGCACAGATAGGAAGGAGGAAATCAGCCAACGAAACTTCGTGGGTAGGTTTGACATTGTGAGACATGCAAATGATTCAAGTTTCACACTTGGCTTTGCATGTGACATAGGTAAAGACGGGTCTTATCTCTGTACCTGACTGAGCCAACAGCCACGATTGCAAACATTCAGTGAGCAGTGATGTCATCCTGTTAGTTCAGCACCATTGGCAGACGGCTGCACAATGCAGGAATGCATGTACGCAGACCATTACAACAACTGTCCTTAACACCATATCAACGTCACCAACTGCAGTGGTGTCGTGCCAGACTGTTATGGTGTGACTCAGAATGGCAGTGGTCATCTTCAGTGACTAGTCATATTTTGTCTTGATGGAGATGACCAACTAATCCTTGTGTGGAGGCACCATGGTCATCACCAATATGAACGGTTTGTTGTCACATGTTCAAAATACCTGGTGTAACTCCACCTCTACCCCTACCGCACCATCTACAGGAACTGTGTGAGAATATCCAAGCTCCGTGAGATGGATTATCTCCATGCTCCATGCCAAGACATCTGGCATGTTGGGTTAGCAAACATTGTGGTTCAAAGCCATACTGAGAGACACTATTTCTGTATATGTAGCTCAATAAATATTGTCAGTCTATGTTTATCATAATAACCTTTATCTTTGTTCCCAATAGCACTGCATTCCTAGACTTCCCTCTGGGAGGAGATGTTCTTTTAATGATGAGTGTAAATATTTAATATGTGATTTTCATTAATGCAGTAATAGCAGTAGGCAGAAGCTGGCAGCATGTGTATTATCAGTATACATGTGGTTTGTGTTTCCAATAAAGTGACCAGTGAATGGGAGCACAGTGACCTACTGTAGATTTGTGTTAAAGTGCCGGTGTGTTTCTCAGGATGTGTGGGATGAAGAGCTGAATGATGACCTTTTGCGTAGTGATGAAGAGGACCTAACTACCAGGTAAAGTGAACTTTTCTACTCCACTCCACGGTCAAGCGTATGGGGAAGCTGTTAGCTGAAAGGTTGATGGCTGAGGTCCTCTAGAACAAACATCAATGCACAATTCAAGCACTGGTGGAATCCAAGTCTGAAGGTGGTGTTTCTAAACCTTACTGCTCCGCTTGGTGACTGTGGATGTCGGTAATTGTTTGTTTATACACGGAGGCCATCAGGTGCACCATATAGCTGCAGTTTGTAGATGAATGAATAATAACTGTAGCCCATCTGTTGATGCACAGATTTCAGTGACCCAATCTCACCCCCCCCACTCCTGTCCCTCCTGTCCATCAACAGAACGGTACCACTGCAGGACCACCACTGAGCGGTTATTATTGGTATGGTGTTTTTAATATTGCAGTACTGAGAATGATCATCCACCTGCTCAGCGGTGTTCCTGTGAGGTTCCTGACCAATAATAATCAAGGTAAAATGGGGCTAACGGAGAGTTACACAGAGGAACATATGGGCTTTAGTATATACCGAGCCCAGTTCCAATAAATAGTCATTAGGGTGGCCGCACGCCCAGTTTTACACGGACGAATGTCTATTAGTCCACTCTTTGGGATGAACTATTTAAAATGTTCACTCGCGAACAATTTTATGTGTGCCATTGGCTCGCATATGTGTCCAAAGACATGCCTTGCATTTCATTAGCTTACCAAGGTCATGTACCTACCAGCTAACCACAGGTCAGCCATCTAAATGCTACTCAATTAGCAAGTTCTTGTCTGACTCCCGAATATGATCCATTTCACCCAATTAGGTCAGTAAAGTATCATGTATGTGTTATATAGGCTCCTTTTGGGTGTTGATGTCCTATGTTATGAAAGTGGCCACCCTAATAGTCACACCCTTGTGTCATCCCACCACAGCAGCTGTTCTAGTGGTGGAGGTTGTTGTAGGTGTGTCTGATAAGATGAAGAGCTGGGATATGCAGTGTGTGTGGAAGACGTTAAGACGTACTTGGACTTAAAGTATTAGTCATTTTCCTTGTGCTGTTTTTGCAGCTGTCAGGAGGTTAATATCCTTCCCGCCACTGACCTCACATCCTCATGTGACCCCTGTGGACCTTTAAAAGAGTCTCTGGCTAATGAGACATTCCTTGGACAGCGAGGGCATGTGTTTGTAAGTAGTGCTGCGTTCAGAGTATTATCGATAAACTTGATAAACCAGTTTAATTATGGAAGGATGGATTTTTCTCTATTAACTTATACTGTGTGTACTGTGAAACACCAGCTGGTTTAGGTTAGTGTCCAGTGTTTATTCTTTGCTGTAGAGTTGTACTGTAGACGTTCTACCTACATTAATCGTGCTAGAGTAAATGTACCTAGCTGCGTCTTCCTTCAGTAGGACAAATAATGCTGTTTGTTTGGTGGGTTTTTATGGTTATTTTCCCCACAGAAGAACCATAGGTGATGTGATGTGATGCCACTTCCTGTTCAGCTCTATTTAAGCCTTTCTTGAAGCCACTGTTTGATATAAAATAGTAATTGAGAATGGTTGGAGACAAATGAGCTGAGCTTTGGCCATTGAAGTTAATAAACACTGTTGCTTTGCACTTCCACCTCTAGTACACCTCTGTTTCTTCCCATACTGGACCATCACAGGCATGTATGTACGCAGTGTAAGGTCTTTTACACAGTACTGCAGTTCTGTACGAACACCAGTGACCACTCATTCGTTTATTTAATTAAAGTACAGATTCTTCATTGTTTAGAATATATGTTTCTCAGGACATTAGATAGATGTCCAAGAAAAGCTGGCTGAAAAAACTTCCATAACTAGAGTTGGAAATGGGACTCCCAACAACCACCTGGAAGTTCTGGTAGACCCACCAACACTGTCCCCCCATCAGATAAACAGCACCTTCATTACTGAGAGAGAGGACGTTAAGTTGTCCTCAGATCTGAGAATGTCCACACGTTTCTGTCCATCCTTCCACTGTGAGAAGCTCAATGCTAGTGAGGTCTAAAAGGAGGTGTGGATGTTCAAGAAGCTTCTCACTGAGAAAGAGAGACACACACATCCACCAAAAAGCGGCTGGCATTCTCAGAACCTCAACACCACTGAATGTGTTTGGGGTTATCTGGATGGAGAGAAGAGGCAGAAGATGCTAAACTTTGGAGGTGTGTCTCTGAGAAACTGAAAGTAACCCCTTAAAAAGAACAGAAGCTACAATAAACAGGCAGATAATGGACACACTAAAGACTGCAAATCTGATATTATATTTGGTCATAGTTTTTGGTGTAATTTAAAAAAAATTATGTTTTTGGAGTTTTCAGTTGCACAGAAAATATATGAATAATGGTTCTAAACATTTAACTGGAACTAGAATAGATGAAGGGTGATCTCTGACTTTTACATGGTACTGTGTATGGCATATACCTTATCACAGTGGGGATGATGCAAACTAATGTTTGATTTATTTATTTATTTATTTATTTATTTATGTAATATAATCTAGGGTTTTGAGGAGGCCGTCCCATCTGCAGCAAAGGCAGAGCTCAGGTAAGTACCATGGACATTAATCCTGATGAAATGTCATGTCAGTTTTTATCTGTCTGGTGTTGTTCTGTGTCGTATCACGAGACTTGTGTTGGCAAACAGTGGGGTGGCATTACATTTGGAATGTGCACATGAAGATGGAACCGCACAGATTTCTGAGGAACTGAGAGGATTTGCTGGAGAACAGCAGGCAGGAGAAGAACCGGACCATGGTGAAGTTTCAGACGTCCAAATCGATGGCCCTGTAGGTGATGAATTTCAAGTGAGTCCTCGCTCTATCTCCTCAGATAACATTGTTTTTTTGTATGTGTGTGTGTGTTGGTAAGCCAGCGCTTTGGAATCAGCTCCCCTGGGGCTCTGAAGGCTCGGGGAGTGAAGGAGAGGTGAAATTAGATCTATTATCGCTCCCTGGCAGTTTATTTGTCCGCGCCCTGACAAAGTTAGTGCTGACAGCTTGTTTGGTGGGCGGTAAAGCCCCCCTGTCGACTCTGCCGCACGTTTGAGTGCTGACCTTGAGGCTCGCATCCCCGCGGAAAACAGAACGCTTTGTGACTCCCTGCCAATTATCCAGCACGGATAATGCATGAGCTTCTGTCCTCGTTTCGGCCGAAATCTGATAACGGCCAGCGTAGGTGAAAAGATTATTGACCTTTTTAAAAGATATCTGCGGGGCTTAAATATGGTGACGGTAATTGATGCTCTTCTTCCTGTTGTTTTTCTGTCTACTTGATAAACTGAAGAAAGAGATTATCCCTCAGACGAGTGCGATAAGGTCTAGCACGGTCAGGTAGAGTGGCATTTGTGAAGGACGTTGGGAGGAAGACATTTCCCAAATAAAGCTGTCCTCTTTTTACTGTTGTATTAGCAAACAGTTGCGTGCAGCCTTTTTCTTTTAGGGAGCAGAGTATTTTAATTAATCATCTTGTACCATTTCTGTATCTCAGTGCTGAATGCAACAGGGAGTCATTTATTAATTGAATTAATTAAAATTAAGTAGCAGGCCATGGACAGATGCTGAATTTCATGAATAAATGTTTGAAATACACTCATCATCAAAGTAATTTCTGCACCCAGAAGGAAGTCTGGGGTTGCAGTGCTATTGGGAAGGAAGATAAAGGTTACCAGGAATAATAAATGATGATAAATATAGACTGATATGGACCAATATTTATTGAGCTACACATACAGAAGTACTGTCTCTTAGTATGGCGTCAGGCCACCATGTTGGCTAACGCTACATGCCAGATGCCTGGGAATGGAGCTGTAGAGGTTCCTAATGGCATCCTGTGATAATCCATCCCATGCAGCTTGGATATTCTCACACAGTTCCTGCAGATGGTGTGGTAGAGGTGAAGGTGAAATGACATCAGGCCTTCTGGATGCAACCTTGCTTACATCACGTGTGGTCAAGCTTGAAACGAATCATTGGTATGTCTCAAGATGTCAACCCTACCCACTAAGTTTCATTCCTGTTGGTGATTCCTTCTGAGTGCAGCTATACTAATGATGATGAGTGTATAATGCAATTTCAAAACTACAACTATGTGTATAAAAAGCTAGTAGACGATTTCTGAAGTTCTGAAAGTAATATGTTTACATTCCTGCTCGTTATCGGAGTCTCTTGTCCCGCTTCTCCTTCCATAATCCTCCAGATGTTTCCAGTGAGTGTCTGGTGATCTGGACCTCAGGCAGGTCAGTTCAGCACCTGGACTCTTTTCCCACAGAGCCATGCGGCTGTAATCCGTGCAGAATGTGGCTCCCAAAGTCAGCAAGACCTCACCTGGAAAAGACGGCATGCTGTATACGTTGCTCCAAAGCCCATATATACCGTTCAGTACGAATGGAGCATTAATCACAGATGTGCAGGTCACCCAGGACATGTGCATTCATGGCTTTGGAACTGTGAGCTGATAACCCAGATTGTTCCTCTCCTCTTTATCTCGGATGATCCATTATTTTCTAAAAGAATTCCAGGTCTTGATTCCCAAACGGGACACTTTCCCACTCCTCTTCCGTCCACCATAAATGAGCTGGGGTCCAGAGAAGGCAGTGGTGGTGGTTCTGGATTTGGTTATATCTGGGTTTTTCTCTGCATGGTTGAGTTCAACTTGTGTTTGTGGAGCAGTGATGAACTGTGGTCCAGACGATGGCGTTGGGAAGTGTTCTTGATCTGGGGTCCTGAATGGGGTCTGTTTATAATGCAGTCTGAGGTTCTAAAGATCACCATCATCCAGTACTGGTTCTGGTTCTTGTGTACCGAGGTTCTCTGGATCTGTTTATGATAGAATGTGGTGTGGATGATGATGATGATCATCTCCAGGTTCCTTGCTGTGTTCTATTGATGAATGTTCTTCTTGAACTGCTGCTCTATTTGGTGGTGCAGTCTTTCACAGAGTGGTGACCCCATCCCATATTTACCGTTGATGGACTTCACCTCTCTGGTAGGGGCTTTATACCCAAGGCTTCCTGCTGACCTGTTACCAGGTAACCTGATTATCTGTGAGATGTTCCACCAGATGTGTTTTAGCTTTACATCACTGTCATTGGATAGATTCCCTTACTAGTTGCTGAATCTTTTTGGTCTTGATGCTGACCAGGCAGGAAGGTGAGGGTTGAGACTCTGTCCACACCACTACTCTGGTCATGTGTGATCACATATTGTAGTCTCTGGGAAACTAGTGCCATGAATAAATTAAACAGATTTGCATATTTACAAATGTCCATAAATGGGCTTCTGTCTCATGAACAGTTACTGATTAAATTGAGTACTGCCAAATGGCTTCTGTTGTAAGAGGCCTGTTTTGTAAGTGCTGCGAAATTGACAGCTGCAGATAGAGCTAAACACTGCAGTGCTTCTTTATCCAGCTGGGGATACATACAAACACCAGGCTCGGGATTAAGCCCTGCAGAAATGTAGATGTACAGCATTTTGCTCTCAGTGAAAAGAAAACAAGCTTAGCATGACTAATTAAGTGGAGCGATTCTTACACGCGTCGTCCAGTAGCTCGGTCTGTTGCATCAAGATGTCACGCGTCACAAAGATGTTTGATACAGACACTGATGCGCTTTTCCTCATTTGCTGGGAATACTAAGAGGATCCTCTGAGTTACATAGTGGCAAGTGTTTGTAGATGAAGCACGGTGCCTGATAGACAAATTGCTGATGGTGCGATAGTAATGTCTTGCAGAATATTAGAAGTGCGTTGGTCAGTCAGTGATGTGGTACAGTTCAGTATTGGTGCTGGTGTTTTCTCACTCATTCTCTCATCAACTACATCGCTTTATCTCTCTGAGTTGTAAGGGGTGCTGGAGCCTGTCCCAGCGATCAATGGGCAGAAGGCAGGAAACACTCTGCATAGGCCACCAGTTCGTCACAGGTTAGACAGACACACGCAGACATCATCCCGAGTTCGCCTGCAGCATGTGCAGGACTGTGGGAGGAAACGAGAGCCCTTGGAGGAGGAAACCCACACAAACACAGGGAGAACAAGCACATTCCTTTGGTTGGATTTTCATGTATACCGCATAGAAATTCATCTGGAATTGTGATTGGACAAGATGTCCACAGCCTTATGATTGGTCTACATACTGGTACTTTCAGTCTTCTTGTCAAAAACTGATATCATGATAACAGCGGTCTAAAGATGTTTGCTGGTATACTCTGATTTCATTTTCGTGGTGCTGTTACTGGACTAATATTGACAGGAACAGCATTGAGGTCACCTGCTACCTGTATGTAGTTTATTATGTATTTTGATTGTTCTAGTGATGGAGATGCATCCTCACCCCCTTTCCTTCACCGATATGGTACCTGACCCATCGCCGCTGTTTATGCTGCCAGTAGGAGCAGCAGCTGCCAGCATTTTATCCAGCTTGCTTCTGATCAATGCAGCTGACTGCCGGAGGTGGGCATAGGGAAATGCTAGTCTGGCTATCTGATTGCTATGCTAAGCTAAAGGCTAAAAGAAGGATAAAGGCTGTCATTACTCTGGGAGTCAGGTGGTTCTCCCACTCCTCAGTACTAGTCTGGCCTAAGAATACTGGAAGAGCTCCACAGCAGCAGGTGAGTGATCACAGACAGAAGTAGCTCAGACGTTCAGGTGAGCAGCTCCTGTTAGCGTCTTTACACCACTAAATACTGCCGGCACAGAATGATCCATCAGCATGTTTGTTGTGTGTTGTTAAGTTCTCTCTGCTGGCACTCGTTTAGGAGCTTGTTAGTGTTGGTGTGTCAGAAATTGTTTTGTGTTATTAGTCATATGTATTAGTATCCTTATCACCAAAACCGCTTTCGTACCGGTGCAGCCCTATGATATCAGTGTTTGCAGTAAACCAGATCCGCAACATGTAATTAGCATTAAACAGTATGTAAGCATGGGGATGGTGTTTAATATCTCTGATATGATAATTATTTATTTTTAATTTAATGAATCAGACATTAATGGCCAGAATATCTGCAGGTTTTTGGTCCCTAACTAATTGATTTGTTCAAGTTGTGATGGATCAGCTAATTGAGAAATCATTGTCCCATTCCTCATTCCAGTACATCAATACGACAGAACTGCTTACTATAGTGCAGCACTATAAATTTCATCTGGTTGGTGTCCAAGACTTACTAGCAGTTTGTAATGGGTGAAGCACACACAAATCTCAGCTCCTTAACCCAAACACCTTTCACCACCTAGCTCCTGGAGAGTCATTAACACAGTAGATCTCTTACTGGTTGTAGTCTGCACTGTGGATGTTCCTTAGTGTGTGCTCAGTAACAGTAACAACTGTGTGTGTGTGTGTGTGTGTGTGTGTGTGTGTTAGTAGTGTAGTTAGAGTGTGTTTGTCTGTAACTGTGACTCAGATAATCAACCAGACCGCACTATTGGAGATCAATACAGAAATTCAGCTGCTTTCAAACAGTTCACTTACCATCTTGCAACTGTGTGTGCATTTACAGATTAGCTATTAAAACCATGCATGCTGTTGTTTCTTTAATCAATTTTTATCAAAGTATTTCAGAGGTAAAGCTCTATGGTGGTGATGGTTGTTGTTTACAGTCTCTCTATAATTGGTGTGCATGTTGATATGTATGTGGTGGTGTTCAGTATATCATGTGTTCAGTGTGATCACCCGTTTGTATTTTATTGCCTGCATGTGCAGCAGACGCAGATTTGTCTATGATAAATGTTCTATATCTAAGACTCGTCCTTGGTTATCAGTATGCCGTCCGTGCGCTCAGCCAGGCTAATCATTCAGCTCACTAAAACGGTCCTAGTGTAACATCTCTCTATTAATTATCATCATCTGTTGCCCGTGATGGAGCTCTCTATTTAACGGCCAGTGGATGGGTGTTGAGCTCTGAGGCCCACTAACACACACACACACACACACACACACACACACACACACACACACACACAAACACACACACTGCAGATGGCGTCTGATCCGCGCTCCGATTTGCACGCTGGTGGTGATGCGGGCGCTGTGCCGAGCCTGTTAGCTTCCATCTGTGGCTCTGGGTGCCATTGTGTGTCAGAGAGGAGGAGACACAAAAGGGGCGGGGGTGGTGGGGTGCAGGGGTCTTTTCAGTGGATCTGGACAGGGGTCTGGACCTCTATAGGCACACTGGTCAGTTTGTCCGCATGGCAAGGAGCATTTATTTCCATCATGTTTCAGAAAAGTGTTTGGCAGTAGTAGCGGAACTTATTAACAGTAGCATTGTTACCATTTCAGAACATGGTGGGGCCTCAAATAAGCTCTTAGTTCTACTGTACCCCAAACATTAGATTAAATACAGAAACATTAAAGAATACTTTTCTTAGTTTTAAATAGAAAATTGTGAATGTAATATAATTGCTAATGGATGTAAATATGATCTAATACATGAAAAAGGTTTTTGAAAAAGATTTAATAGAAGTATGACATTTTCTACAGATTATGACTGCTATAATAATAATAATAATAATAATAATGATAATAACAATAATAGGGCAATAGTAAACATCCCTGAGTACAAAAAATTGTGTGTTTTTATATTTGTATATTTCTGCATATTTAAATCAGTACTGCTTTATTGTTATTGTTATTAGTTGTATTAGTAGTAGTAGCAGTAATTCTAGTATTTTTTTTTGTATTGCTTTTGAGCAGTAAGCCAAGTAATTTAATGTCAGTTCTGAATGTTGTTGTTGTTGTTGTTGTTGTTGTTGTTGTTGTTGTTAAATTGAAATATTTAATTTTAATAGCAGTGCTGTGAAGGTGGTGGTGGTAGCAGTTGTGATAGTGCGGGTGTGGTGGTAGTAGTGGTGGTGGAAGTGATAATTGATATTAATTGTTTTATTACTATTAGTAGTAGCTTTTGTTGTATTTTAAACAGTTTACTGTTGTTAGTGGTGAGGGTGGTAGTAGCAGTAGTGATAGTGCAGGTGTGTGTGTGGTGGTGGTGGTGGTGGTGGTAGTGGTAGCAGTAGTAGCGGTGGTGGTGCTGGTAGTAGTACTAGTAGTAGAAGTAGTAGCGGTGCTGGTGGTAGTAGTACTAGTTGTATTAGCAGCAGTGGTGGTGTGGTTGTGGTGGTAGTAGTAGTAGTAGTAGCAGCAGCGGTGGTGGTAGCAGTAGTAGCGGTGGTGGTGCTGGTGGTAGTAGTAGTAGCGGTGGTGGTGGTGGTGCTGGTACTGGTGGTAGTAGTTGTATTAGCAGCAGTAGTTGTAGTAAGTGGTTGTGGTGGTAGTGAGTGTGTGTTGGTGGTGGTAGCATGGGTGGTATTATTATTGTGTATCAGCAAAAATAACCATATTTGTGATTGGACAGCAGCTTGTAGTAACCTTGCTGTGATTGGCTGGGATTGAAGCCCATTATTTCCCCTTTTGTCTGATAGGAGCCGCCTAGAGAGCCAGTCAGGCAGCAGGTGGAGGAGGACTCATCCTCAAAGACCAGAGATAAAGAAAACTGCAGCTTGCACATCAAACCCGAGAGACGAGCCACAGCTACTGTAATCCGCTCATCAAGTGCAGCCAGCAGAAAGAGGCCTTTAACTGAGGCTCTAGGTAACGTTCCACTCTAGTAGCGCCCACGTTGGTGCTGCACGCAGCGCTGTGGCACAATCAGAGATGCAAAGAGCAACACTTAGAAAACGAGCCTGGCTAAATTGACATTTCAGCTCAAGTTACAAATGTAATTTCCCTTTTGTCAGAAGTCATGACCTTCTGTGACAGCTTATTTCTGAGGCAGGGAAAGCGCTCCATGGCTGCTGATTGGAGATGTCACCTGAAAGCATTCTGTTACGCCTGATGGTGAAATTAATAGTGACACCTAGTGTGAAGGAGAATAATTGCTGATTCACAGTCTATTGAGAGAGAAGGAGAGAGGGAGAGAGAGTGGGTGCTCTAAATGAATAATTTGATACTGTATGCTGGTTGATATGTATATCAGCTCACACGAGGAGCGTTTCCAGGCCATGAGCACATATGAAGACATGAAATATAGCTTACTGTAGGGAGGTATAGAGGAGGCCTGGAATAAGCTACTTTTTATGGCCGGCTTTGTTGTGCTGTTCATCGACATCAGGCTTTGGACACCGTGCCACCTGCCTGCTTGTGATTATTTGGGATTTAAATGCCCTGAGCGAAACGCACAGGGCAGCTACTCAGCATAAAATGAAATATTCATGGGTGGAAAAAAAGAAAGAAAGCCTGACCTACAGTACACTGACACTGCTTAGCCTCCTAGCCTGTAAGCACGTCGGGGTGTTTTGTGGTTGTGGACACAGGCCATATTGATGGTTTCTATATGTGTTTGTTGGGCAGAGCTTTGTAAGGAGGTCAGACCGGCACTGTGGAGCCATGAGAATAAACTTGGACGTTCTGATAGAGGTGGACCACAAGGGGACACACAGGTAACAAGCTAAAAAGTGAGTTAACATTTAAGGACAGGTACAACTGCATCTACCTGGTGGGTGGGCAGTCATTTCTTCAACTCCAGCACGTCTGCAAATCAGCCGATGATTATATTAGGCCTTTTCCGCTAATGTGGAACCTGAAAAATGTGTTCCCAGCTGGAACCAAAGAATAGTAGGTTCTCCGGCACAAACTGCATGGCATCTGTGGGTGTGTCAGTGGTTGGGGAAAGAGAAGGGAACAACGGCACCACCCAGTGGTCTTCTGGAGAACCTCTTCTACGTCGTCTTATCTCTAGTAGTTGATCCTGCTGCTTTCTGGATACAAACAAACATCTGGAATAACAGCCCAAATGCTCGCAGGTAATCTATGCGTTCCGCCATCTTGGTACTACTGTTTAATACCTCTGTGCAGCGGCACTTGTTGATGACGTATCCTTTGATGTTCCTTGGTTGCAGGGCAATTTGTGCAAATGCAGATTGGTTTCCTGAATAGTGGCAAGGTTCTATAAAGCCTGAAAGGAACCAGTTCAGGGTTCTTCTGGTCGAAAAAGGGATGGAATATTTGAAATTCTGGGAGACTTGAGACGTTCTAATGGAGAATCTGAGTTTGAGTAGTGAAACTTTAATCACCAGTTTTACGGAACATCAACACTGGTAGCCAGACACTGTAGCACAGACTGTATATACCCTTTAGTTGGTATACGTTGCAAAGTGCAGATCTTCGTTCTCCTCATGATTTGGGATGCAGTAAGGAAGAAAATCATTTATAGAATGTTGTGTTCATAGAATCTTAAATGGTGCTGCAGGTGCATCCTTATTTACAGACCTTCTCTGCCTTATGGAACACTGAATACCTTTCTTATTCTCACTAATAGATTGTCACTGTGGGCTGACGTTCAGGGTTTTTGCTGTGTTAAACTACCAGTTTCACTGGTAACAGTGACTGAGCCTCATTCAGACTCTCAGGTCGGGTTTCTCGCTGCTACTCTGATGGGACTCTAACAGTTCTGGGTTGTTCAGAATTCATTACTGTGTATATATCTGTACATTTATAGATGTCTATGTTGCATTAGTGCTTGTCTTGCTTTCCAGTGTGGACCAGAAGGTGATGGGTTCCCGGGTTGAGTCTGGGTTCCCCGGTTGAGTCCTCTCCAGGATTCTTCCTTTGCCACCGTGACCCTTGGCTTGCTTATTGGGGGCTTGAACCCGGCTTTTCTGTGAAGCTGCTTTGTGACCACATCTGTTGTAAACACGACTTGACGTAAAAAAAAGTCTGGATGCAGAGGGAATTTCAGGCTCTGAAAACAAGCAACAAGATTAGATCCGACCTTTTTAGAGAACTGAAAAATATTTGAATTTAGTTTTAAAGTTGGTTCTGACTACAGTAATGATTTACTGTGTAATGTGTATCACTGAGTTCCCCTCGTTCTGTTAAATATGAGTTGATGTTTTATCTCTATATTCTGTCGCTGCTCGATGTGAGGTAAAGTCTGTCTAATCTGGCCTGGGGTCGTGCATCACAACGTCTGACCTCGATTAAGATCTAATCCACTACTGAAACAAGACTGTCGGTCTGATTGTAGAACTCCTTGTTTAACTTTCACCAATGTCGTTCTTCTGTGTTTTTCATTCTTAGCTACAGTTCATAACAGGCTTCCTATGAGGATTATAAGGACTTTGTGTATAACAGTGTGGTTCTTTTTTGCTCATGTGCCTTCTCTGCTGTCTGTAATACAGATTATAGTAATCATATTTAAATAATTATATTGGTTTTATACTTAAAACATTTATGCATGTGCTGCTGAGTGTGGTGATTAAGCACCCCTGGTCATGGCACTCTGGCAAGCATGGGTGGGGAGGGAAGGAAGGAGGAACATCACAACAAACACACAAAAAATAAAACAAATATGTAAAAATCAAATAAAATAATGAAAGAAAGAATATCAATTTATATAAACATTATAAAATAAAAGTATATATATATATATATATATATATATATATATATATATATATATATATATATATATAAATTTTTTTTTTACATTTATTATTATATAAAAATATCAAATTAAATATAAACATTATAAACATTTATACAAAAAAGATTTAGATTTTAACTATGTACAAAAATCACTTAAAATGCACTTGATGCAGAAATCCTGAAATAAGTAACTGGATTAGGTGTCCATCTTTTAATTCACAATTGCACAAACTGCCAAATTAATTGAATTAAATGGAAAAAAATGGTCTTTTATTTAACCAGAGCCGTCAGTCACACTGACGAAAATCTCTCTTTTGAATGTGAGTTCTGACCAAGAGGACCACACCTTGCAGCTCAAAGGACAAAGCAAACAAAACAAATAAAACAAATGACACAGTTATCAACCTAAAATCCATTGACGGGATAAATGCCTCCCTCTGCGGATCCTTCCACACAGATGGAGCACTATACCTAAAAGCTACCCTGGCGTATTCAGACCATACAGACAGAACGCCAAGCTGAATAAAACCATCAGGCTGTAAATTGTTCTGAGGCTATTTTGTTGGATAGCAGACAGATATGAAGGAAACTGACCAGTTACTGCTTTAAAGATAAAATGGATTTGTCTTTGAGCTGAAGATCGAGGCCAAACAATCAAACTGCACATTGACAAGTTGTCTAGCACACATTACATATCTAGCACATCTAGATGTTCTGTGTTACACTGTGTCTGTTACAGTCTGTAAATAGAAACTCTGCTGTAACATTCTCAGGAAACAGCCGTTTTCAGAGTTGCTCCTCTATTAAAGTGAGCGTGATCTGTGTATTGGTTTACTCTCATTGTCTACGTTTGCCTCGTGAAACTAAATGCAAAGCAGCTTCCAGGAAACTGTTTGTCTTGTTCCATTGTTTACATTTTACATGTTTTATTTCTACTCTAATTTTAATTCCGCTCTGCTTTAATAAATATTAATCTACGGGTTTCAGCGTAAAGTGCCTAAAATAGGACTAATAGGAGCTCAGTACTGCTGCGTTTACAGAACTCCAGAGATATGGCTTTATCCACATTAAACATCTCGTTCATGTGATGGTGATGTGTTTACCTGGGTGAGGGAACGCTGGGATGGGTTAAAAGCTCTTTTAGTGTTTTGAAATGGTTCAAGTTTTAGCTATGGAGTTATGCATATTTGTTAGTAAACAAAAATAAACTGTGCAGTAACATGATAATATTTTGACGTCAACTGTGCATGTAATTAGGCTTGTGCTCAAACTTATTCATATGGGGTTAGCTACATAAACCTGTATGTAGTTTTATCTGTAATCTGTGTGAATGTTCTATCTATATGTTTATTATTTTTACCTTTTAGGCTTTATTGTATTATTTTTGTTGGAGCACTTTCTATTAATCTGGTGTGCATAATGCCTTATAAGTGCATTCATAAAGATCTATAAAGCTTTCATAATGCTTAATAGTTGACATAAGGCTTTTGCAACTGTACATAAATGTTCATAATTACACATGCAAATATCACAGTTTAGTGTGTAACAGCTTCATGTGCTGCAGTTTACCCCATTTTAAGCAGCTTCATGGTACAAAGTGTTATAATGCATTATAATCTAAATAAAAATTGTTGAGCAATAACACAATCTTTAGCTCATAAAATGAATTATTTTATCAATAAATTAAACCCTGTTCAAAGTATAAACTAAAGATTCTGCCATTCCTCTATTCAGATGTTCTTGTTTTATTTAAACAAAGTTTTATTAGTTTATCTTACTTATTGTTTAAAGTTATGTGCTTATATTAAAATGGTCTAATACTTGGAGCTGGCCAGCATCACTGTACCTGAACTCTGTAATAAGAGAGCTTATAAGTGTTCATTAGATGCCATACGCAGTTATAAAAGTTGTGAAGATACAGAGGAACATCTGAGAGCATGTTAGAGTTTTGGTACTAGGCTTTATGATGCTGGTCTCACCAGTAATGTTAGATATGCATTATAACTCATTATGCCGCTTTGTGCTGTAGTGTTTTATGCTGTGGGGTTGCAGCAGTTCATATCCACTATTATGATCATTTATGCTGGATTGCCTTATGTCAGGTATAATAACGCATTATAAATGTTTTATAAATCTTTATGAATGTACTTATCATGCATTGTGGATACCAGATCCACAGAAAGTGTACACATGTGTGTTAATCAGGCAGCGTTTTAAGGTCATAGGGATGCAGGATGATGATGTTTCTGCGTGGGGAAAGCTGCTCCTCTGTTAAAACTCAGGTTTCTCCTCCTGTAATGTCATCGGAAGAGCACGGCGAGTTTGCTCAGGAGAGTGTTTGCTATCCACGCTCTGTGCCCTCCGTTATCCGTGTTGATATTTGGATTATGCTGAATAACTTGGCAGTTGTCCATTCTGAGCCAATCACAGGAAATTAGCTGGGTGTTTAGTTTGGGATTTGGAGCGTTGCTCTCCGCTCCTAAGCAGATGGGCGGTGATGGGCTTTAGCAGTGTCTCTAAAATTACAACAGGAGTTAAACAGAGTAGAGTAAACCGGCCTTGTACAAATCAGGGAGAGTGACTGAGTGACAGACAGACAGACAGACAGGTCTGGTAATACGCAAAGTTTTGGTGCTCATGGTCAAATGATGCTCTCCTTTTCTTCATCTTCTACAACTCTTATCTGTCTTCTTCTTCTTCACCTTTTTCTAATTGTTATTTTTTCTTCTCTTTCTCCTTCCCGGTACTGTATAGAATCTCTGTGTATTGGCTGATGCCTAACTCAGTCCCATTTCTGTCTCTGACCAAGTGACATACAGTACTAGTTAATTGTCCTCCTACCTGGAGTCGCAGTCATTGTTGATTGGATTATATTCAATGATGATCGGATAGTATTTACTGATGATCGGATTGTATTGCTGATTTCATTCCTCTTTAAAGTCTGGTAACAGGTTGATTAGTAACTTAGCTTGTTTGTTACCTTATCTCAGGCCTTGTTCAATCTGCCAGCCCATAGAAGCGCTGATGAGCTGGCGGAATTGTCATACACTTTTAGATACACAGTAACAGCTAAGAGTCTTACTCGGTTGGTATCAAACTTATTGGCTCTTTTCTGTGATGCTTCCGCACGTAACTGGTGTCCTGTTGGCAGCATGGTGTGGAGACTCTCATCAGTAGCATGTAGGCAGCTGGAGAGGTCAATGTACATTTGCTGTTTTTGTGATTGATTGATTATACAAAATACTTATTTACAAATAAATACTAGTATTAAAGGTTAATGGTTATTGTGAAGTCAGTGTCCCTCTGTCTATCTGTCTGTGTGTGTGTCTCTGTCTGTCTGTCTGTCTGTCTGTCTCTCTCTCCTGAACTCATGGCTGGTCTGTGATCACAGCTCTCGTGCCCACAGACAGGCTCCTCCCCTTTTAGGACATCACATTTATGTAGCTCTGCAGACTGAGACTGCTTACCCCAGAGCAGCTTGTACTGCGTCCAGATAACTGATCCCAGATCAGTCTGTACAGTGGGTGCCCTGGTGGGACAGCCCAGAGGTGGCCGGTTCTCCAGAGTAATCTCGTTCATGCTGGTGGTCAAAATCGGTCCTACCCTTACGAAGGGACGTCCCTGAGCGTCTGGACCACTGAGGAAACCCAACAGGACCCCCTGAGTGAGGCCTACAGCACTAACCAAACCCCTGTCTCTTCTAAATCTGATACTCACTGTATAGTTTCTGGTTCATACCTTTTCACGTCTGGTGCTCTGAAGCTCCCCTTATAATATCTGGGGCTAACTTGATTTGCACCTTTGAACTTCTTTTGAAGACTTTCAAGGCAGATTTCAAACCACAAGCTAGTATTTACATTGCTTGAATAAAGAACAATTGGACCAGTAGAAATATCCTATTCCATCATTACAGTAAGGGTAAGGGAAACTGCATACCGAAAGCGCTCTGACCAAACCAGATACGACTGATCCAGAATCTTCTTAAAGATGCAATAGATCAAGCTCACAGTCACTGCGTCGTCACATCGAGTTATAACTAGCAGCCTTATCAAATCTCCATCGATAATGTTTATCTGAGCAGCAGTGATCACTCGCAGGATTCCAGCCTCCCTAAAATTTTTTACTTTGGTCTTAGCGTGCCCAACAGGAGATCCAGTTCCTCCAACATAGACAAAGCATTTGGTTTCGCCAGCTCTGTTCCAGTCTCTGCTGTTACTCCAGCGGGATTATGCACTGCCCTGCCACAGTGACTCTTCATTTGAGCTAGGAGCCTATTTACTGACCCCTGATTATATTCATGGGGTGTTATTTGTTGCCCTCTGGCATCATCTGAAAAGTCCCTTAATCTCTAAATCTGTCTTTTCCCCAGAGGTCTGTAGAAAAGAGGCTGCAGTGCGTGTTCTCTATTATCTATACCACATTCACTTCCAGGTATATGTGTGTATCATTGATGTAATATCAAAACCAAAAAGAACATGCATAGGAGAAGCAAGAAAACTGTAATGCACTGTGTAAAAGTCCACCTGTTAATGTTTTTGGATCTAAAGGAGCTTGTGTGTATAGTGTATGAATGTTTCACCTTTTTGCATCTTTATTGTTTCATGTTATGTTCAGAATGTAGCAACTTTTAGTCTCGTCCGAATCTTGTCTGAGCATCACACTGCCAACGTAGCACCCTTCCCTGTTTAGAATGCATATTAATGAGGCATTGTAATCAGTCTACCCAGGCTCTATCAGAGCTCAGCTTAAGTGTCTGTGAAGCAGCAGTTTATCGAGTTCTTCTTTAGGGTTTGTGTGTAGAGGCTACATTTTAAAATAGTTAATAAGCTTTAATAGTGTTTCTGATAAATGTGATACATTATTAATGAAGCTGGTCATTATTCTCTTCATTGTTGTCGGTGTTTAGAACACTGCTCTTATTAAATGTAGCCCGGACTGTGTTCCTAGCACTTTATATTCCATTACATCCCAACTCTGTAGGATAATGTGGGAAAATATTATTCCAGGTATTTCAGGATTGTTTCTGCAAGTGGTATAAAAAAAAAAATAAAAAAAAAATAAAAGCAAAAAAAATATATATATGTGTGTGTGTGTGTGTGTGTGTGTGTGTGTGTGTGGTGTTTCCATTGGACCTCTATCCTCTCTTTGCAGTGCCCTTGACGTCTGCACAAAGCACAGCCAATCCTGCTGTGGATCCCTCGAGCCTCCAAGTGAGTAGCAGCTGCTCATCTCGTGTGTGTTTGTGCATGCGTGCACGCCTGTGTGTGTGTGTGTGTGTGTTCTGCAGCTATTAACCATGAGTGCCCTGGCTAAACACTGTTTAAAATTCTGTAAACACTGATAGGACTCCCCTCACAACTGGAAATGTTTGATATGAGCTTTATTCACTTATGCTTATTGCATTCCCGAGCAGGAGGGGCTTAGCGGTGGGCATGACGTGAAGTCATGGGTTTAGATCCCCCAATATGGACCCTGGCTAAAGTAAATATACATATTTCCACTTTTGCCAAGATGATGTTTTTTGTGTTGGGTTTTGTAGGGCGTGAAATATCCTGCTCTCAATGGAATAAGATTTTCCTCTTCTCAAAAATTTCTAACGTGGTTATAAATTATCAGCATTCACCTGCTGGACAGTGGGCTAGAGGTTTACAGCTTAATAGAATGGTGCACAGTCACATGGCAATCAAAACCCAATCAGTTATGACCAGGAAAGTCCAGACTAGAGAAGGAAACAACATGGTTACAGCGATTGTTTGTCCACAAACTAAATTTGCCCCAGTTTTAACCCCCTGCCTGGTTTCTTTAGTTTTTCACTGAAGTTTAAAGCTAATGTGGCTAGCAGAAATGGAAGCTTATGGCTGCTGGTAAACTTTATGCAAACTATATGGTTGTGATTATGCATGAAAATAAGTAATCTCAATAGACTTGCTAATGTGATTTCTTATGTTCCTCTGGGCAAGTCAGTACTGAGGATTTGGACACTGTAGCTCATTAAAGTGATATGTAAGATTTTTGATTAAAAATGTTTCAAAATAAACTAAAACAATCAACAGAGCATGAATTCACAATAGCTGTGAGTGTCAGAGATGTGTAAATTGCTGCAGAGATATCTACTAAAGTTAGCATGCTAATCAGCTAGCACTCCCAGGCCTTTATATCTGTAATACCACTCTGTAACTGAGGAGGTGATAGTGAGTCACTGTAGTGCTTTACTGGAATCAGTCCAACATGAGAGAATGAAGAAGTGCTGCTGCCCGATGGTGTATTCTAATGTTTGGGATGGAAGAGGTGAAGGGATAGTGTTGGTGATGGACAAAGGAATTAAGGGATGAAGTAACAATGTTGGTGATGGATAAAGGAATGAAGGGGTGAAGGAACAATGTTGGTGATGGGTAAAGGAATGAAGGGGTGAAGGAACAATGTTGGTGATGGGTAAAGGAATGAAGGGGTGAAGGAGCAATGTTGGTGATGGATAAAGGAATAAGAGAGTGACAGTCAGCTACAGGCAGGAGCTTGCTAGATTTTGGGTAGCTTGCTAAGTTTCTCTGACTCTGAAACTGGTCTGTGTGGACGGGACTAGATACATTGGTATTGGGTATTGGGATTGTTCAGGGGAATGCTTATGGAAGCATTCCCTGAGATTAGGACCACACAGTTTCCATGGAGAGGAGAGGGATATGGGGGAGTGTGTGGGTCAGTTATTGGTCAGTGGAACGTTATCAAAGGGTGTAATTAGTACCTGTTTACTGTTTACCTGCAGGAAATTTAACCTCATTACAGAGAACCCACAGATTCAACTCGTATATATGTCCACTGTTATATTTACATACTACACTTTCAGTGTAATGACCGATCTGAGATCAAACATAGGGTCCATAGACCCCTCCCATCTAGCCCCCCCTCCGCCATCATCTCTCGCACCTTTTTGCCCCTCAATCTGCTCTTCTCCAGCTCTCCTGCCAAACAATCAGCCTCAAAGGTTTCAGGTGACCCATAGCATGCTGGGCATTTTTTTCTTTATTTATGTATAAATGTATAAAATATAATTTTTTCATTATTTATGTATAAATGGAGCTCTGCAGTGTAACCATGTGACTTCCCCTTTGACCAATCAGACAGAAGGCACGCCCAGGCTGAATATGATGCCATTTAGAATGCAGGTGACAAAAATGCCCCCCGGAAGCTTCCGTCCGCCGGCAGCCATCTGATTAATCACGATTATCATACCATTATCATGCAATCACACTCTAATCGTACGTGCAGGGTCCCATCTGCAGGGTGTGTGTGTGGTGGGGGGTGGGGGGCAATATATCCTCCATAAAGAGAGGTGTTTAAATATTAATCCTGCCCATCATTCTGAACTTCATATTAGAACTGCATCCCTCTTTTCAGCTGAACTGGAATGCATGCCTTCGACACAGTAAGAGATGTCATTAGCTTCATTAATTGTATTGCAGAGGGCTGGGGGAGGAGGGGCTGGTGGAGGAGGGGGTGCAGGCTGCTGTTTGTTTGCACAGACTGAATGACAGTGCTGATAGGCGGAGTGTGAGATAAAGACTCTTGGCCATGGATCGCTGGCCGGCCCACTGGTTTTTAATTCAGCAGAGCCGCGGTGCTTGAAGGTGAGCGTTTGTGGAAGGAGAGAATTGCTTATGCTGTTCTAAACGCTAACTTCGTTCAGATGTAGCGCGAGGATTAATACTGACACAGTCCGTCCGTTATATGTCTAATAACCTTAATTATACTGGGGCACTCAGTTATAGGATTGTTGATGATGGTGGTGATGGGAATCTGGTGTCCAAGGTGTTTCAATGCAAGCTTCCGCACAGGAAGTTATCACATGATATGGCCCCCTCTTAATGAGAGCTGGTTTACGTTCCCCCTTTTAAGAAGAAGCTATTAGATTAGTGTCCAGCTCTTTAGTTATTATGGGATGTTTCTGGTCTCAACTTAAATTTCGTAAACAGTAAGATTTGTATATACACTATTCTACAGCAGTGCTCTGAGAATAGAGAGCTAGCTGAGGAGAATATGACCACAGTGCTTTATGGATATTCTGATTCTGGAACAGTCTACAGCCGAGCTCCATAATTCTACAAACACTCTTAATAACTGGACACATGTGATTTGCTTTGTGGAGGACCATGTTTAATAGGGGGTGGGTCTAATGTCCATATCTCCTGAGGTTATATGTATATGTATGTGGGGGTGGATGGGGGTGGGTGTGCATGCGGGTGGATGTTTTGATGTATAATTATTGTGAATCCGAATATGTGTATAAGGGAAACTTGTTGATATCCTGACTTATAAAACCAGTAACCTCAGTACATATACAGGTTTAAGATGCTGATATGTACTTGTACTTGTAATTCTCAGGTACATATTCAGGATTTCCAGGTATAGGACATAATTGTGTCATGTTTAATTACAGTTATATGTTTTGAAGCCACGCTGATTGCATTTTCTCTATCTTCAGGCATTTTATTAAATTTTTCTGTTTTTTTATCATTAGTGTTGAAATTTGTCTCTTTCCTGGCAGCGTAAGAGTAGTGTACCTTTAAACCTCACTTAATGTACACAGTTGAGACTCTAACCATCTTTTTGCTTGTGCAATTGTGTGGCCAGCGAAATTACATGATATTAAATGAAGATTAAAGTCTGAATATTTGAACATGCCCCTAGTGTTATTCCACATACCCCTAGGGCTACAGTCTGGGAACCTCTGACATTCTGGTTACAATAACAAAGAGACATATAGTTCAATACACCAGTGGATTAAAAGGTAGTGTAGATGATGTCTAATAATTCTGCAGTAAAAAGCTTGGAGCTTGGAGACATTGTGTGTGCTTATATGCCTAAACTCTTGTATGTCACAGTTGCCATGTTTCTTGTAATAGCTTCATACGAGCAGTAATCTCAAAACACAGCGAGTATGGCTGCATGATATGGATACCGAAATAGTGTAGTGCTGTGATAAATTAATAAACATTTAAATAATAATTATTATTATTTAAAGTGTGGCCTGCCTCATTTTAAGTGAAATGATTTTGTTTTATTGAATTGCGTTTTTGTTTGTTTGGTTGATTTTAATATGTTTTGATGTTCTCTATTTATAGTATATTATTCCATCAAAGCGTCAAAGCATCTTCCTGGTAGTTAAACTATGTATGACCATTTATGTAAGAGAGAAAATTACTCCTGTAGAGCTGTTAGAAATATGCAGATTGGTTGTGTGGGCTCATTTGAACAGCATCCATTCCAACACCAGGCAGTCTATTTCAGGCATTTGTCTTGGAAACTTGTCTTGGCATCAGTTTGCAGGAATCTTACCTGTCCTGCCATGTGTGGAGCTGTTAGCATGCTAGCTACTAGGTGATGAATTGTAAACCATGTTTGTCCATTTTGTATTAGTTTATTTGTGTGAAATTTGTTTATTAACAAACATTAAACAAACTATAAATAGTGTAGCCCTAATCCGGAGGAATAAATGTCAGACTTGTCGGATTGCACACAATTTTTTTTCCTACTTCCACATTTTATAGGGCCTAAAAAAAACTGATTCACTACGGACTGGACAAGTTTCTGGATGTGGGCCACATCAATGTCAGGCCGTCTTACATCAAAGAAATGGTCAGTTGGGCCAGATTTGGTGGATGCCTTCCCTTTCACAATTCCAAGGAGAATTCCCTGTAGACTGGGATTTTAGCCACTGCTGGTAGACCGGTATGACCGTATACTTCCATACACCTGCAGATTCAGCTTCTTCCTTCACACTATGATCTACGGCACGCCCCTCAAATGCAGTCACTCCTTTTAGCCAAGCATTAACATCTGCTTTGGAGCCATTTTCCACACATGGAAGGAGATACCAATCTCATGCGATAGATCCCGTCACTCACACCCAGCAGGTATTTATAGTAGCCCCATCATCCTTGCGCAGCGCCATCTGCAGGAGCCTGAAGTTACTACCACCTCAAACACACAAGCAGACCAGTGTTTTTTTTGTTTGTTGTGTTTTTTGGTCTGGTGAGCTGAATAATCATGTCCCAGTCCATATAAGGAGACTAACCTGAAGAAACTTTCTAGGCCCGGTTACAAAAATGGTCATGTACATCATGGTGGTCATCATATCAAGCCATACAGAAAGTGGGGTTCTGAGCGGTGGTATTGAGTCCAGCTGGTTCTAGATCAGAGACTTCTTCCTGGTCATATTCCAGTTACATTTCAAACGACTTTACTTTTCCTTGTTAGCAGTTTGACAGCCATGCGTTTCGTACAGTGCGAGGGGAATATTAGCATTCGATAGCTCTGCCTTTTGGCTTTGGCTCCGTATCCCATCTCATTGTCTCTCACAGTTGCTGTCGGCTCCTTTCGTCCTGCGCCGGTCCCTGCGCTGAGGATGTGAGGCAGCGGCTCTAATGAAACATCCTCCTATTGTTCTCTTAATTGCCTGCGTTATTGAATGCAGCGCAAACCACACCTGGACCCAGCCCTGGAGAGCATCATACTGTTCCTAATGTCGCTGTACGCTCCCTCTCTCTTTCTCTTTCTCTGGCTTTCTCTATTTCTTTTTGTGTTCGCTTTCTTTTCCCTGCCTCATATATACATACATATATATGTGTGTGTGTGTGTGTGTGTGTGTGTGTGTGTGTGTGTGTGTGAGAGAGAGAGAGAGAGACACACACTCTCTCAGACACTCGCTGATAGCCTTGCACGCGCTCTCTTCGCCTCTAAATGCAGGATTAGCCATTGAAGGGGTTTCATGCACGGTTATCAAATTCATACAAGCGGCCCCGGCCATTGTGCTGCTCCTTTTAATTAAATCCTACTGGGTGGCTGGAGCTGACCTTTTGAGTGCGGAGCTGATTAAGTGCACAATGGCCTGCTATTTCTCCTCCACAGTCTGCTGCGTAGAGCCACTGATTAACTTTCTGTTTGGAAGCGAGACCCATTCGAATCAGGCCTCATTCACGCCAAAGCCGAGGAGGAGTGAGGAGGGGAGGGAAAAAAAGAAATCAATTCTGTTGAAGAATGTAGATTAGCGCCGATAGCATCGGGGTAATTAACGGCAGGTAGGAAGCTGGAAGCGGCCCAATTTGTGTGAGTGTGGCACGGTGAGAAAAAGGTTAATTTGTTAACCGAGATGGATATTTAAGAGGATAAAGGTGAAATTAGAGAGGTTTCGTTTTCACTCGAAAGGATTAGAGGATTGTTATCGCGAGGAGCTTGACGGGATTGCGTGGTGACGTCACCAGCGATGTGCCATTTCGGAGTTCAGGAGCCTTCCGAGAGGTTAAGCTCACAAATCAGTCATATGTCACAGGACTTTAAAAAATCATATTTAGCTACTTGAAGAATGGAAGCATTCATTTGGGTTTGAAGACCACTGAACTGCAGCAACACCTATTCTAAAAAGGTGTCTGTGTGCGTAAAAGGAGCTGGTTTGGTGTGTGATGCAGTATTGTGCTAAAGTATGTAGGGATGCGTTTAATTTCCAGTCAAAATGTCCAAGTTATTAATTTTAGTGTCACAATGGAAGCAGAAAATGTACACTCATCGACAAATATCTGCACCCAGAAGGAATCAACCAAAAGGAGTGAAGCTTGGTGGGTAGGTTTGACATCGTGAAACATGCCCATGATTCAAGTTTCACGCTCGACTGCACATGTGACGTAGGCGGGGACGGGTCTTATCACTGTACCTAACTGACCCAACAGCCACTATTGCAGACATTCAGCAAGCAGTGATGTCCTCCATGAGTCATCCTGTTAGTGCAGCACCATTGGCAGACGGCTGCACCACGCAGGACTACATAGGACTACAGTTATGACAACTGTCCTTAACACCACGTCAATGTCACCAAAGACTGCAATGGTGTCATACCAGGCTGTCATGGTGTGGCTCAGAATGGCATCGGGTCATCTTCAGTGACGAGTCCCTCTTTTGTCTCAGTGGAGATGTCCAACAAATCTGTGTGTGGAGGCACAGTGATCAGCACCAAGATGAATGGTTTGTTGTCACAGGTTACATGTCCAAAGGCCAGGTGTCCTCCACTTCCACCCCTACCGCACAATCTGTGGGAACTGTATGAGAATATTCTAGCTGCATGGGATGGATTATCACAGGACACCATTAGGAACCTCTACACCTCCTTCTCGGAGCAGATACTACTTTGATGATGAGTGTAAATTATATTAAACGGGTTTTAGGGTTTATTCCAGCCTCCATTCTGTTTAGGAGACCTACTTCCAGTTCCTCAGAGAGACACCTCTGAAGTTCAGTCTTAGAAGTTGGTTTAGCATTTTCTGCTTCTCACCATTGAGAACCCCAGTTAAAATTTAGATGTAATCCGTACCATATCCGTATCACATCCCTGTTGGAGGGGGATTAACTAATTATTTTTTTATTTATTACTGCTGATTTACATGTAAGTAATTCATTATTAATCAGTGGATCATAAAATGGTCATCATCCTCTACTGTATCAGTGGTCACAGGGTGCAGCCCACAGGATGTTGTTGGCTGGATAGTTTTTTTTGGTGGACGCATGTGTTGGAGGTGACAGCAATGTGTAAATCAAGTAGCCACTCCCATCTCAGTTATTCCTGCTGAAATTTATTAACCTGTATAAATCAGTCATAACGTTTACAGACATACTGTAGTAGAACTACATGACTCCACCTCCTGATGTAGAACTTACCCTGTCTCAATAGACATTTGTCCATTAATGCTCCCTCAGTAACTGCGGATCCACAAACATGTTCAATGAGCGTGTGTCCTGCTGACTTGTAAAAACTGTGTGTGTGTGTGTGTGTGTGTGTTTCTGTTAGGCTGTATCAGACTCCTCCAGTCTTCTTCATGTGCAGACCAACCCAGCAGGAATCCACCATGCGGGTAAGACTACAATCAGTAACAGCTCTCACACACAGTTACTGCTTCTACCTGTTCTTTTCACACCTGTTCAGGACACTTCTGCACTCTTCTTGTGACGTGATGGTTTGGGTATGACTGTGTGTACTTCTCCTCCTGTTCTATCTCTGTTTTAAAACAGGGCAGTGTATTACATCCAAACATAAACTCACATTACGGTAAGCTCGCACTTCACTATATGGAGGAACACGGCAGTATTAAGTCTCCAAGCTTAACATATCATAAGTTTCATATTCAGCTTAATGATGGTGACCGGCGGCGTCTTGACTAGAACTGTTCGGGTGAACAGACGAGTGACTCCGGCACATTCAATGCAGGAGCTCCACATGCATATCCCACAGGTTAGTGCAGTGTTCTTTAGCTTCCATGGGATATGGGAGCAGAAGACGCACCAGAGTGCCTCTGTTAACACCACCACACCAGAGAGAGCACCTCACCTGTGATCGTGAGGTTGCTAACTGGACCCTAGAGGACTGGAAACCTGTGGTGCGGTCAGATGTGTCAAGGCATCAGTTGTAAAAGCCAGTTGGCGGGTGCTGAAACACCTCTTTAGATGTAATGGTACAGTTACAGTGATATCTAAGTGTGCCTGTTTTTTGTGTATGGGTCAATTTTTTATTTGACGAAACACGATCATCATTATTTTATAATGTAAATGTGCAGATTTATCCAACTGGCTTATTTTTATCTGCAGTCCAAATGAGTATGCAGAGTGAATACCACATGATACATAAAGGAAAAATGAAATGCTTCTACAGTCTGGATTATTCAAGTAATCAATAACAGCCCCAGGCCATGATGAGACTCGGTGAGCCCCCACTGGAGCTCACAGCTCAACCGGCCCTGTTTGTATAGTATGGTTGGGCGGAGTGATACACTAGTGTGAGTCGGGTGATTCTGTGGTGTGCTGTGGGAGGGAGTGTGAGCAGAGTGTGATCTTGTAGTGTGTTGTGGGGTGACCCTGTACTGTGAGTAGGGTGTGATCCTGTAGGGGGAGGGGTGTGTGATTCTGTATTGTGATCCTGTAGTGCGACAGGGTTGGGTTCCAGTAGTGCGAGGAGGCGTTGTAATTCTGTAGTGTGGTACTATAGTGCAAGGGTGTTGTGATCCTGTAGTTCGAGGGGGAGGGGGTTGATCCTGTAGTGCGAGGCGAAGGGGGATGATCCTGTGGTTCGAGGGGGGGTGGTTCTTGTAGTGATACTGTACTGAAGTATGTGAGATCAGATATACATGCTGTTCTGTTTCCTGTAAGTGTTCTGACCATCTGCTGCCCAGTGAGCTCTGTCCTTTAGAGACACGGTCAGACCGTGTAGTGATATTAACAGGACGCTCAGTAAGAGGCTTCAAACCTGCTTCTGCTCAGATCATAATCAATAATTAATAAAAGATAATAATAGAGTGATAATCTCTTCATTCTGATTCCTAAAGCAACATTATGTAGTCTCTCTTTTTTCCTGACTTCTTCATTCTCACTACTTCCTTTTTTTCTGTTTAATGTGTTTTTAGTCTTTCTTTCTCTGTCTTTATCTTCTGTTTCTCTCTCTCTCTCTCTCTCTCTCTCTCTCTCTCTCTCTCTCTCTCTCTCTCCTGAGGAGCTAACAGAAGTTGTCACTTTAGATCAGCAGAAATGCAGCAATATGTTCACTTCCTGTTTTTTCCCTCTCTCTTGTCCTTCTCCGCAGGATTCCCAGGACAGCATATGTTTGTTCAGCAGCACCTCACCTCAGAGCTGGACAGTATTCCGGTGCTCCATGGCCCCTTCCCCATGGGGGCCGTTCTGCGTCCCAAATGTTCAAGGGACCAGGGGAGGCCCCTCTGCTTTCAACAGAGCAACCTGGACGTATCCAATCCAGAGAAAACATACCCCGCATCTCAATTCATCCCAGGAGGAACATCACTGCAGCCAGCATCCAGCAGCTCCACTCACTCTGCTCTGCAGGAGGAGGTAATGCAGTGTGTGTGTGTGTGTGTGTGTGTGTGTGTGTGTGTGCTGCTGTTCACACTGCTCATTACTTCTGTTACTCTCTAAAACTGGTACAATGCTTTAACAGAACAGTCGCATCACTTTTAACACCTGGACAAACACACATGAGAAATACTCAGATGTGGTTCTACACTGTGCCCAATTCCAACCTATGATCTGGTTTTAGAATGACACGAGCCACTCCCCCTTTTTAGGTGATGCTGTAAATAATTAGATGAGCTCTGCTCTGATTGGCTAGTTTACAGTAAAACCCTACCCATGATGATAACACAGAAGTGCTTTGTGGAAATAAATACTAGTTGAATTGAGCCTCTGTGTAAACAGGCTTTGCCCTTATACTATTTAGTTAGCCCAACTAGTTACTTGGAGCTAATGCTAAAAGCTAACTTTACCTATACTAGCTACTGGCTTTCCATCTGGACATCAACACAAAGTGGATTAAAGCTGTTCCTCACTAAGGAACTCTCAGTTTAAGATCATCTGTGTGTGTGTGTTGCCTTCTGACTGATCAAGGTCAGCCCGTGTTCAGTGGTTCACGCAGGAGCAGGTAGACAACACAATAGGCTGCAGTGACCTCTAGTGGTTGAGAGTTGTTCAGGGGTCAAAGACGAATTACATGTGCAGGCCGGGGAGGACAGGATTGTGGAATACTCAATTGTTATTGTATTGTATTTCAAATAATTAGATAATATCATTTTCACCATTCACCAGGCTCCCTTTTTATTGCTTTTATGCTGTCGGTACTTATTTGGTGTGTGTGTGTTCTAGTAGTGCTATATATCTGTGAGGACCACATTCCAAAATTTCACTGGTTCTCACGCAAGCGTATGCTGTTCTCGCATTTTTTGGGAACATCTGTTAGAGCGGAAAAATACCCTTTTGAACACTGAGGTTAGGATTATGTTTAGATGTAGGTGTAGTATTATTTAGCTACAGTAATATTAAGATAATATCAATTGTAATATTAATAGAAACCTATGGATGTCATCACAAATATTGTAAGAAAGCATAAGAAGCCTTTTTGCTGTTGTCCAGTGAAAAACATGTATCTCCATTTTCTTCAGTTTTACTTTTGTGCATCATTTGATCACAAGAGCTGCTGTTTAGATTGTGTGAAAATTTTCATGATGAATAAACCAGCCAAAATGGCCCAAAATTGCTTGGAAAGACAACTGGTTTCATTGACCTAGATTGAAATTGAATGAGGTTTTTGTTGTCTAGTGTAAAGTTGCCAATTTAGAGATACTTGTTTTTCTTTAGACAGTGACGATATATTCTGCATTATTTTTTAAAATGTATTATTTTGCTTATGAAATCAGCATATTTTTAATTAGAATAAAACAAATAAATATGTATGCAGTTATATACATATAAAACCAAAATATGAATACAGTAAAATATGCCTAAAATCTCCATTTTGTGTTTTTTTGTCTTTTTTTTACTTAAATTAGAAATGTGTGTTTCATAATAAATGGCACCATTTTGTTAGGAAACATTCTAGTTCCATTGAATTACATTAAAGGTACATTAAAACCATACAGCACCCTTAAAATGTAATTCAATGGAACCAGAATGTTTCCTAATGTTTCCTCCAGCTGTAAAATGATCATTCTGGACCTACGAAGTTCTGACAGCAGGGAACCCCTTTACCAGGTGGTGATTTGCCACTGTAACAACACTGTGACCTATACACCCTGTACATGTGTTTCCACCCTTTTGGAGCATGTGTGTGTTCCCCACTCAGTATTTGTTGTAATATGTTCACTGCGTGTGTTGTGTTGTCAGTTTGTGGGCGGACCCTTCCCACCAAAACTAACTCCATAGTGCATGTACGAGTGTTTGGCCAGTGAAGATGTTCTGATCCTGATATTCCTTGTCTAAGGTGCCATTTGTCTCTCCAAGACCTCGGCAGTGTGGGAACCAGAATCTCCCTCTAAATCAGAGCCTGCTGCCTATCCTCCACCCGAAACCACAGTCGCTTACAAGCTCTGTGCAAGCCACGACTCCTGCCTGCCTACATTCTCTGCACAGCGAATCCCAGAGCAGCCTTCAGAGCCGACCTGCCCCTGTGTTCTGCGCCATCATCAGACCCAGAATGGTTAGGAATTTCATTGGGCTATGAATACTTTTTTACCCTGTGTTAATTAAAGCCATTTACGCTCACTCTGCTCATGGTGCATAGGTCTAATGAAACAGGTGTTGCACATTCCTGTAAGGATTTGATTGAATATAAGTAAGGTCAGGTACTGATGTTGGACGATCAGTTCCTCCCAGATGTACTGGATGGAGCTGCATCACTCCATGCAGTTCCACAGCTCAGTGCTGGGGGGCTTTATACCCATCTAGCCCTCATGTTTTGATAACCGTAGGCTCATATGCTGCCGCTGTCAGGCTGCGTTCACATTAACAGACTGAAGTGGTACAAATCACCGGCGACGTCACAATGCTGATTCCCTGATTTCCAGTCCACAACTGCCCCTCATATGACGTCATTAATTAGGATGTGCACGTGGTGGTTGTTTCAGGACGCAGGTATGATCACATTAATGACAGTCCTGTCCATCATTAAGGCTCATTTATACTCCCCTTACTGTCTGGATTTGCTTCAAACACAGTCCGTCACTGCCCACATACCTCTGTTAACATTGGTATGGATGTTAAGCAATGCTTCCTTTAGAGGGCAGTCCAGAGTCAAACCAACATGGCGACAATGGAGGAGAGGATAATGTACCTACTTTAAAGAGATGAAAGAGGCAGGGTTCTGGGCGACGATGGTCCGTTTTTCACCTGAGCGTCTCACTTTCAATGTCTAGAAGTGGTGGAAGAGCTGCATTTTGTCTGTATCCTTAAGCTTCTAGAGAATGTCCACCAACAGGGACACACTGAACACAGAGTACAGACAGCAGGCCCCTCCACATCCGTATTTAACACTGAGCAAACATGAGCCTTCGGAATGATGAGTCTTAGAATGTGAATGCAGTCTGTTGAGGTGAACTCCTGAGTCATGGCCGGTACCTGAGCGGCAGCTGCGTAGATTATATAAACACTGCTTAATTCCAGTCTAATAATGGAGCCTGTCAGAACCTAAGAGCTGCTCTGTCTCTCTCTGCCAGGTCCGGATTCCTCCTGACCGTAGCCGAGCTCTGAAGGATCCTCCAGTTTTGGCCCATAACAGCCCCTTCATTAATGCAGACCGTCCCACGCCCACTCCCGCCGCGCAGGCCCGGCCTTATGCCAGGGCCGTTGCCACGGGGATGCCCGGTGCTGCTAGGCAGCAGGCGAGTGCCAGGGTTGAAGCGTGTGCCAGAACTATACCAGAGCCAGTGCTGGCGGGGAAGAGTCGAGGTCAGGAGGTCAAGGAGGAGCCCCAATCTCCTCAGAGTTTTCCTGCCAAGAAAGAAGAGAGGGAGGAGGTGAGTTGAGAGGAGGTAGAGGAGTTAGAAGAGGAAGAGGAGGGGAAAATGAGTGAAAGAGGAGGTGAGGAAGTGTAAGGAGGAGGACAGTTGGAGGAGGAGGAGTGAAATGAGTTGGGGAGAGAGAGGAGGTGAGTTAGACAGAGAGAGAGGAAGAGAGGTCCTCCTGGAGTCCTGGATAATGTACTATAAACAGTGCTGGGGGGATTTAGCGGTTTAAAATTGAGAACTTAACACCTGACGCAGACTCTCTCTCTCTCTCTCTCTCTCTGTCTCTCTCTCTCTCTCTCTTTTCTTTTCTCTATCAACCCTCTGTCTGTCGCTCTGTCTCACTGTTTCTGTCTCTCTCTTTCACCCAGCCTCTCTCTCTTCACTTTCTCTCTCTCTCTCTCTCTCTCTCTCTCTCTCTCTCTCTCTCTCACTCACTCACATTTTTCTTCTCTTTATCAACCCGCTGCCATTCCTTCTTTATCAATCTCACTCTGTTTCTGTCACTCTCACTTCACTCTTTCTCTCTCTCCCACCCTGCTCTCTTCACTTTCTCTCTCTCTCTCTCACCCATCCTCGCTCTCTTCTTTCTCTGTGTCACTCTGTTTCTCTCTCTCTCTGATTGCATTAATAAAGCCTTTCACTCTCCTTACACTGCCTTTTTCTTCTACCTCTCTCTCACTCTCGCTCTTTTTGAAGTGATTGTCTTAATAGAGCCTTTCACCTTTCTCTCTCTCTCTCTCTCTCTCTCTCTCTCTCTCTCTCTCTCTCTCTCTCTCTCTCTCTCTCTCTCTCTCTCTCTCTCTCTCTCTCTCTCTCTAGATCTCTCCCTAAGCTCAAGGTCAGGGCGACTCACTGAAAGCTGTTCATTACACCCAATTATCAGCCTGGACAATGCCGCTCTGGCTGGATCAATAGCTGCTGTCAAAGCTCTTTCAGACGCTCGAGCTGCAAATCAATCACTTCCAGCACTATCTGCACTTTCAATATCAGTGCCAGGCTTCCTCTGAAGTACCCAGCAGGGACAAGTTTCTCCTAATGCAGATCCATTTAAATGGTTCTGCCTTCTGTAACGCATACAGTAGAATCAGTAAAAGAACCTTACACTGATTAACCTGTAGATCCTCCTTTGGCAGCGGCTGAGAGCTGCGAGATCTGTGTTGAGTCTTTGCCCGCTCTGAGCTCAGATACTTCTCATATTTGTGACCGTGTCTCATGTCATCTGTTGAACCAAAGACACTAAAAACTGTCTGTCAGTCATCACAGATCAATTCTAATCCATGATCAGCGCACCCTTATATTGTAATCTGCCCTCTGTTTCTTTCTTCCAGCGTCAGGATGAAGAGAGCTCTCCCTACCAGAGCAGGGCTGGTGAGGGTGAGGGTGATGGTGTCGTTGTTGTTCCTGCCTGGTACAGGCTGCAGTTGGAGAAGCAGAAACGACTCCGGGAAACCCTTGTGCTTCACAAGGAGAAGAGGAGGCACCTGCAGGCCCGGCAGAGTAGGAAACAGAGACAGGAGAGGTTCATTAAGGTTTTTCATGAAATGGTGCCAAATCAGTATCCTCAGGTCAAGAGCAAACAGGTTCAGAACCTCCAGAAAAGCCGGCCCTCAAACCTAAATCTACTTCAGCATCAAGAGATTCACCCAGACCATCAGCTACAGCAACAACAGCAGAGACATGGATCTGAATTACTGCTACCTGTTGGCCAGGGTTCTGCTACTGGCGTCGCTTCAGTAAGGCGGGCAGTGCTGTGGCATGGGCCAAGTTTTCCTGGACAGGGATTTGTTGAGGGTGATAATGAAAGATCTGTTGTATTTCCTGGAGACCTGGAAGAAAGACATGGGATGATCAGGACGATTGTGATGAAGAGGGTGGTGAACAAGCTGCCGTCCAACGTGAGAGAACTTAACCCCAGCAGGATGAAGGTAACCAGCCCTGTTCACCTATCTCTTTGTGCTCTGTGGTTCTTGGTTTAGGGAAGAGAGGTGGTGGGCTCTAGGGGCCACCCTCGCCTAGAGGTGAGAGAGCCCAAATGATGTTCAGCTTAGAAGCAAACCTCTCAGTCGTACTATGTGGAATCAAGTCCACTTATCCTGGCTCACATCTTTTACATTATAAAACCGTGAATCTGTTAAAACCTAAATAATTTAATGGCCTATTAGAGGCCAGAGATCTGCTGATTTTAAAATCCCAGCCCATTCTTATCACACATGGGGCATTTTCTTCATCAAATCCGCACACGGGATGTGAGATGTTACAGCTTTCACGCTGTGGGGCAGAAAGAGCTGCAACTTTGATCACTTCAAGAAACTGGTGACCTCTTCTCGTTCCTGTCCAAACATGGGCCGTGGAGTCGGTGGGCTCAATCCAAGTCCTGGAGATCTGCTACACTGGAGAGTTCAGATCTGACATGGATGCTCCTCGAGGTTAGGGTTAGAGCTAAACTCAGCTGGGTTGTAGATCTCCAGTACCAGGACCGGCCAATTGTTTAGGTTTGAATGTGGTGGTGGGGTGTTTCTCCTTAAAGTGATGGTTTGGCCTGTTTGCATTGTCCAAACAGCCTGTCTAAGTCATGGATTTACCTCTAACCACAGATTTGTTCCGGTGTGATGATAAGCAGGATGAAGTCTGCACGATTACTCCTGGCTTTTTTGCCACATTGGCTTCATGGCAAAACTACGAACAACAGGCATGTCTTGACTGATGGACCATGTTTGTTTTAGGAAGTAAGAAGATTTTTGGCCAAACTGTAGCTTTAAGCTGTTCCTGGCTCTGTTCTCTCACCCTCTTCTGGGGCAGAGCTTTGTGTAGCGATGAAGATAACACAGTGTCAGTCTTAATAGAGGTGGAGGGGTAAGGTGGGGGGCTGCTGTTTTCCTCTCTCTCTGCAGAGAAAGCTCCACAGACAGCAGGATCGATGCGTCTGCCTCCGCGAGTCTGTGAAAGCAGGATCAGAGCGGTGCTGCCCCGGGACGTTGTTTCTCCATCATTCTGCGCCGCTCTAACAATGTTATCTCCTGCTTTCTCTCTTTCTCTCTCTTCTCTATCGTGGATCTTTCAGGTGTTCTGTTATGGACGTCACCCCCCTGAAGACATGCAATTATTCTTTAGTGTGGGTGTGTGTGTGTCGGTGTGTCAGTAATACCTGTGAATAAAGAGTTGCCAGTTAGGCGGATTTGGCTTTAAGAGCTTAGCTGCAGATAAGGGAAATTAATTATATTCGCGTCAGGAATGATAGCGCTCTCACTAACGGAGGACACAAAGCGGTGAGCGAAGGTGCACAGGGAATTAGTGGAGTGTTGTCACTCCAGGATAAAGCATCCACGGCCTACGACTGCTGTAATGTAATAGGAATACATCTATCTTTTTTTCCTCCCAGTATCAATTCCAGTACCTGATCTGGTACCGGTCCAGTATTTCTTTCCCCATTCCATTTATATTCTGCATACCTCATACACCGACATACCAGGAGTCTTGTGATATCAGTATGTGACTTACAATGAAGGGGTGCTACCTCACAGGAACTGTTTGAGAATACCCATACCGGTATAAGTTGTGAGGTGTTATTTTTCAGGGTTAGAACAAAGCATGATGGTGAAATACCTCATTTGGGCTAATGGCTGGTGAACATGCAAGCCACACCATTTGTCAGAACTCTCCTTAAGCCAGTCCTGGACAATATGGGCCCGATGACATGGTGCATTATCCTGCTGGAATATCCCATCACTGTGGGGGTACATGAGTCCATGAAAGGCTGCAAATGGTCACCAACCACGAGTCAATGACGTGTTTAGGCGCACCGGTGTCATGAGAACACATCCCACACCGGTGTGGAACCACCACCAGCCTGCACAATGCTGTGTTGACCGATGGGGTCCATGGCTTCATGGGGTCTGCACCACACAAAGCCTAACATCAGCCTAAAACAAATGGGAACCGTGACTCATCGGTCCATGCCATATGTTGCCAGTCCTGTAGGGTCGAGTTAGCAGCCTCAGAAGGCCAGATGAGGAGCTGTGTCCAGTGTGGTGGTGTTAACAAAGGCACTCTGGTGGTTCTTCTGCTCCCGTATCCCATGGAAGCTAAAGAACGCTGCACTGACCTGCGAGATATGTCTGTGGGACGTCCTGTGGTGAATGTGGATGTGATTTCTGCCAGATTAGTTTATCTATTCACACAGACAATTCTAGCCAGATGCCACCTGTCACCATCATTAAGCACCCATGGGCAGCCACTGTGGGTGGTAATGCCTTCTATGATGTATTCCTGAGCCAAAAAAAATTTCCAAGATTTTCTAAAACTGACTTGAAAAAACAAAGTGAAATTTAAATGACTATGAGCCAACACTAATGACAGTGCTTATATAGCAGAGTGTACATTCCACCTTCACAAATTCACTCATTCACCAATGCTTTGAACATCCCAAAGATCGCAGACTCGATAAACTTTCCTTCCCTTTTCCTTAATGTTCTGTTCTCACACTACACTGTGCTAATGTTGGCCCTCAGCTGTATAATCCTGAAACTCTAACCTGATCCACAGTGCTTAGTGTTTCTCTGGCTGACTTTATGAATCAAGAAATTTATAAAATCCCACAAATGTAAATGATTTTGGTCAGAGTAATGCAGTGTATCCCGTCTGTAACCGTGTCACATAACTGATTCAGCAGTAATGGTAGTATACTGTATTTACCTGATACTGCTTTCTGTCTTTATTCATCTGAGCTTCACTCTGTGTTTATAGGAGGAAGAGGATGGCATGAGGTTGAAGTCCACAGCCCATGTAAATAAAGGCTCCAGAGTGGTCACTTTCACACAAACTCCCCACATAGTGCATAGGGAGGTGTGTCCAAACCTGAGGGGGTGGATTGCCACCAACCAGCCACGTGACAAGGTGCGTCTATTTGTGACTCCAGGTGTTAACAAGTCAACACAGTTTGAGGCAGGCGTGCAGTTGGCACAGGTTAGGTGGCTGCTCTGTTGCATGGTTGGGCATACAGCTCACGTGACATGTTCTTCTTATTTTCTAAATGATAATAAGGGTAAAAGCTTTATAGTACCTATTAATGCCTGTGGATCTTTATAAAGGCATTTATAATATTGCCTTGTGACTATTAATAGCTTGTATTATTAATTACTTGCATGCATAACACTTCTTAAAGTAAGAGTATGTGGAAAAAAAGAATTTGTGGAAAGGTGTGAAAATTTGAATTTGATAAAGTTAATTTGGCCATGTACACACTGTCAATGCAAATCTGCATTTTTTGCCATAACTGGACTGTATCCAGGTTCATTTCTGATCATCTGGACAGCAGGAAAATATATCCAAACCACGTTTGGAGGTTTTTGAAATTTTTACAGACGCAGCTAATTTGTTTTGCTTCACTCGAAATGTGACAAACAACGACAATGTCAAATCCAGAGTGACTGAAGTCCTGAAATGTGTCTTGACAGAGTGGTTGTTTGGAGGATGAGATAATGCACCTCCAGGTCTCCTGCATCTGGGTTTAAAATTTGTGTCACCAGTGTGGCTACGTAGTTGCTGATGTCTATGTTGTTAGCACAGCAGCCCACCGAGACGGATCCGATCACACAAATCCGATCTACTCACTCGCAAATAACAAAACAATAAGTGCAAGCGGTCGACTCTCATTCATCTGCAGTCTGAACACAGGTGTAGAGACTGGCTGGCTACAGGTGCTAGCCTGTCATCAGTTAGCAACCAGAGCTAAATTGTTAGCAGCACTAAAGTTGCTGTATGTTAGTTGATGTAAGAGACCAGTGAACTACAGGACTGTAAGATAGTTTTGCTAAGTTTTCCCTGTAGATCCCGTATTAACAGTGTGTATTATATTAACAGTGTCATAAGCTGGTATAACGCTCTATAACGTTAGTGTATACAGTGTTCTTATGAACAGGTATTATAATGCATTATGAAACCGGCTTTTAAAAAGTCATATACTGTGTGTGTATAAATAATATAATATACTATATGTATGAATGTATGTATAAGTGAATAATATCAATTTAAAAGCAGTTATACAGGGTAATGTCTGGCATTATAAGATATTATGTATGCCATAATATGCACAAATATTACAGCAGGCTTTTCATGGGGCAGTCGTGTAACGACTAAAGTGCCCTTAAGCCAGGCACCTAACCCGCAACTGTTCACCAGGCGCTGTGGATAGTGCTGCCCAATGCTCCGGGCAAGGGTGCTCAAACCCTCTAGTGTGTGTGTTCACTAGTTAGTTAGTTAGTTAGTTTGTGTGTGTGTGTGTATGTGTGTAAAAGTTTGCTTCACTTCACAGATGAGTTAAATGCAGAAGACAAACTCCTTTGTGGCAAAAAATGGTTCAAAAACTCAGAATGATTGGTCTCACCTAAAAATCATATTTTAATAATATACAAACTCACTGTCATTTGACTGGGGGTGTTTAAACTTTGTGAGTGTATTTGTATATTAGCCTCCATGGTTTAGTCTCATAACTGCCAAAACAAAATAGGTAGACCTCAGAGAGCACCGTGTCTTGGCTTACCGGCTGGATTTGAGTTGAGGGGATTGTATATGTTGTCATTAAGGCTGAAGTTTCACTGTAAAGCCCGCTCATGTATACTGCAGCACTCTGTCTGTATTGAAACATCAGCAGACGGCAGAAGGGCAAACTAAATTGGTGAAGTCTGCGTGGGCCCGCCGCTCGCTGCGGGTCGCTGTTCAGGGGCACGCCGGAGCCGGACCGGGCCAGATGGGCAGTGCCCGAGCCGTGCCAACGCAGACAGACGAGCAGGCGAGCGGGTGGTGTGCGTGCGTGCGTGCCAGGTTGCTGTCCCCGTGTCAGTTGAAGGGCTTTTCTTTGTCAGCCACTGGGGTCCGTATGAAAAAGCTGCTGATGTTCGCTCAGGTAGAAGCCTTGCTCTCCTGCCCCGTCACTACCAGCACGGCCTGCTCGCCCTAGCAACACCCTTCCTGTCCATGCCCAGTCGATGGGGTGATACAATTTACAATACAGTATTATTTGGGGGTTTTATGTGCCGTAATGCGATGTATTATTACTGCATAGGTAAAAAGATGGATGTAAAGCATGTTGTGGGACTGGTTCTCACTCACTCATGTTTTGGAGGCTGAAGGTTCTCCATAAGGGGGAGCTGTTAACACTCCAGCAGCTTTCAGTTCTTCATAAGAATGGTCCAAAATATTAATGGCACTCTGTCCAGAAAGGTTTGTTCAAAGTCCTGGTGGTCCAAGGTACAACTTGGACCCTGTTATATGATACTGCCATTATCGTGCTATTGACAGGTGATGGTGGATGTTCTATGCTGTCTATGAGTTGTCACTACTGTAAAATGTATTACAGCTCCTGGAATATTCTTTTGGTTTGTCTATATACCTGTGGATTATCGCTGTCACCGTTCCTATGCATTGCTCTATGTTGAATGCCATTAGTAGTTCACTGATCATGAGAAAATGTGTTTCAGAGTAGAAGCCATTAACAGCTTATAGCTTGAAGTAACATGGCTAGTTTTAATGTTAACAGTAGCTAATTAGCTAACTAGCATACTTTGCAAGGGTTGCAGTTAACAGCCGTTTAGTTTGAGGTAAGAGTGAAGGTGCTATTTTACTACCTTAGGAGGTTTTTGGTTAGCTTAACTCCAGTAAGTGGTCATTCCTACACTGATCAGCCATGCCTTTAACACCACCTCCTTGTATCAACACTCATTCTCCACTATATCAGCTCCAATTATTAGCTCATCTGCTGCACAGTTGTGTTGGTCATCCTATAGTCCTTCATCAGTGATCACAGGACGCTTCCCACAGGACGCTGCCCACAGGACGCTGCCCACAGGACGCTGCCCACAGGACGCTGCCCACAGGACGCTTTTGGCATGATAGTTTTGGTTGGTGGACGATTCTCAGTCCAGCAGTGACACTGAGGTGTCCAACAGTACTGCTGTGTCTGATCCACACACCAGCACAATACATACTGACACACCACCACATCAGTGCCACTGCAGTGATGAGAATGATTCACCACCCACAAAATACCTGCTTTGTGGTGGTCCTGTGTGGGTCCTGACCATTGAAGAAGAGGGTGATAAAGTATACAGAGAAACAGATGGACTATAGTCTGGAACTGTAGAACTACAGAGTGCTCCTGTATGCTAAGTGGATCTGATGGATAATGAGTGTAGACACAGGGAGGTAGTTCTAATGTCATGGCTGAGCGGTGTAGCAGTGCATTGTGAGTTGCATTGCAATAAACGCACACCAATTAAAGGACACTTCTTTACCAATTAATTTAGTTATCTACATAAACTGTATTGATTATTTGTTTGCAATTAGTGACACCCCATATTTAAGATTTAAAGGCAGTACATCTTGTTCACTGCAGTTTAATAACAGAGTAAAGCCGAAGTCATTAAACAAACATGATTGTAATTCCCAAATCAATCCCAAATTACTTAAATTCTCCATAGAAAATCTGTGCCGGACAGTTTTTTCCCCCCACAAGACCCTCTGGATTCATAAAACACACAAAAAATAATTTTATCCAATTTATATCGACACCCTGAGGCTGTGGTCTAAAAATCGAGATATTTTTCTGAAATTATTATACTTTATTTCTAATGCATCATGCCTTTCTTTACCCTTCAGTTGTGAAATAGCTGCTTCTGTGACTGCACCTCCTACAACTAATAGACATATATGATCGTTTACTTTATCAGGTCTACATGTAAATGAGCATGCAATATGCATTTTAATCTAAAGGCCCTTTAAAAAATGACGGCAAACTCTTCCAGGACTGCATACCCTCGCTGCTCCACCCCCTGCCACCTCCTGCTCACCACTGACCTGTCCCGAATACTGCTTTTGGAGATCACATGCTGCAGTCTGGTTTAGTGTAGCTGCCTGCTCGCCCTGTCTGAGGGTTGATGTGTGTTTCTGAGGGTTGTCATGGTTGAGTTATGATGGGCTGTCATGTCTAGCAGCACTGTAGCGATCCCTTCTGCTAACGTTTCTGTACAGACAGCCAGGCTTCATGGCATGCCCTCCAGCCATCCCTGCATGGCAGCTGTCTGGGTTTCTGCGCTCTCGCCGGTGATGTCTTGTTTCTTCCCCGTCAGGCGAGCAGGTTCAGGTTAGCTGGGCGCTATGTTGCTCATGTATATAGCTGATCTGATGAATTGCCCACTTTTTCAAATGATCGTTTTACAGTCATTAGTTGAGTGATGGTGTTCCTGTGTTGCATTTCCTTGTATGTGACCCGTTACAGCCAGTTTGACATGTTTCGTGAGGGTCCACTAGGGGGCAGTGTTGGTGGTTTATCTCTATAACTGTGTAATTCAGTCAACATGTTTAACTGTTTAGGACAATACATTATTACATTGTAAAAGTGGTGTTTCTTTGCAGATAAACAAAGACAATAAGATCGACACCTCTGTTACATTGTCACCGACACCACTTTTTCCCCTCCAATAACAACACCCGATTCTTAGGCATAGGTAAATACCGAGTACTGATAGCGGTACTAACTGTGACCAAACTAACTTTTATACTACATTCACACGGCTGGTAACAGTGGCTCAAATCCTGAATCATATGCAACATAGATACCTGTCTGTGTGGCAGTGTGAACAGCAAAACAAATCTGACGGGTTCAATTCTAATTTACGCCACTTTCATATGTGGTATTGAAATACATTTATTGCCAAAAGTATTCACTTCCCCATCCAAATAATTAAATTCAGTTGTTCCAATCACTTCCAAATATATTTGAGAGAATGTGTCACTCTCAGGAGGTCAGTAAACTCCAGTGTGGTACCGTGATAGGATGCCACCTGTGCAACAAGTCTAGTTGTGAAATTTCCTCACTGCTAAATATACCATAAAATGACAGAGCAGGGTCAGCGGATGCTGAGGGGCATAGTGCACAGGGGTCACCCACTTTCTGCAATCACTACAAGATCTCCAAACTAAATGTGGCCTTCCGATTAGCTCAAGAACAGTGTGTAGAGAGCTTCATGGAATGGGTTTCCATGGCCGAGCAGCTGCTTCCAAGCCTTACATCACCAAGCACAATTCGAAGAGTCTAAGCCGAGGTGTAAAGCACCGCCACTGGACTCTAGAGCAGTTGAGATGTGTTCTCTGGAGTGACGAATCATGCTTTTCCGTCAAGCAATCTGATGAAGCAGTCTGGGTTTAGTGGTTGCCAGGAGAACGATACTTGTCTGACTGCATTGTACCAAGTGTAAAGTTTGGTGCGGTGGGGATTATGGTGTGTGGTTGCTGTTCAGGAGTGGGCTCGTACCCTTAGTTCCAGTGAAAGGAACTCTTAATGCTTCAGCAAACCAAGAGATTCTGGACAATTTCATGCTTTGTGGGAACGGTTTGGGGATGGCTCCTTTCTGTTCCAACATGACTACACACCAGTGCACAAAGCAAAGTCCATAAAGACATGGATGAGCGAGTTTGGTGTAGAGGAGCTTGGCTGGCACAGAGTCCTGACCTCAACCCGATGGAATACCTTTGGGATGAATTAGAGCGGAGACTGCAAGCCAGGCCTTCTTGTCCTACATCAGTGTCTAACCTCATAAATGCGCTTCTGGAAGAATGGTCAGAAATTCCCATGAACACATTCCTAAACCTTGTGGAAAGCCTTCCCAGAAGACTTGAAACTGTTCTAACTGCAAGGGGTGGGCTGACATCATATTCAACTCTATGGATTAAGAATAGGATGTCACTGAAGTTCATATGCATGTGAAGGCAGACAAGCGGATACTTTAGGCAATATGGTGTACAAATCCGATATGCAACAAAGTGGCGTTCCAAAATTTGGATTTTTTTGTCATTTGAGCTCAACATCCAACATTATTCTGTGCTGCTGAGACCTCACAAACATTCCAACTGCTGTTTCAGTACAAATGAAAAGAGAGGTCCTCCCAGTCACTCAGGGTTTAAAGAGATTTTAATTTAATTGAGTGATCGAGGGCAAACGAAGTCACTGGAACTGCATGATCATTCCTGTGGTGATTCCTGGAGTGGACCCGCATTCATCAGTGGTCATTGTTTACCTCCACCTGAGCCACATAAGGCACTGACATGAACGTGGAACAGTTAAGGAGCAGTTCTGCTCAGACTGACGTCGGACACACATTGCATTTAAACGATAATGTGAACAGTCCCTCAAGAAAATCAGATTTGGCCTGGTGTGACCGGAGCTCTAAAGCTAGAAACATTCTCCACACAAGTACGCAAATGGCAGTGACAGCTCCCGACTAACGTCTAGCAAACGCAGTACATGTATATATATTGCAGCTTTGTGCCAGCATTACCACAGCAGTCAAGAACTGATGCATCATGCCTGAAAATAAGAGAGCATATGATGAAAGTCCAGGATCCAGAAACATCCCTGGAAGATATTCCCGTTTATGGGTTGGTTGTTACGGCTTGCAGTTGCCACGGTAGCGTACAGTAACCAAGCAGCCCATCAGACAGATTGTTAAAGCAATGGGCCATTACACGCAACATTGCGTCTCAGTGGTCCCTAATGAGCATGCAGATTTACGGTGCTGTGGCAGTTCCACAAACTGACTGCAGACTGCAGCTCCAGCAGCACCCACTTAACTGGACCGACGAGCATGAGCTGGACTCTCCAGTGGCAACCACTTTTGTGCGGTATGAAAGCCACACCTGTGACCTACAATGATGACTGAACGGCTGGTGCTGATGGACCGGGTGTGTACGGTGGCCAAGAAAAACATTTTAAAAACAAAGTAACAGAAATAAAAACTAATTTACAAATAGAAAAAAACTACATTCAAGAAAGCAAACTTACAAAAGCCAGAAAATTTTACAAGGATAAAATTTGTTTGTAAATTTATTTATTTTCTTGTTTTCTGGAATGTTAATTGTGCTATTTGTTGCTATTTTCCGTGGGTGTGTGATTGGAATTGACCGGTATTTTCTCATTAGTTTGTTTTTGTTTTAATGTACTTCTCTGCAGCTGTTGGTCACCGGGCTGTGTTCCATATTACATTCATTTTGTATCCAATGTTAAGGTTTGGTCAAGCACAAATAACACTGAGTAATGAAACCAAAAATGATGACTACAAATCACCCTAAATGTTGTCCCTCTGCCGGAATTGCTGTACATACATTAAAATTAACCATACAATTAATGAGCTGTGCTCAAGTGCTCAACACTCACGTGCATATTGCAGATGCTATTATGCCATGCCCACAATTGCCATATATTGTATTTCTTTAAGTGTCTTTAAGCTATTTTTGGGGGGCAGTCGTCGGCTGGAGGTTAGGGAACCAGCCCCATGATCGGAGGAGCTGGAAATGCCCTTGAGCAAGGCATCTATCCCCAACTGCTCCCCGGGCACTGTGTGTAGGAGTGCCCACCGTGCCAGGCAAACCCCCTAGTGTGTGTTTTCACTAGTGTATGTGTGTGTTTTATTTCACTGAAGGGTTAAATACTTAGAGCAAATTCCTCTGTGTGCAGCACAACTGGCAGAAAATGGCCCCAAACTCACTACCCAGAGAATGATTGGCCTCACCTTAATTATGTACAGTGCTAAGCAACAGTCTGAGACCAAACAGCTATTATAGAGCAGCTTCACTGCTTGTTTTTTTAAGTGTCTGTGTAATTAATGATAATTAACAAATCAACAACTTGATTCAGACACTACCCAAGTCAGAACTGTTCACAGCGCTGGTGAATGGAACCAGACGCCGACCTCTAAAAGCTCTCTTGAGTGAAATGTTTATGAATACGCCGCCTGATGTCTGAGGCACTGTTCTACAGCAGTATCAGGATGAACCTTTAGTCTATAATTTGTTTGTCAGTGCCTTTTGATCCCTTCATGGTGGAAGGATACAGGAAGGGTTTAAACCGAAATGTTCATATCATTTCTATATAACCTGTTTATGGTGAAGAGATACATGTAAGGCAAAATAGTTTCCAAGGAAAATCAAATGTGGTTGATTGTCAGCAAGATCCTCACTGGACAATACGTCATCTAGATGCATCATACACTGTTCCAAAACCCATATATGCCATTCACCATTAATGGAGCTTCACAGTGGTGGTGATTCTGAATTTGGTTATATCTGGGTTATTTTCTGCATGGTGAAGTTTTACTTGAACTTGGAGCAGTAATGAACTGTGTTGACAGACGATGATGTTGAGAAGTGTTTCTGATCCCATGCAGTGGTTCCACTACAGTTCCACCAGAGGGGTGACCCCTCCCCATCTTTGCTTCTGATAGGCTCTGCCTCTCTGGGAGTCTGGGAGGGGCTTTATACCCTATCTCTTACTGACCTGTTACCAGGTAACCTGATTAAATGTGAGATGTGGGATTTTTTAGCCATTACAGTGAACTGATGATGCCTGCTGGGGTGTGTGTGTGTGTGTGTGTGTGTGTGTGTGTGTGTGTGTGTGTGTGTGTGTGTGTGTGTGTGTTTTAATAGGATTCTAGATTCGGGCGTGCAGACAGAACCCGTCCTTGATCAGACCAGCACAAACTGCACAGAAAGGTTTGACCATTAAACAGGTGGACTGCTGGATTCTTTCCCATCAGCCTCAGTGTGTCCTTCTCAGGGGGTAGAGGAGCCAGATGTAGGCATGAAATGGTGTTTGATTTGCATCGTATTAATCCAGATGTTGACTGGGGAAAAGGCCTTATGGCCCTTTTGGTTTGCAGTTGTTTACGTTTTGACAGTCGTTCCTGATCCATGCAGTGTTTTCATTCCTCACTACTTTCATCTGCTTTCACTGTTTTTGCCCTGTTCCTGCCCAGAAGCAGCTCTCTGATGTCCCCTGGTGGTTAATCTTGGCACAGTACGTTCCTTTGCCAGATGTCCATTTTTTTCTCAGGCATGGAGAGATTTGTGTGTGTTAGCCTTCATCTTACACGCCTCAGTACTGTTTACATTTTGTGAAAAATCTTTAAAATGTAACTAAAAAAAAAAAATTGAATACATTGTTTGTTCCTCATCGCTGCTGCATGTCCTGTGCTGGAATATGTATGTATGTATGTATGTATGTATGTATGTGTTGTCCCAATAAACACCCAGTTTCAGTCTAATAAAAAGGAAAGGCAAAAACGTCTGTGGACACGTTTCTCTGGTGGATCTGTTCATAGATTACAGTGCAGCATTGCTGTTACATGTTACATATATTTTATTGTTTTTACGCTTAAAAACATCCTAATCATGTTTAATTTGTCCAAAAACACATGCATACTTAATCAATACCAATACTCCAAAAGTGATGCGCTCAAATCCACATCTTTAAATCAGTAATAATAATAATCATCGTATTTTAAATAATAAAATAATTCTAATATTTGTGTGGAATCTTCTCAGAAATCTTAAGGCACTTAACATGCATAAAAACAGAGGAGTAATAAACGTGACTTAATGAATGAGAGTAACAATAAGGAAACAGAGAAAGAACGAAAACAAGTAAATGTTGATAAAACGTGTGTGTGTGTGTGTGTATGTGTGTGTGTGTGTGTGTGTGTGTGTTTGTTTGTGTGTGTCTGTGTGTGTGCGTGTGTGTGTGTGTGTGTCTGTGTGTGTGTATGTCCATATATCAATACATTCTGTGTATCTGTCTGTCTCTGTCTGTCAGTCTATCTGTGTATCTATCTGCCTGACTCTTCTGTCTGTATGCCAGGAGTCTGGAATAACTTACCTTGTGTGTCTGTCCATCTATCTGTCTTTATCTCTACCTGTCATTATGCCTGTCTGTCTGTCTGTCTAACCGTCTGTCCATGTATGTCAGTGCTTTGCCTATTTGTCTGTTTGTCTATCAGACACCACCCGCTGTCTGTCTGTCTTTGTGTCAGTCTGTGTAACTACCTGTATATATGCATGTTTGTCTGTTTGTCTCACTGTGTCCATATTTCTGTCTGTCTGTATGTCTTTATGTTCATCTCTCTGTTGTGTCCCCTGTATTTATTTATATAGCTGTGTCTGTCTATCTAACTGAATGTCCATATATTTGTCTATCTACTCATCTGTCTATCAGACTTCATCTGTTTGTCTTTAAGTTGTACTACTGATACGTCTGTCTGTCTGTCTGTCTGTCTGTCCGTGTATGTATCGTGTACTGCTCTGTCTGTCTCTCTGTCTGTCTATTGGTCTGTATACTACTCTGTCTGTCTGTTTGGCTATTCGTCTGTATACCTATCTTTCTGTCTTTCTATTTGCCTGTATTGTGCTCTGTCTGTCTTCTGCTCTGTCTGTCTTTGTCTGTATACTTCTCTGTCTGTCTGCCTGCCTGTCTATCTGTCTGTATACTGCTCTGTCTGTCTACTTGTCTGTATACTGCTCTGTCTGTATACCTGTCTGTCTATCTGTTTGGCTATTTGTCTGTATACCTGTCTGTCTTTCTGTCTGTCTATTTTACCAGGAGTGAATACCTTCCAGCTTGGATCATATAGACCAGAGAAAGGTTCACTGCCTGTCCCGTACATCACGTCTGATTTATCTGTTGTGTCGTTCTTCACTCCTGTGCTAGCGTCAGACGTCTTGTTCTGAAATATTTTCCAAGACCCCCGATACCTTGTGTTTGCAGAATGTCAACATTTACCCAGAGTGGACTGCAGACCGGGCGAGGGGATTAGCAAGGCTGGTTTATTTTCTTCTTTGGAATGTTTCTTTGTGCCTGCATGGCAGCCTTTAGCTCCACATCATCCCTCCGTCTGCTTTTGTCCTCCTCCAGCAAGTCTGAACCACACAGAGTCAACATCATGCCGGCCCACAAAGGCAACAGCCCGAGTGGAATTTCAATCCCTGTCGCAACAGTGCTTTAAAGCCAGGTTACTTGCTCTTCTCATTAAGCAATTTGAGACCAAGCCCCTCCAACTTGGGGTCATGTTTGAGCAAAACCGTTGAGAGAGGGAGAAAGCTTGGCTGGAGTGTTTATACCAGCCTGTCTCAATCAATCGTCACGCCAGTCTGACTGATGTCTGCTGCTGGATGCTCAGAGTACATGTGTATTTACTGAGGCTGGGCCCACCGATGCCTTGAAGGTCACCATCGTTCATCATGTGCAGTTCTTCAGTGGGCTGCACAGCACTGAAACACACTAGACTATTTGGTAACACTTTATTAGGAGGTAGAAATTCAACTTTTTTGCTTTATCTTCAGTTTTAAATGCACCCTGAAACCCCAGCTACTTTGTGTACCCATCGGTAACATAGCTTATATGATCACCCGTCTTTATTTTGTCTTTTTTCTGTAGTTCTGTAGGAATATACAAGTATATATATGTATATACACTTGTATATTCCAGTACACTTCCATCAAAAAGACATTGGCCCTAATACACTTCTAATGGTCATCTGATATGAGCTATGTAAGCGTTACCTAAAGTGGAAGTTCAGCCAAATTAAGCCTTATCGTTTTTTGTCACCAGTGTATGACTTTGGAGAATCTTACATGATGCATGAAACCTTTCACTTCATGGTTTTTCATTTTCTTAGTCTTTTTTTTTTATTAAAGAATAGACTAATGTATAAACTCATCCCCGGCTGAAACATTTAAAGCTCATAACATTAGTTAATTAGTTTTTTGGCAGCTGTACTGTTGTATGCTGTTTTGGCCACTAGATGGCATTATTATACAGTGTTAGAGATAGGGACTTGTTATGTAATTAATTGATGGTTGGTACTAATTAAATTGAGGCACGATTCCAGAACGATGGTTCATTTCTGAGCTCCAGTTTGCTGAAATGAAATGTAGCCTGGAGGAACAGGACTATAATCCCGAATCATGTAAACAAGCAGCAAACTAACAGCATTTCATCACTAAACTGCAGAAGATGTTCCCTATGTCCTAAGCTAGCAAATACATTAGAAGCCTTTTATTTTGATGTTTAACCTTTAATAAAATCATAGACTGGAGGATGTGCTGTCATTTAGCAGTTTTGGTGTACTCAAATACGGAACTCTGGGCCAAAGTCGTATTTCTGTAAGGGGTAAAATCTTTTTTCCAGAGCTGATATGTTTTAGTAGGTGTTGATTTCTGTGATCTCTGAATAATGCCGTGCTCAAGTTGTTTGGGCTTGAGTAGTTGTGAGTAGCTGGTGTTGGTATGTGTTGAAGTTTACCCATTCAAGCTACTGCATGAAGGTGGAGTGGCGGGAAGGCGGTGAGTGTTGGCTAGTCAAATACCTGTGTGGTCAGTAGTGTTAACAATATTTAACCAGCTGCTGAATACACATGTTGACTAAAGCAAACCTTGTTTGAAATTAGACAAATCCTCTTAGTAGTTGATTTTGTGACCAGCCGTGTCATGCTGAGAACACCGTCCTGGCTTTCTTGGTGGGCATTCCTAGCTGAAGGAGTGTTTTCTTTTTCCTAGTTAGGGGTTGTAAATTCCCAGTAAAGCTGCCTTTACATTGGGAAAGCTTCTATGCAGCCGGTTGCATGTAGTTGCCTGGACCATCATTTCTGTGCACGCAACGCACCCTTAGATATTCAGATTAGGAGGTCAAGTTCTTGTTGATGTTGATGTTGATGTTTAGCTTTATGATCTTAATGGTTTTATGTTCTTATGCACTCATTTCATTCCTGCAACATGTTAGGATAGGATCATGTTTACTGCCCTCACACCACGTCTGGTTGCTAAGGACATAGATCCAGATTATACAGTCTTCAGCTGTGTGACCATATGGGGTGAATGTTGCTGTATTCAGTGTTCAGTGTTAGACAGTGCTGGACTTTGGGGAGGTTGGTCCAGCACCTGTACACTCTGATTACGCAGCCGTGCTGTATCACATACAAAATGATCCTGGAGGTCTCTGAAAAAGACCACCCCTGACTATGACAGAAGTTGGATTTAGCTGAATGTTGTTTCATAACCGTACACATACTGGCCTATGTGCTCTGCATGTTGTTGGAAGCTTTCTCTAGAGGACAGAGCCCTCCGTCTGTCCTGCATGTGCACGGTCTCACATTTGTTTCCATAATACAAACTGGTCACTGAGCAGCGGTAAGGGATAGATTCAGATGCAGGAAACTGCTGAGTGCCACACAGCCCCCTAGTGTTTGTGTGTGTGTATTGCAGCTTGTGTGTGCATAGCTTTCATTTCTAAGGATTTGCACAACTAACGCACCAATCAGATGCAGGATCTGCGAGGCAGTCATCTTGCGTACTCCAACACTTCGCCAGCTTTGGAAACACAGCGCCAGTTTGGAAAACTGCATTCCCGTAGAGATGAACAGCTTAGTCAAACCTCAAATCTCAGCAGCAAAGTGTTTGATCTGCTGAACAGGTTCCCAATCAGTAATAATGGTTATTGATTGAACTGACCTTCGACAGCATCAGCAACCTCTTTATTACCACCACTTTATTATCCGTATCTGTTCCCAGTGTGTGTTTGTGTACAGGTGAAACATAGAAACACACTCCTGCTGCAAACACGCGCGCGCACACACACACACACACACACACACACACACACACTCGCACGCGCACACACACTTATAGCAGCTCGTTCCCACCTTCCTCGGTCCACTGGACGCAGGTCCATCTCACTGTCCCTCACAAACAGGTGGGACACTTTAGATACGTCACAGTAAACTCTAATATACAAATCTGTATAAAAATATAATTTAGAGAGCGCGCGAGTGTGTCATTCAGGAAAACAAAGTCCACGTGCGCGTTTCCACCGACAAAGAAACGATCAAAGAAAAGAAAAAAGGGCGAAAGACAAACAAACAAAAATAAATAAAAATAAACACAAACAAACAAGGAGACCCTCCAACTGCTGAATAAATAACGGGACGCGTTAAGGCTTCTCATGAAGAACGCGCGGGGGTGGGGGGCGCGTGTCACTTTCAGCTCGCGCTGGCCTCTGTGTCCGCGAGCCCGAGCGGGTGAAATGAGTCTTGGTGCAGGAGCCACGTGCCTACCCGCAGCAGCGCCCGCGCGTACCAATGCAGCCCCACCTCTTCCGTCACGCTGTTGTTTTGTGCCGAGTGCTGCCAGAACGGCCGCATCCAGGCAGCGAGCGCGTGGCTCAGTCTGGCGGGAGCGAGGGCCCAGTGCGCCAAGCGGTGCTGCTCCACGCCCGCGTAGCACGAGGCCAGCACGCGGTCCACCACCACCGTTCCGTGCGCAGTCACTGGAGCGTACGCGCCCTCGCGCTCCAGCTCCACGGTGTGCACGCGTGTCACACGCGCGCTACTCAGACGCCCGTCCCCTTTCTCGTACCTGTCCCCAGACACGAACACCTCGTGCCCGGGACGCACGCTGCTCGCGAACCTCGCGGACATCAGCGGAGAGGAGCCGGTGGAGTTCCCGCTGCGCACGAACACCAGGTGCGCAGGGGTGAGCGTGAGCCACCTCGCGGGCGCCGCCGTCTCGATAACGACGAACTCCCTCCGCGCGCGCGGCCCTCTGTCCATGAACATGATGAAGTCGCTGAACACTGCGCGTCCCCGCTCGTCCGCCGCCAGCACTCGGTCGCCCCGGCGCAGGTCGCGCACGAGCTTCGTCCCGCCGCCCTCCAGCTGCACCGTCGAGAAGCCCGGAAAACAACCTCCGGACTTAACGGCCACCGAGTTCTCTAAGGAAAAACACCAAGACTAGGTCATTATAATGAGGAGGAACAATTAATATGAGATATGAAGTCATTAACATGAGATACTAAGTTATACTTATGATATACTAGGTCATTGTTTTGAGGAAAAATCAAAACTATGAGATACTGTGGCACTGGGCCATAATTATGAGATATTAAGTCATCTATGAGATAATAAATCATAATTTATATGTAAAATATTTTTTTTAATGAGATATTAAGTCACCGGTATTATGACATACTGAGTGTTATGCAATACTAGGTCATCATTGTGAGGATGAATCATTACTATGAGATACTGTGGTCCTAAGTCATTATTATGAGATACTAAGTCCTTTATGAAATACATATTGTGAAAGTCATATTACACAATATTCAGTTATAGTTAGGAAAGCCATTGTGAGATACTAAGCTTGAGTCATAATTATGAGATCAACAAGTCATAGGGTCTTATTGTTGTTAGATGGGGATTTGGACATATGACAGAATCTCATTATTATGGTACAGTAAGCGATAATTATGGTAGGGCCTTATTATTATGGGATAGCATGTCATAATTATAGTAAACTTTCTCAGTACTGCTTCTCACTATTGTGATGGAAATGCACTTCCATATAATCCAAATTAGAAGTGAGCGCAGTAATCCATCTGCAGTCCTGCAGTATCCAGACATCATTCTCATTAGCGGGTTCAGCCTTTTTACAGCCCTTATATAATACATATAATGCACTGACCAATACATGGTTAGGCTTGTAACCAGTCTCAAGATTAAGCTTAAACCTAAAATAGCTCATCTCTAGAATAGTTCACCTGTAGAATAGCATATCACAACTGGCATTCAGATTTAATCCACATCTGCAAGTCCAGAAAATCAATCCTGAATCTTCCCACATATTCCCAACCCAAGTTTAAGATCAATGCCAGACTGTAATGAGGCCTGAACCGTAATCAATAATGATGCATTATGGGTAATCCATGTCTGCTGAACAGGTTGACTGAGGACAAGACTAGATTTAATCCAGAAATAATGTGAATCCATTTCTTCTAAAATGATCAGAACACCAGGCTTCAGATCAACCCTACACCATGACTGTATAAGGATTTCCAGTGCTGACCCACTGCTGGCAATGAAGTGTACTCTAAGACTAGACTTAATCCAAATCCCTTAAACCAGCCAGGAGATTATATAACTACGATGATCTGATTTAATCCAGTTTGAAAGTGAATCCACTTTGGCACAGCCCATCCTTCACGTCTGAACAGTAATCTGCAGCTGATCTAGCTTTAAATGCAAGCTACCGAGTAGAGGACGCAGGATTAGGACCAGAGTTAGGGTTGGGGAAATCAAAGTGAATTATTAGATATTCATATTTAAAATCATGGAAGTCTGTGAACAAGAGGTTAATATACTGTTAATACTAACTAGCTGTTTAAATACCTGTGTGTTACCTGCACTACAGGTTACCAGGAACAATGAAAGATGATACATTTAGACTGATATGGACAATATTTATTGAGCTACACATACAGAAGTAGTGTCTCTCAGTACCGGGCCGCCATGTTTGCTAACCCAACACTCCAGATGTCTCAGCATGGAGTTGTAGAGGTTCCTAATGGTGTCCTGTGATAATCCATCCCATGCATCTTGAATATTCTCACACAGTTCCTGCAGATGGTGCAGTAGGGGTGGAGGTGACATCAGACCTTCTGGACGTGTGATGTGTGACAACAAATGAACAGGCCTTGGTGCTGAATACGATGCCCCCACACACGGATTTGTTGGTCGTCTCCACCAAGACAAAAGCAGGACTAGTCGTGTGTTGTGCAGCCGCCTGCCAAAGGTGCTGCACTAACAGGAACAGCACATCACTGCTCGCTGAATGTCTACAATAGTGGCTGTTGGGTCAGTCAGGTACAGAGATAAGACCCGTCCTTGAGACATTTCAAGTTTCACGCTCAACTGCACACGTGACGTGTGCAGTTGAGCGTGAAACTTGAAATGTCTCACCATGTTGAACCTTCACACCAAGTTTCTTCTTGTGGGTTGATCCCTTCTGGGTACAGATATTTGTACAGCTGTTCTTTTGATGATGAGTGTATATGTATATATAAAGAGCTAGTTGTATTGTGTATGACTATGTATGTGGCAAATAAAAATAAATTTGATTTAAACTAGCATATCAATTCATTTAGATTCCCAACTTTTGAACTGGATAAAACAGGATAAAAAATTTTTGCAAAAGTTTGGGCACCCTATTAAAATGATGTATTATGTGGATTTGTAGGCTAAAATTAATAAAATTATAATAATAAAATAATGAATCTACAGAGGATGTATAATTGTACTGTAAGGACCTGGTTTGTTTGCTGATTTTACTATACCAGGAGGAAATAAGACGTACCATGTGACCTCTGCAAACATTACAGCTCAATTTCTATTTCATGTTTGATTTAAACTCAGAGCTAATACATGGCCATATTTAATTTAGCTCCCTGTAAAGGACGTGTTAACAAACCAACCTGAATTTGAGCCGTGGTGTCAACAATTAGCAAAGAATGCTCATCATCTGTCTGATATGTGCAGTAGTATGTGTATGGAGGTGTACGGGTTCAGACGGCGGTTACACGCGGTTGTAATGTTGATGCTGTGTTCTGGTCTGTTCTTAGACACTGGGCTGCTAATTGAACAGTGGAGGTGTATTGTCATTGTAATCAGGTCTGTGGTCTACTCCAACATTCAGCTCATTTATTTAGGTGCTTGTGCGTGTTTGCTCAGGTGCAGCGGCCCCTACGTGCAAACTCACATATACATACACAGTGTGAATCCACCTTACACACCACTGAGCTCCTCCTGCAGAACCTCGCCGCATTAGCATTGTAGGTGGAGACCGGAGTTGTGTGTCAAGTGTTTGTTGATTGAGAGGTGACTTTTCACACCCAACATCCTGGACACAGCTGGATTAATGTAGCCAGCACACAGTATTCACCCCCCGGTGTTAAGATGAACACTTGTAGTGTTGATTTAACACCTACTGTTCTTCTGTTCTGTCACTCCTCGGTGACACCACCAGGGAAACTGGATCGCCAGTTCAGATTCCCATCCAGGGCACATTAGTGTTAGGAAGTAAAAGAGGGGATGTTTTAATAAGTTTTTGTTGAGTTTACAGTTTCGTTTTGACCTTCAAATCTGACCACACACAATGAAACACACAATGAATGTTTGTGAATATGAAAGGATAGATAATCTTAAAGAGCCATTGAAAGTAAAAAAATATACTACTGCCAGCAATAAACACTTTCTAATGTAAGTCAATGGAACCAGACATTTTCCCAAACAGTTTTGGGCAGTTTCTGTTGATCCATTTGTCTTGAAAGTTTGTAAACTGCAACTGCTGTGTTCAAATGATTCAGGAATAATAAATAAATAAATTAAATATTATTAAAAAAAAGAGTTTGAAGTGCTCAGTTCCCTTCCCAGTTCTAACAAGCTGCCTAAATATAAAACTTAACAGTAAAAAATAAATAAATAAATAAAAAAACACACATTCATATTCTTTTGGTAATGCTGGTCACGTTTCATTCTTTGTTTTATTTTTACATTTACCTTTATTATCTGCTGTTTATTAGAATAAGTTAATATATTCTTAGTTAAGAGGAATATGCAGACTGTGCGACATTTTGTTTTATAACATAAACATATATTGTGTACTTTTCGGGGTAAAAATATCAGATTATTTTTCCTTGTAGTTTCCCTGTATTTCTTTTAGAAAATCAATAAAACTGCAGCTGTTTAGCCCCGCCCATTCATATAAAAGCCAGACTGAACCAGAACCATGATGACAATACAATACCAACATTTTAATGCAACCAGCAAAGCTAGCTAACTCGCTATCATTAAAAAGTATAAAGACTATAGACAGCTATGTCAGCCTTTTTTGGGCCCTAGCATTCCTTTAGATCCCAAAATCAAACAATAACAGCAAAGCCTGTGAATCTATTCAACATCACCTCCTTTTTTAGTGAGACGATGTTCAGGAATAATAAGGGTCTGAATTCAACTCCCTACCGCTTGTTAAGACATCCAGGTCAGAGTCTCTACTGCACTGTCTGAGGATCTCAGTTACCACTCTAGCTATTGCCTTGTGGTGAGAAAGAGAGGAGGAAATGTCTGCAGTTGATGAGTTACAGTTCTTAGAGTTTGCCACCAGTGAGCTCTAATACAGTCTCCCAGCTGACTTAGGATCAGTCTCCAAATCAGTATCCCAGCAGACTGAGGATCAGTCTCTAATATAGTCTCCCAGTCGATTGAGTATCAAGCTCCAATATACTCTCCCAACCGATTGTGTATCAGTCTCCAATACAGTCTCTCAATCGACTGAGTATCAGTCTCCAATATGGTCTCCCAACCGACTAAGTATCAGTCTCTAATACAGTGTCCCAGCCGACTGAGTATCAGTCTCCAATATGGTCTCCCAACCGACTGAGTATCAGTCTCTAATACAGTGTCCCAGCCGACTGAGTATCAGTCTCCAATATGGTCTCCCAACCGACTGAGTATCAGTCTCTAATACAGTCTCCCAACAGATTTAGTGTCAGTATCCATTAAAGGCTCCTAGCCAACAGGATCAGTCTTTCATACAGTCTCCCAGCCGACTAAGGATCGTTCTCCAATACAATCTCCCAACCGACTGAGTATCAGTCTCTAATACAGTCTCTAATCCTTTAAGTGTTTGTTTATAGCCACTGCTGAAGGAGTGTTAAAAGCTTTATGCTTATAGATACTAAACAAAACCCTCACAGAGGTAGCCTAAACTCCATCACTATCAATGGTGCCAAAACGTTTCAGCTTGAAGGTTTTAAGCTCAGTGTTTACTCTCAAGATATGAAATAACTTCTTGTGATAACTTTTGTTGTGAATTTCAAGCCAGTATTTGGGTGCAGTATTAAAAACTACTTGTTTTACCCTACAGATGAAGCTGAAGTTGAGTAGGTTGTGCACATAGACTGTATAAGCAGACTGTGACTGAAGGCCATTTGATTCAGGCTGGTATAAGGAGATGTGTGTGAAGCCCACCTGCTTTAACGGAGCAGTGTATATGTGCTTTGGACTCATAGTACACCCAGTCGAAGCCCGCCTCCACCGCCAGTCTGGACAGCATGCCATATTTGCTCTTGTCGCGGTCAGATGTGGTGATGTCTACCGCGCGGCCCTCATAATGCAGAGACTCCTCCAGGTGATTTCCATCTTCATCCCATGCCTCTGTCACACGTAGCTTCACTCCCGGCCACTGATTCATCACCGAGATCGCCAACGAGTTCAACTTATCCTTACAGCGCTGAGAGACAGACAGGTAAACACACAGACAGGTAAACACACAGACACAGAAGTATGAAAGAAAGAGAGATGGACAGTTAGGTGGAGAGATACAGCAAGAGAGGTGAAGAAAGAAACAGAGGGAGAGGAAAAAGAAACGAGAAGAGTAAGAGAAAGATAGATACAGAGAGAGAAAAAGGATGAATGAAAGCAGGAGAAAAAAAGGAGACAGATGTAGATATTGATTTGAGAATGGTAGAGTGGGATCGACAGGCACGTAAAGAGATAATAAAGTGCAAAGAGAAAAGAGATACAGATAAGAGAAATAGAGAGAGGAGGAGGAGGGAGGTGTTTCATGTGAAATACAGTATGTATTTCTGGTATGATTATTCTGTAACTGAATAGCTGAATGTGAAGGTTATTAACATGGTTAGGTCAGTGTTCAGTCAGACCTGCAGCCAGATGAGTTTGAACACTGCCTGGTTTGAATACAAACAGCCACTATGCTCAGGTTTATAAGCTACTGGAATTTGACTGGTTGACCAGATAACAGAGTTTCACCACAGCTTAAAGTCTAACTCAGTATTTGCATGTATTTGATCTCCTCCAGCTTAATATCACTCTGAAATCACTCTATCACCTTAATATCACTCAGAAATCACTCTATCACCTTAATATCACTCAGAAATCACTCTATCACCTTAATATCACTCAGAAATCACCCTATCACCTTAATATCACTCTGAAATCACCCTATTACCTTAATATCACTCAGAAATCACTCTATCACCTTAATATCACTCAGAAATCACCCTATCACCTTAATATCACTCTGAAATCACCCTATCACCTTAATATCACTCAGAAATCACCCTATCACCTTAATATCACTCTGAAATCACTCTATCACCTTAATATCACTCAGAAATCACTCTATCACCTTAATATCACTCAGAAATCACTTTATCACCTTAATATCACTCTGAAATCACTCTATCACCTTAATATCACTCAGAAATCACTCTATCACCTTAATATCACTCTGAAATCACCCTATCACCTTAATATCACTCTGATATCATTCCAATATCACCTTAATATCACTCTTACATCAATCTAATATCACTAAACTATCACACTAATATGTTGACTTGGGTGTGCAGGAGCAGGTAGAACATTAAATAGGTGCAGAACGGAGGAGCAGATATAAACTCCTCTACCCTCCTCAGCAGCTCCATGGCTTCCCTCTACACCGCAGTACAGCCGCTGTAGCTCTGCACTCCAGACGCCCTGAGCAGTTCACTGGGACACTTAACTAGAGCAATAGATGCCTCGGTGTGGACATGATCAGTTCAGGACACACTGCTTTCTGCTGGAGCTGGTTTAGCAGAGGATGTATTCGATGATGTATTGGAAGACACCAGTGTCGTTATACTGTTACTACCTCCACCTACAGCAGTTAACACACACGCATGTTCTAGTTACATATGACAGGTAGCATTCCTACACGTGATCTCATTCACTGTTCCCAAAGTCCTCTGCAAGTCTCTTTCCTAACATACCTGTGTATAGGTTACAGAGGCACTGATTATTTAAAATACACATACACCCTCACAGACACATCAGAACATGGTGATCCAATATGTATCATGATACAGGGGTTATGGTTCAGTATATCACAGTGCTGTACGTGAGATGAAATAACTTTTATTAATCTAATTTTAGGAAACAAATGATAACTAATCAGCTTGGTGTGCTAATGCTAATGTTAGCGATGCACCTTTTTGATAATTGTACATCAGAAGAGTCTAATGATTGATGACAGATTACAACACTGCCGTCTAGCGGTCGCGGTTCAAACACAACACAGAATAAACCATTAATCTTTACATTAACTATTAATCAATACTGTAGCATCAGCACAAACCCCGAAACCTAACCTCATATCCAAAATCAAAAAATGGAAGCCAATGGAACCTGACTTTTATATCAGCAGTTTTGGGCTGTTGTTTTTAGTCTATTCACCGTGGAATTTACTTACAGCATAAAGAACAACTGGTCCTTTCCTTTCCTGTCCCAAACTGGGAGGAGGTTAAGTTCCAACAGCAGTGATATGTATGTGCAATAGGCTTAATCTCAGATCAGTCACGTATCTGTCAATAAGGTCTGTCTGTCAGAGTCTGCCTGTCTGTCTGAGATAACAGTCTGTGGATGTCTACAGTGATTTTAGTTCACACATCAAACCTGTGGGCTCGGATGGGAGGTGCTCATGTGTGGTTGCACATATGAAGTCAGGGACTGAGCCTAGTTCTGGACTACACCATATTCCCAACAGACATATTAACAGTAAACACAGTCCGGCGCTAGTCCTAATCCCTGTCTGGGAAAACCAGTCATAGAAACATTATCTGGAACTTTCCCAGCCTAGACTAAAGGAGGGTCCTGAGTGTAGGAACACCACTGCCACTGCAGTTTAGTCCGGAACTACAGAGGCAGCAGGACAGAGATGGCCAGGCTCGTCCAGCCACGAATGCCCACCTCCACCCTCCTTCCATCAAATCCATTAAGGCAGCCCTGTGACCCATCCCAGGCGTAATTGGAGTATCTTTAGCGTAATGGCCAATAATAGAGGCGCAATATCAGCTGCACTGATCACTCCTGACCCAGATCAGGCGCAGGAGGCAAGGTCAGCAGACAGGAGGGGTAGAGAGAGAGAGAGAGAGGGAGAGAGAGAGAGAGAGAGAGAGAGAGAGAGAGAGAGAGAGAGAGAGAGAGAGATTGCTCTACAGACTGAGGGCAGAAGTCTGTACAGGACTTGAGTTCAGGGCGTTAGTATCACTAACGCGCATGTTAGCCTAGAAACAGATGCTACACCTGGAACGGCATGCTCTGGTCACGTGGTTCATAGGGTTAATGATATGATGGCACATTAGCGTGTTTACTATGTAGCCTATATCGTCTGCGCTCGTGCTCCCGCGCGCCTGCTCGCGACCGCACGTGTGCGCATTTGCGCACTCGCTGCTCCGTCCGTACCTGTGTCATCAGCCTGTCCGCGTTCGTGTTCTCCTCATCCTTGAAGATGATGTCAGGGTTATAGTTGGGCGTGAGCTCCTTAAACCGCTCCGAGTTCCGCGTGATTTTGCCCTCGTACTTGCCGCTCGCGCCCAGAGTCTTCTCGGCCACGTTGGGAATGAACTGCTTGTAGGCCAGCGGTGCGAGCTTCTTGGGGTGCCTGCGCTTCCCGTAACCCCTGCCCGGACCACAGGCCAACCCGCAGGACGCGAGGAAGAGGCAGAGAACAGATGCGCGCGCGATCCTCCTCGGCGGCAGCATTGCGCTCCGGAGCGTGTGGAAATCGTAGGGGTCCAAGCACCGAGTGTACCTGTACCTGTACTTAGACCTGCACCTCCTCTTTATGCTCTTCCTCTCGTTCTAGCTGCTCTCCAGTGCGCGCGCTGCAGGACGCAGGTACGCAGTCTCGATCCCTTCGTGCAGCCACTGGCAGAGAGCGTTGGAGTTGGGCTCTCGATGCTCAGAGCGGCAGGCTTAGACCCGTATGAGCGCAGACAGCCTTTAACTCCCCTATATTACAGCCGCGAGCTCTGGCAGAGGGAGGCAGCTCATTGGCCCAGAGGAGAAAAAAGCGCCTGTGATGTTATTTCACCTCAGACTACATCCCTACCTGGACACCCAGCTAATCCCTCATCTTGATGGCACTGCTTTCAAAGGCTGTATTAGACAGGAAATAACAACAACAACAAAAACAACAACAACAACAATAATAATAATAATAATAATGTGCCTGCAAAGTCATCATAATAGACCAAAGTTAACAGTACTATTTTAAGACTAATTTAAGATACCAATAGTACCACTGCTGCTACTACTACTAATAATAATAGTAATAAAAATAAGAATAATGATAATAATAATAATAATTATTATTATTAATAAATAAAGAATTTTGCCTGCAAAGTCATCATAATACACATAACCCAACATTACTAATTAGTTAAGACTTTTCTTTTTTCTCTTACAGACACCATTTAGTCCTATATTAAAAGGCTCATATACAATTTTTGTGACCAAACAATACATTTCTATATGCCCATTTTCTAACCTCTTTATGATCAACAGGACTGTATATAACAAATAACAGCTGTAACAGTGTCCTAAACATGTCTATGTGTGGTGCTGCAGATCTATCTACTTAAGTTAGCATGCTAGCCAGCTAGCCCCAACCATATCCTGTATGTACTACCAATGTGTACCTGAAGAGGTGATAGTGCGTCACTGTAGCGCTGTAGGAATGGAATCAGTCCAACATAAGTGGATGAAGAAGTAGTGCTGCTGCCCCGATGGCGTATCCCAACCTCTTATCAGTTATGTTGAAGATGCTGTTCCCGGTGAGATCATTTAAGGACAGGTAGAACATGAAAGGAGCAGGATACACAACTATAGCTGAAGCTTTAGGGGAGCAACCACCACCGCCACAGCCACCACCAACCAAACAGAAGAAGTGATATAAACAAAAACAGAAGAAAAGATAACACTGGTGCTGCTCTTCACTGCTGGTGCCGCTCCCCCACTGATTTATAAATGAATTTGCTTCATCTTTAGGAAACTGCTTATTTATAGCTGACCTCAGATAAACAAGCTCTGCTCTAAATTTGGCTGCCTTGTAATGTTTGTTGCTCATTCCGAGACAACACTCAAGGTCCATTTACAGTCCAGGCAACAAGTGTCACTTCTAAATGACCTAAACAATATGGAATACCTGTCAGCTGGGGTGTGAAAGGGCATGCAGATGTCAACTGCATAACAAATCAGAAGCTGCATTCCGTTCCACAAGATCCCTGTGGTGTTCCCTGCACACTTGAGTATAGGATGCCTGTTAAAGGAGCTGCAGTTGATAAATACCTTTACATCCTGCAACATCATAATCAAACACACATCTTTAAGGACCCACCAACAGCTGTAGGGTAAACTCTCCTGCAGCTTCCCTGTCCCGGTGCAGTTTGAAGTTTCCCTTCTAGGGAATGTTTATTTTCCCTATGTTCTGGAATCAGTTTTAAATGTTTTAGGCATATTATTTAACTGTGTCAGGGAGAAGACCTTGTCGGTGTCTGGGTAGGTGAGCTATAACTCGCTATAAACATGACTGTGCTGTAATGGTGCTCGCCCCATCACCGTCACCGCAGCTACAAAACTGCAGGTGATAAAGACCACACACAACAGACCAGAATAACCACAAACACATACGGCCCCCAAAAGCACTAAGAGGAGAAGACAAGCTAGATGAGTGGATTCGTGTAACCTGCACATCTCCAGAAAGTTCAGAATGTTCCACACTGTGGGAGATCATAAAATTAAAAGTTTTGCTGTTTACTGTTTGTTTGCTGGACTGAATATACTGGGGGAAGACATTTAGCAGGAGATGCTGCTTATGGCACATCCTCCCAATTTTAAACTTAACAAATAAATAGACCATGTGTACCTGCATTTCTTCATCCCTCCATAGTCCTGAAGAGCAATGGTCCTCTCATTAGCGGCACGGTGGCATAGTGGGTCACACTGACGCCTCACGGCAGGAAGGGACTAGGATCGATTCCTGGCTGGGACAGCTCGGCTCCCATGTTTGTATGGGTATTCCTTCACAGTGAGGTGAACAGGAGATGCTAAATTTCCCCCCCTGGTGTGTTTGTCTCTGTGTCCGCCTTGTGATGGACAGGTGACCTGTCCAGGGTGTTTTCTTGCCTTCTGCCCAGTGAGCATTGGGATAGGCTTCAGTTCCCCCACCATGTGAACAAGAAGGATAAATAGCTTTAAAGACAAAACCGGAAAATTCTACATTTTCCAGTTTCATAAAAAAAAGTTAACCGTTAAAATTGATGTCACAAGGTTTTTTGTGGGACACCTTTTATACAAGCTGATAGACCTTCATATCAAATATCCAATTAAACTAATAATTAACCTACCAAATCTTACCTCCTCCCTCCCTTACGCATTCACTCACTTTTTTACTACCTCACTCACTCCCCCACTTATTTACTCACTCACTCAATCACTCACTCACTCTTTTACTCACTCTCTCACTCATTCACTCACTCACTCACTCACTCATTTTCCAAACCCCTTCTTGGGTGCTGGGTCAATCCCAGTGCTCACTGGCAATAGCTGCCACCTTACAACATGGCTAAAACACTTCACCGTATGAAAGCTGCACTATGTAAGACTTGGGGATTTGGGGCCCTCTCTGGTGGAAATGTGGAACTGCTCTCAACATGCAGAGGAGCTCTTTGTAATGTGGGTTGTGTTTTAGAGCCCTACAAGCAGATGGATCCGACTTTCACGAGTGAGTTGGAAGAGAACTAAGAGAGTGAATGATCTACTATTGATTGCCAGATCTTCATCATCATGGTCCTGATTTTGAGATCAGTTGAGGCCTGAACTTTGAGTTGGACCTTCTTTGTGAACCTCTGTGTGTGTGACGTATGATGTGGTGTGAAATACTCCAGTGCAGTTTGAGTGTCTGTGTCAGGTGTTGGAGGAGGACACATAGCGGGGCATGCTCATGTTAGTGTGTTCTTATTCCTCCTCACTGATAATTAAGCCCTACTCTTTCCTCAACATCAGGGAACCAAACAGAAACATCGTACATCACACAGGAGCCTCAGCAAGGAAACATCAGGTGTTTGAGTGCTCAGTGTGTCCACTCACACCTTCATTTCAGCTTCCATTTTTCTTTGGAGACTCACTTTCAGTTCCACACAGACACATGCCACCGAAGTTCAGTTGGAGAAGCTGGTTCACCTTCTTCTGCTTCTTCTCTCCTTCTTATCCCGTATACATGAGTTATATATGTTTACATATATATGTATATATGTAAGTCTGGTGGTTTTAACCTCTAAAGTTATATAAGTAAAAGAACTCGACCAGCCCTGTCATTATAAACAGCCGAGCTGATAAAAACGCTGGGAAACGTTTTGGGTAATAAGACTCGATAGTAGAACCGTTGAACTGTACCAGATAACGGATCTTTAACAGATTAACAGAACACAGGATGTAATACAGTGAGGCTGTAAGTTTAACAGTGTTGTCATACGAGGATCTGCTGTTGGTTTGCCTGATCCCGCAGTAACCTGTTGTGGAAATATGTACATATGGGACCGTGTAAAGTTCCAGTGAATTAATAAATTACACCAACATAAATAAACTAAACGCTGAACCGGGCTTTAGTCGAGACACTTAGCATCCTGTGTTGTCTTGCAAGTCCCTCAAAAATAAAGCAAGCGCCCTCGTACGTCAGCAGCTCCTTTTAGCAGCGGAGAAGTGGCTTAAGGGCTCAGTTCACCTAAAACACTAATTTGGCTGGAAATAAAGGAGAGCTGGTTGGAAGCGTTGAGCGATACACAAAAGAAGTCACTCTAACAGTGATGTCCATTATCTCCCCCCTGGCGTTGGCCATATTTGCATTTTTGGGGGATAATTACTGATTATGCACTTTGTAGCATCTCCCTGTGATCCTGTTTGGGCGTCCCAACTTAACAAGTGCAACACAGTCTGTCTGTAAATCTCACAGTGATTCATTTTAATGATTCAGCAGCATTGCAGCATGCATGCCCCCCACCGCAATCCGCTTGGATATAACTCAAGTAATACTGATCCCAGATCAGCATCACTCTGTGTGTCAGTCTTTGAACTTACCATTCTCCAGAGAGATGGTTTTAGGATGAATCACTCAGACCTGAGGATGACAGGATGCCTCCAAAGAAGCTGAATGACTAATGAGCTCACCTTCATGGAGGTGAAATCAATTGTGTAATGTTCTTTTACGCTCCCTCTGTTTAACGGACACAGTGTGGTCTCGCCTTTGTCCTTCTCGTCATGCTCCGTACAATCAGTTTCCCGGCACCTGAAAAGAATGCTCTGGACTCGCTCCTCGCTGGAACTTGCGGTGGTTGTGACAGGTTGGCGTGTAAGCGAGTAAAACATCACCCTCACGCCACTTTAAGGGGGAAGATCTATAGAGGGCCTTACACTTGCTCTACAAACTCCTTTTCCACAGACGGGAATCTGACAGACACATCAGATGTACACTGCAAAGAGATGAAGTTATAAGAAGATGCATTATTTTAAGCCTGCTTCACATAAATAATAATGATGTTTATGGTGATGTGCCACTGGTGATACCTATATAGCTCTGGCTATAGCTCCACTGACCATATAGGAAACTCTGTGGTTCTACAGTTCCAAACTATAGTCCATCTGTTTCTCTGTATACTTTATTACCCTGTTCTTCAATGGTCAGGACCCCCACAGGACCACCACAGAGCAGGTACTATGTGGGTAGCGGATCAGTCTCAGCACTGCAGTAATACTGACGTGGTTGTGTGTTAGACTATATTGTGCTGGTGTGAGTGGATCAGACACAGCAGTGCTGATGGACATCTCAATGTCACGGCTGGACTAAGAATCGATACCAACCCAAACTATCCAGCAAACAGTGTCCTGTGGGTAGCGTCCTGTGGGCAGTGTCCTGTGGGGAATGTCCTGCGCGCAGCATCCTGTGGGCAGCATCTTGTGGGTTGCATCCTGTAGGCAGCATTCTGTGAGCAGTATCATTGTGGGCGGCGTCCTGGAGGCAGCGTCCTGTGACCACTGATGAAGGACTGGAGGATGAGCAACACTGTACTTTGCAGCAGCAGATGAGATATATATATACATCTACAAGGTGGACCAGCAAGGCAGTCTAATAGAGTGGACAGTGAGTGGACACAGGGTTAAAACACTCCAGCAGCACAACTGTGTCTGATCCACTCACACCAGCACAACACGCACTAACACACCACCACATTAGTGTCACTGCAGTGCTGAGAATGATCCACCACCCACAAAATACCTGCTCTGTGGTGGTCCTGTGGGGGTCCTGACCATTAAGAACAGGATACAGAGAAACAGATGGACTACAGTCTGGAACTGTAGAACTACAGAGTGCTGTCATTAGAATCAGCTGTGACTGTGTTTATCATCCAGGATGCATATATAAGTGAAGTTTTTTGGGGCTTACTTTGCGATGCTGTGTTTGCCTTCAGTCCTCCACTATGAATGCATTACTATTAAAAACCTTCTCAATATTCTCAGATACGGTCTCAGCTATTACTCATAACAATCTCAAGCTTTTAAAGGCTTTTCAGATGTCTGGTTCCCAGCATCAGCACTGTGAACAATCCTGACTCAAAGTTTCCATAGAATGGGGCATTTCACATCAAAGCACAGAAAACCTGAGAGATCTCCCTTCAAACCTTCACACCTAAAAGCTTCCCCAGTGCCATCGTTTGGGTTACGCGTGCTGGTCAGATGGTCACATGGCTATAGACTGATCTTAATTACAGTTATAAGTTTGTTAATGAGGTGCACACATTTGTGGTTGAACAGTTTTAATTCATCAGTGTCAGAGTTGACTGACAGATGTCAGAACAGTATGAGCTCAGCTCAGCAGAAGTAAACTCACACGTTACTGCCAGAAAACTCAGGTCAACAGCAGCAACGTCCAAAGTGCTGCAAGTACTGAAATTCCAACACAGCTGCACTGCAGTGAGCAGTTGTTGGGTACGTGTGAAATGCCTTCATTCATGAGAAACAAGAAACTGGGAAAATCTTCAAAATGATATGATCATCATGGTAGAACATTTAGGCTGCGTCCCAATTACACAATTAGTACTAACACTACCTAGTGTTTGAGTATGTAGTACAGTTATACATGTAAAGATTATATTCCAAAACTCACAGTGCACACTTAGAACCAGTTGATTACTGAATACGGTAATGATGGACATTATTGTCCCACAATGCAATAGAAAATAAAAGGGGGCGGAGCTTCTCACATAGGGAAAATGTTGTAAAAACAGTGGACGCTGATGCGACGATGACTGCAGTGGTGGTAGGACTGGAAAGGAGCAATAACTTTGAGTTTAACCCAAATCTGTCCAAACAGCCTGTAGAATAAATTTGTTCTAGCAAATAACAAATGCTACTTGTTTTAAATATCTGTTTGTGTGTTGTGTAAAAAACTGATGTAAATAAACCTCCACTGAAGCAGACTATCAGAGTCCAGCTCTGTATGATGTAACCGCATCACTTCCTGTTAGTAAGAAATGATGTAGTGCCTGTAAATGCAGTGAACAGATTACTGATAACATCTGATTCTCTGCAGGTTCTCTGTTAGGTTATTAAGTGCATGTAAGCTCACTCAGTTTGGGTTTTACAGGTCCACCGCTGGGCTGAGGCTGAACTTCACCAGCCTCTGCTGGCTAAGAATGACTAGCTGATTTCTACCTAGCTTACTTTATTGAACATATTTATGGTTTGGTACTTTAAGCTGAAAGAAGCTCGTCAGTAGTCGCCTGCCCTCTTTCAGCTTGCTTCCGTGCTGTCTGCTCTGTTTACGCTTCTGAAATCTTGAATTTGGTTTAACATTGTTTTGAAAATCGGTGAAAGCCACTGACTGATCTCTTCAGTCATATTATTTACAGCATTTACGCACCAAAGGATCAAGCCACTTTTGCTTAGAGGGGTCCAGGAAGCAGGCAAAAAAGCAAAGCTTATTATGAAGGTTATTATTTAATTACATAAAGAATGTACTGAACTTACCAAAATTACAAATCAAAATCTATTTAATTCTGAGACTTTGGGAGCCCACCCGCCAATCCAGGCATGGTCCTTGTTAGTCAGATTCATGCTAGCCACAGTCCAACACCTGTAGGTAAATTGTACTATATATGTTGCAAAATCTCCATCCCTATAGTTAGATTTTTGGAGTGGGGAACTGTGATTGCCTGAAAATGATTGCCTGGAGTGGACTCTTGGAACTGATTCCTTTGATTCCCTTCACTTACGAAGCAGAAAGCTGATGAAGAAAGGTCGCTGTACACATTTTGATTTCTTACTTCCTCTTGAATGTATTGCTAATAGAAACACTTCCATGCTTCCATGCTTGAATGCTAGCTAGCATCCAGATAAGATCATGCTAATCTGTCTCTGTTAGCCTTAACCTTCTAACCTTTAGCTCATTTAGACTCATCATAAGTTATTCACCACTTACTTTAAAGTTAATCTAAGTTTTATAATTTGAAAGTGCAGGTTAAGGTGCTCGATTGTTAGCGGTGTTAGCGGTTGTGGACACAGTATTCCTTTGAGAAGATGAGATGAGCTTTACTGTCAGAGAGATAAAGCTTTACTGAAAGGAAAGTGAAAAAAAGTCCAATTTGTGAGATGAAACCTGTGCTGTGTTTGATTGGGCAGCTCTGGCAGACAGTCTTTACCTCGTGCGCTTCGCTCTCCGGGGATGCAGCTCCGTCAATCCGCCGAGTGAGACGCATGCTAATTTTAGTGAGCACACACAAGAAGGTCAAGATCCTATTAAAAGTGAAGATTGAATTCCCGGCTCGTATAAGAAAGGGAGAAGGCAGCTGTGGACTCTTACTTCTTTATTTTAGAGGGTTTCTGTAACGATTTGCTCTTAGCACCATTTCTCCTGGCTAGCATGTCCGTCTGACTAATGCGTGTGACATTTTGTGCCAACATGGTGCTCCAGCTGATAAACAACTTTCACCCTCCTGAAGAACGTTCCTTGAGTAAGGAGTAGTGGCTTTTAGTGCCAGAAGATTGACAGTGGTGACGACTTTATTGACTTAGCATTTCGAGAATGTTGTGCTTGACACACATGACCTCCTAAAAATCCGGCTAAGACGGTAACAGATTCAGTCCAAACTGGTCTATGGTGGACCAGGTGGGTGAGAAGTTGGACATCCAGCTAGGTAAGGCTAACGTAAAGCCCATGCTGGTCCACCAGCTGCTTAAGCAGGTTTTAATCGTTTAACAGTGCTTAGAAAATGACCCTCATTTACAGTCAAGACCAGCAGCTAACGAAGCAATACGTTGAATTCATACTCCACATAGTCCCACCTCCTCTACTCCTCTTGTGCTGCTAATTTGTAAATTGCTGTTTTTGTTTTCTGACACGTTTTCTGTCCGAGAGCAGATGTCTTTTCTTAATCTGTTCATGTAGCAATGAAGGTAGAGTGGTGCTTCTGTGACTTACTATCATCTCTTCAGGTATAAAGTGGCATAACGAGGCAGGACGGGCCGGGGTTAGCTGGGAAGCTAACTTCAGTGGATATCTCTGCAGTACAGCGCATAGACATCTCTAACACACTGACACAACTGGTTATTTTTATTAAACCATACCTCTAAAGAGAAAAACAAAAGAAACACAAGAAAAGTTTAAATGAAATTAATCCAAAATAAAAGGTCAAATAAAAATTAGACATAAAACACTGATGAATAGCTAGATTATGGAAATGGAGTTGTGATATTAGACTATAAGACAAACTAAGACTATTAGAAATAAAAAGGATGGGTTAAATAAAATAGAGCAGTAAAATGACTAACAGTACAATACAAAAGAAGAAAAAATTACATTAAAATAAAACAGAAATGAACAAATAAAACCAGTTACCTGCTGAGTGGAGGGGATTGGAGAGTTACCGGTATGGTATTCCAGTTTGCTGGTGTGCTGTAAGAGGATGATTTCCCAGTTTAGTAAAAACCTGACATGGGATCCAGTAACTAGAGCACAGATGTGATAGTGGTGTGGCATACAGACAGTTGGCCAAGCTGGTCAACTAATGACCAAACTGGTCATGTTGGTCTATAAGCCCTACAGTCATGGTCATCCAGCTTAGTCAAACTTCAATTGTGCAATCATGCTGTTTAGCAGGCAAGTTTTACAACCAACATGTTTTACAGTTTGACTGATGCTCCAAATGGTGAAAACGTAGCCATGACACATTTGGTGTCCAAAGTCTCCTTCTACAGATTTGCACTGGAAATAGTCAAGCTAATTTGGCTTACAACTAATGTACATTTAGACTTTAGCACCATTGTGCTGGCATTAGCATTGTGCACACTTCATGCCAAACTCATTACACAGTTGATTCCAAACTGTGTCCCATTACTAAATAATCTAATACTCTCTATCCCAAACCGTATGTACCAAACTGGTATTTATAAACCTAGACAACAGGAGGCTGCAGCCTTTCTTTGAAGTCATAACTGTCATTTAAGAAGTTGATTGATTCTCGTTTGGCCAATGAAATGCTTGTTTGGTTTGCGGGATATTTTAGTGTAGGGAAGAGCTGGAGTGTGAGGACTATTAGTAATTATGTAATCCCACTGGTGATGCAGGGTTCATATGTGGAGCTAGGAGAGACAGAGGTGCGTCATTTCAAGTCACAGTTCAGAGCTCTTTGGTACTCTTTTTGTATCCCATAATTACTAGATATGACATTGTCATTGACTTTCATGTTGTGAGTGTTAAGTTATTAATTTTTTAAATCAAAAATATGGAATACCTGAGATATGCCAAAAATCACTTTTGGCTTGGCAGTCTGAACACTTCTGACATCACAGTCCTGTTGTCCTGTGACTGGTTCTGATGTCAAATTCAGAGTAACGGAAGTGCTGGGATTCAGGAAAAGCCCCAAAGATTCAAGTTAAGGCCAAATAATTTCTACCGGTGATCGCTGTGGAAGAATTTGTATGTCTGCAGACTGAGTTTATGCACCTCTGTCTCTCCTGGATCCGCATTTATAATTTGCACCACCAGCAGAGCTGTGTAATTACTGACACCCATGTCATCACCAGAGTAGCTCATGTAGATATACTGATGATGTCTAGACAGATCTGATCTCATCGCTTGAAAACAGTGACATTTATCTCAAAAAATCTGATTGGAGAAACACTGCAGTTTTTACACAGCTACAGTGTCCCAAATCAGAACTGAAAGTTTCAGATTCAGTGTGCTTTGCTGTTCACACTGTCACACTAAGTTGGCTTCTTATTTAAAATTTTAATTTCGCCTTAAATAGCATAGGAATGGACCACACCTTTTAAGGTTCAAAGGAAAATTCGGATAAAGAGCCAACTTAAACTTTATTCCACCTTTGTCTGGAGGCACTCTGTGCAGAGCCAATCTTCAGACAAGCTTTGGATTTGACTTTACGGAATGATTAAAGTAGTCTTTGAAAACCTCTTCTCCGTGATCAGATCATCTGTAGGGCCAATGGGTATTCAGTCACTATGCCAAGCAATATGATCAGGCAGAACTGAATCATGTGATTTTACAGCTTGAGACTTAATTATCCATCAGCTTTTTCCACGTTACCATCTATCTTAGCGATATTTCAACTTTTCTAGCTCATCTCACTGAAAAATATCAGACTTTTCCATTCAGGAGCTTTAGCAAAATTCACCAAAAGTTGGTGGATGGAAACCCAATGATGGCTCCAGCGGCAGAAGTGGAGGGTCGCAGAGGACTCCAGAAAATCTGGAATTTTTCTTATTCCCTTATTTCCATCAGAATTGGTTGTATACCTGCCAATGAGTGAAATTAGATGCACAATAAGTTTCAAACAAAGCAAATTCCTGCTTCATGTGCCATTAGCACTGCATGGCAGCAGCGCATAGCATTCTTATATGCTAATGCTACTATACCACTTGCCCTGGTCGCACATTTACTCTGTGGAGGAAGAAGAATCCATTTCTAGGTTCTAATTGGAACCAAAAGCGTTTCTCCTATTGCATCACAACAAAAAGCTTCCCCAGCATCGTCCTTATAAACATGTTAATGAAGTAACGTCTGGTGTTTTTTGTTTCCAGTGATTATTGAATTTGGAATGTTGTGATACTGTAGCCGGCTATCTCCTGATGTGTGTTATTGTTTGGCATATTTTCCGTTTTCTTGGTATAAAGTGTCATATATAAGAGACCTACTTAGACTCTTAGTCTAACACACTTACAGCCGTGCAATTTGTGTTTCTACCCATACATACATGCTGAGCAGGCATGCAGTTTTAGGGCCTTGCTGTAACAGTAGTCGTGATGGACGTGAGGGGTTATCTGAAGGACTCTCTCCTACTGTCAGGGTTTAGGATTAGCGGTCAGATTCCACACAGGAAAAAGCCGGACTATGTTCACATGCTCATGTAACTTAGAGCTCTGCTTGGCAGCCATTAGTGGCTTTCCTAGACAAATTGTGTAAATCGGCTTCTAATTAGTGGGACAGCGAGTGCTCGGACCATGCTTTGAATGTTGATGTGATAAAACCTCAAGAAACGTGAAGCCTCTGCACCATGAATGTCACCATTTTTCTGCTCAACAATGAACAGAGGCTCCGCTGCCGTCTGACAGACCATTTCTCCTTTCCTGCAGTAATTGTCATGACCTTTAAGAAAATAAACTTGGCCGATGTGTCCTCCAAATCTAGCACAGCGCTCTCTTTCACACCTTCTTCTCTTTCCTGCGTGTAAAAGAGAAAAGCAGGGGCACGCTTCCATGCTGGGGCCATGGAGGAATCAATTTCAGAAAAGTGTTTGCTTCATTATTAGCACACAGCATCAGCTTAGCTAAGTAGTGCCGGTTAGCTAAGAAGCTAGGCATATCTTCTTCCTCTCCCTTCTGTATGTAAATGACAAATACAACGGTTCCCTTCTATGCTAAGGGTATAGTTTCCGTTGTAGAAGTTACAGAGGAATACAGTAGAGGGTATAGAGTCCCTTGTAGAAATGTGTGCACCATTATTTCCACACTGCATTAGCTTTACAGAGTGGTACCAGTTAGCAAAGATGGTAGTTGTGTTTTCTGGAATTCATGGTTTGTGCTGGTGTAGTACTGATCTGGTCCTAGTTTAGATGATTGCTCAGAATAACCATGCTGGCTGACTGGCATATCAGCATCCAGAACTCAACATGTGCTGTTTTTGCTGGTGACCAGCCGTGCTGTTCTATGCTGTATTTTTAACAAGGTAATTGTAGTAGCTAGTAAAGATGCTAGTACTAGCTTTCTTTCTATGTGTAAATAGAAGTGATTGTGTTCTACCTTGTTAAAACAAAACAGCCCAGCAACCTGTGTGTAAATATACATATATATATATATATATACATAGTGTCCCTTTAAGACCCAAAGAGGCTTGTTAATCCTGCTGATAAAACAACACAGATGTAGTATGCCATGCATGATCTGTGCTGGTTTATGCTGATCTAGCTGACTAGCATGCCAGGATCCAAACACAGCATATCCTGGCTTTGCTAGTCTGTTTTGTTCTAACAAGATAGTAGAACTAGTTAGCACAAATGCTAGTTCAGTCTTCCTTACTGTGTGAACAGGCAGCTGTTTGGTCATTTTAAAGGTCACCAATTATATGATGCTAGTACACGTTAGCTTTGGATTTCATGATCAGGAAAGACTGGTGGAGGTAGGTTTTTTATACGAAAAATATTAAACAATAAAAGCATGATGGTGATCACCAGATGCACCTCACAACTATCAAAATAGCATCAGCGTTCTCTCCAGACTGTAGTATGTCCAGAATCTACATCCTCAGCTGTCTGAGCCGACACTGAAAAAGCTGGCATGATAGTTGTACATAGCTTTAAACTGTATAATTTAGTGCTTAGCCTCGATGTGTGAATACACGTTAGCCTTGACTTTCATGCCATCCCGAGAATACACAAAAGAGGCAGAGAGGAGAGGAAAGCTAGGTGTGGGAGTAGGTCCTTCAGTCCATTTCTGATGGAGCCTTTCCGTCAGTGGCGCCTTTCATTGGTTCACAATGTCAAGCTGCGGCCTGGATCGAATGGTCTGTCGCTATGGTAACTGTTGTGGGCGAGCGGCGGGTAATTGTGCAAGGTGAGGTGAAGGAGTTTGCGAGGTGGCGGAGGCAGACAGGATCGATAAGGCCGAGGGTAATGAGGCCTTTCTGACTGCTCTCGCTGCTTAGCTCCGCTCAGCTAACGCATTGAGAACTTTGGCCTGAATCGTTACAGTTGACTCATAATTCCATGATTGGAAATCAAAACATGGAAGAAAACTAAGGAGGAGATAATACACGGTGGGGGATTGGAAAGTTGTATTAGATTGGTATTGATCTCACCAGGCCATTTCAGTATCTAATTAGTGAATTAAGGCTGAGATTGGATGTTCCCTCCACAATTTCATTACTGCAAAACTAGAAGAAAGGACTAATCAGAAGGTTGTGTCCTATGTGTGTGAACTATCTCTCCAGGCTAATTAGCGATCTACTCATATCTCCATAAAAAATAAAGCATTTCCATATTGACTGTTCCCATATGTTCTCCCCATGTCTACATACGTTTCCTACCTCCAACCAAAGACATGCTATCGGGGTTGTTGGGGTGATTGGAGATACTAAATTGCCCGCTCAGGCATGAGTGTTTGTGTGCATGTCTGCATGTCTGTCCTGCTAGCCTGTCCAGGGTGTTTCCTGCCCTCTGCCACAATAAGTGTTAGGCTCCAGCACCCCTCATGACCCAGGAGGGTAAGTGGCTTAGAAGATACAGTAAACGCCCAGTACTGGCTATGGAGGTAGTGCTGGACTCAAGTAAATAAGTAAATGTTAATTGTGGCTGTTAGCTAAAAGAGGCTGTATATATGGGCTTCCTGGGCTACGTTGTGCTGGGCTCTGGAGCTGGACTGTCAGGGAGGGTTGTGTCTGCAGTGGTGGTGGGTCTTCTCTGCTTCCGTATTTAATAAGGAGCATTTGCTTAAAGCAATATATTTCCCACGTCTTTCTTTTTACAGTCCCCGGCTATGCTGGGTCCTTTCCTTTGCCAAGATGTCACAGTGGTGTCAGAAGTGGGATAGTGCCCTCAGACTGGTGAGGAACAATACTACCATAAACCCAAAAGACAAGCAGCAAAAAAGAGGTCCCAACCCTGATTGCTTCCGAAATGGGACTCCAGTGGACATGCACACCCAGAAAGAGATGTTGGCGTCTACTCTATGGGTTGCCCCAGAACCATGGTTCCGGTACGTATTCCCAAAAGTCAGGTCTCCCTGAAACTTTCTCCCTCTTGCCTTCAGAGTCCTTCAGAAGATGTCTCGGGCCAGCTATGAACACCAACCGCACTACACCAAATTTCCACACATTCCTTTTAAGCTATATAACACGCAGGCGTGTCCTGACACCACCACATCGAAATGCTTTACAGTTTAAATCCTTATAATCACACAAAAGTATCTGACTTAATAAGATTCGTGTTACTTGCATTACTCATATATATCCTAACCCCTTTTTACGGTACCCACAAAGTGCAATTTCTGTCTGAATTGGTTTCGTCAGCTGAATTATGCAATACTTTTTACTTCAGTCATATTAACAGAATACATGGAAAGCTTTATACACAAATATATAAATATTTACATTTCTATCAAATATATTCTGTCAGCATTATATACTAGTCGTTAACTGGATTTTCATTATTATGGGCGATCAAACGTCTTTAACAAATGTTTCTTTTATGTAAGTATATGAAGTTCTTTGAACATTTGACCTTTATGTGACCTTGTGCGTCCGGCACTATTGACATTTTCCGCTGCACAGCAAAATTCCATGATTTAACCTCACATCACATTAAAAATAACGGGTTTTCCTTGTTCAGTGTGAAAGCAAAAGGTGTAATGACGTCTGAGTATTGGGAAACAAACTATTTCCTTTTATGTTAATGAAATTTCATTAATAAGTCAAGTAACTTTCCGGTCCACTGAAATGGGCCACTGATCAGCTAGTGGGCCAACGAAAGAGGTTATGATGCATTTGAAACATACACTGATCAACCAAAAGTCATGTGATATCAGGATGTATGTATTGAGAATGCCCACACCTGCATAAGCTATAAGGTGTTAGGAGTGAGGTTGAACACTTACCAGTGTGAATGAAGCATGATAGTGGAGAATCTCCAATCCTCAAACCTCTCCAGAATGCTTCTCCAAATGATTCTTGGGTCGATGGTATGTGCATTATCCTTTTGGAATATTCCATCACTGTAGGGGTACATTAAATCCATGAAAGTCTGGAAATGGTCACCAAGCAGTGAAACATAGCGTGCACTGTTCAATGACGTGTTTAGGCATACCAGTGGATCCAACCCATGCCATGAGAACACACTCCACACCAGTATGGAACCACCACTAGTCTACAGGGTGCCTTGTTGACACCTGGGCCACTGTGGTCTGTGCCACTGTGTGTGGCAATTCTTTGGATAAAGATACCCAATACAGAAGAAGACAGGTTCTAAACAGATCTAAACAGGCCAAACTCAATGTTCTTTCAGCTCTATTGACTCTGTAAAAGCTCTGTAATGGTAGATTTAATTCTGAGGCAGATGTTTTGGACCTACTGGTTTGTTTCCTGGATTTCAGGCAGCGGTTTCAGTCATTCATGATTTTAATCTGCATGACTTATTTTTAATCTTTAATGGCAGGAATAGTGATGAGTGTGAAATATAGGAGGTTCTGGGGGGTCTGGAACCCCTAAATGTCTCATAATTCAAATTCTGGGCGTCCCCTGTACATAAACATATTTTGGCTTCTGAACAAATCTGGCTCAAAAACAGATTCAGATCAGTGATTAACTGTAAACCTACAAACCTATACGGTAGAGGTTTCTGATTAGTGCAGTGTGTGGCTACAGAGTAGTAACCTGTACCTTATGGAAGTTCTAGCTTGGTGCCTTGATGGTCCATTGTTCTCCAGGTAGAGATAGAAAGCTCTTTATCAGTGAGGAGAAGGTTTTCCTTGCTTCTTCACATGTTCATTTAGGTAATTAGGTAATGTACCAGCATAAGTACCTGACCTTATTAATACTAAATTAAATACTTGCAGTAATGTTCGACATCAGTACCTGATCTCACTAATTCTCAATCAAATACTCACAGCAAGGGTCCATCATGAGTACCTGAGCTTATTAACAGTCAATAAAATCTTCACAGCAATGTTCATCATAAGTATCTGACCTCACTAATGCTCAGTCAAATGCTCACAGCAATGTTCCAACATGTACTGTAATTAGATAGTGGAAGACTTTGGAATATTTAGGAATTCCAGATCTATAAGGATGTAGAAAGGCCTAGACACTTTTAGTCTTGGCTAGCATTTCATGTGGTTAGCTTTGCGCTCCTGAAGAAGTAAACTGGCCAGAGATCTCCTGACCTCTCCAGATTAAAACATTGTTTTCACTCCAATTACAAGAAACACGGAAAGCAGATTACAGCTGCAGTCGGAATGCTAGAAATTTTCTTGGTTGAGGATAAAGCTGTAGCGTTAAGCTGTCGTGGCCAGACGCTTGTCCGTTTTAACACTGCTTAATTGGTGGAGTTGTTCAGCAGACATTGCTCCTAAATGCACGTAACCACCGACATTATCCAGATATAGAAATGACAAATGCATGGATTGACTCGTCAGTTCTTCCAGTAAGGGTCTGTATTAATCGCAACCAAACCAGTACATACTTTCTCTTCAGCAAACCAGTTTTAACAAAGACTGAAACAATGAAGTTAATGCTGTTAAGTCTGCGGTCGGCTGAATGGAAAAAGCATTACTCTGACATGCTTGACAGCTTGTATGGAAGAATTTGTGCATAGTTTAGAGAGATTAAATCCTGTAGATGGCAGAATTAATGAGCTGAGTGTGAAAGCAAATGCTGTGTTTGTATTTAAAGCCACAGGCGTGATAGCAGTCACCTGACAGCAGCGACAGAATGGCGTAGAAGTTTGGGCCCCTACTGTGTGAGAATAAGTTCCTACATCCTCCTTTTAGAGCCATTTTAACATTGTGCTTCCCATCATCCTAAACATCCGTAAATGTCTCCAAAAGCTTCAAAAAGGCCCTAAACATATATAGACATCCCTAAAATCCCTAAACCTTCCTAAACATCAATAAAAGTCCAAAACATTCCTAAACATCCCAAAAAGTCTGTAAAAAAATCCCTAAGGATCCCAAACCATACCATCCACAAAGGTCTAAAACCAGTCCTAAACATCCTCAAATTGTTTTCAGAGATAATGTGTCTAAGATCTCGCTGAGTTACACAGCTCATTATTTTGAGATATATTTGATATTTTATATTTGTATATGGATTACTTATTCAGTCAGATTGGCCAATACATGTGACCAAAAGTGTAAAAAGGGTGGTTCTAATCTTGGGTATGTCTTTCACAAGCAGAACCCTCACCAGCGACAAGGCTGACACTGTTTATCTTGCCCACACAGCTCTAGCAGGTCTGCGTTTTCCTCCCTCTGTGTTTGAGACATTCAGACTGAAAAAGCGAACGCTCACCACCAAGCGAAAGCTCATCACCTAGCGAAAGCTCTCCACCAAGCAAAAACTCACCACCAAGCGGGAGCTCTCCGCCAAGTGGAAGCTCACCACCAATCTAAAGCTCTCCACCAATCGAAAGCTCACCCCCAAACAGAAGCTCACCACCAAACAGAAGCTCACCACCAAGCAAAAGCTCACCACCAAGCAAAAACTCACCACCAAGCGAGAGCTCTCCCCCAAGTAAAAGCTCACCACCAATCGAAAGCTCACCACCAAGCAGAAGCTCACCACCAAGCAGAAGCTCACCACCAAGCAGAAGCTAACAGTTTACAGCTGGTCGTCAGGTCTGCAGTAACAGCCTCTACTATTTTGGATCATTGCTGTGAGGATTTGTTTGCATTTAGTCATAAGAGCGTTATTGAGGTCAGGTACTGATGTTGGATGACTGGTTCTGGGTCATCATCACTCCAGAGAATGCAGGCCTATAGTTCCTCCAGAGCCAGTATGGTGACCTTAGGTGGACATCCAGCTGTTCCAGATTTTCCTGATCTGTCAGCAGTACTGCGTATGGTGATTGTATCGTATGTTTCTATAACGTTTTGCTGTTTGCAAACTCTGTTAATGAAATGTAGAGCGGGAAAAGGGTGTTTCAAAGGATTCAGGTATAATAATAATAGAAATCACAGCAACAATAGAGGTTAATAATACTATTAATAATAATTTAAAAAAATATTAACAATGGTAATACTAAAACTGTACTAAACCTGTACTAAAACTATATTAAACTTTACTAAAACTGTACTAAAACTATATTAAACTTTACTAAAACTGTACTAAAACCATATTAAACTTTACTAAACCTGTACTAATAAAACTTTTGGAAATTGAAACTTTCTAAAAATGTACTAAAAATTAATCAAAAGCTTAGTGAAAGTATACTAAAAGCTTACTAAAACTACTTAAACTAAAGTGACCTAAAACTGTACTATACTAAAAGCTTAGTAAAACTATAAAAAATATCAAATTACATTAGAACTGTACTAAAACTGTGCTAAAATGTGCTCAAACTTTACTAAACCAGTGTTAAAACTGTGTTAAAATTGTAGTAAGATAATTTCCTCTTCCTGCTGGATTCCAGGTAGGGTGAGGTTGGGTCAGGTGAGGTTAAGTAGGGATTTTGTGCAGCTTACTGTATTGAACCATCCCACTGCTGGAAACAGCAATACTTAAACAGATGCATTACGCAATGCAGAGGACTGTGCATGTCTAACGATTTTAAGGACCAGGAAGAGCATCTCTGATAGGACAGTTAGAGCGCGGTAATCGCTGCACATTGCCAGGATGAAAGAAACATTTCTCTGGTAAGGCTGGGTTGTGGTTCTGGTACAAGCCACAGTGGATGCCTGCCGTCTAGAACGTAGACTGTAGACGATGTCATGGTGCAACACGGGTGAATTTATGGCTAGAAATTACAGTGTGGTCAAATGCCGAAACATGTTTCTTTCGGTTGATGACTGATGAGCAATGCACTAGGTGTTTGAAGATGCCGCCCGATACATATTTCACTCTGCTAATTTGACTAATAGGGAATAAGGGCAAGTGGGAACCGGTTAGCCAGATCTGATGTGTGCACAATGTTAATTAGCCCTGCTATTATCGATCCCGTTATTAGCAGTGTTAGTCTCTTTATTAGGCTCTATAATTTGATGGCTGTGAGAGGATGTGAGGATGTAGCTACCAAACTCCTAAAAATGAATTCAGTGCACTTATTACCACTTAGCTCAAAGTCTTTCAGTTTAGTGTTTGTAATGATCCATAAGGGAGCTGGCAGGGATGTGTGGAATGTGGGTACTGAGGTGAATACAGTACCTCGGATTTCAACCACTAAAACAACAATAACTATATTTAATATTTATACAGTGTATTATAAGCACACTGGACAAAACGTGGCCCTCTCTGTGACTGATCCGTACCTAACGGTGTGTAATGCCTCCATGAGCACCAATAACAGCTGTGATTGGATTTGGCATGTACTGGACAAGTTTCTGGATGTAGGCCACATCAATGCTCAGACACTCTTATGTCAAAGATTTGGTCAGTTGGGGCAGATTTGGTGGATGCCTTACCTGGCACAATTCCGAGGCAAACTCCCTGAAGACTGGGATTTTAGCCACTGCTGGTACACTGGTATGACCGTACGCTTCTATACACCTGCAGATTCAGCAACTTTGACGCACCCAAATACAGTCACTCCTTTTAGCCAATCATTAACCTCTGCTTTGAAGCCATTTTCCATCTATGGATCCTACCACTTACACCCCGCCGGGATTTATAGCTCCATCATCCTTGTGCTGCGCCATCTGCAGGAGCTACAGGTAACCTAATCCATTCATGGTGGACTGTTACATACAGGGTGGTGTAAGGCAAAATAGTCTGAGGCATAATAGTCCCCTGGTTCCCATCACCACCACTGTAAAGAACATCTGAACCATTCCACACCAAACCCACTCTCATCTTAATGAATTATCCAGATCTTGTTGTTAATTAGGTGGAATTGTCCGTCTAAGGCACATTATTCAGTAGCTACTACAGATTATTCAGTGCTATGAAGCTCCTATGCGTGTTCTGTAGTTACGTGAGCGAGAGACTGAGGTCTAGTCTTTTTTTAATGGCCTGCTAAATGATAAAGAATGCATTATCTTAGAACATCCCCGTTTGTGGATAAACTAGTGATGACGAGTTACCTGATCCCTTCTCTGCTCAGCTGTATTTGTGCACATTAGTCAAACAGGTAAAGCTTACAGATTGATTCAGTAATTACAGCTGAAGCCCAGCAAACAAAGGACCATGACACATTATCATATCTCCAGGAAAGCCCAGAGTGAAGCCTGGCTAATGTATTGCAATATTTATACAATGTGTCTCAGCTTGTCAGAAACAGGCGCAACCTCGGCACTGAACCGTGTTACAATGGAGAATTGTAAAAGTCAAATCCGCAGTCGGGATCACACTTTGTTGCACAAAGCTACTTAAAACCGTGATCGGACTAAAAGGGTTTATTCATTGGCTCGTCTGCAGTTGCACTACCAGACATCAGCCCTGGCACACAGCCAGATATTTACACTGACCATATCTGTTGCTCTGTTTAGCCAAAAGTTTGGAGACACCTGCTTTTCAGTTTTTATTGGTTAGAGTGTTTACTCTTTGCTGCAGTGGCAGCCTCTACTACACTGGGAAGGCTTTAGACCTTACTCTTGGAACATTGCTGTGAGCATTTGATTGTGTGTTAGTGAGGTCAGTTACTGATGTTGGAACATTGCTGTAAGCATTTGATGGTGTATCAGTGAGGTCAGTTACTGATGTTGGAACATTGCTGTGAGGATCTGACTGAGCATTAGTAAGGTCAGGTACTGATGTTGGAACATTGCTGTAAGGATTTGATTGAGTATTAGTGAGGTCAGGTACTGATGTTGGAACATTGCTGTAAGGATTTAATTAAGTATTAGTGAGGTCAGGTACTGATGTTGGAACATTGCTGTAAAGAATTGATTGAGCATTAGTGAGGTCAGGTACTGATGTTGGAACATTGCTGTGAGGATTTGTTTAAATATTAGTGAGGTCAGGTACTGCTGTTGGATGATCCGTCAGGACCTGGATTGTACTTTCGGGACAAACTGTAGCTCCATCCCTCCAGAGAACACAGTTTCACTGCTACACAGTCCAGTGCCAGTCCTGTAAGGTGTGATACCATGATCACTAGGTGGTTCACCAAGGGCATGTGTTAGCCATTGCACTTCGATTTCCTAAACTGACAGGACCCAACTGAAGTGCCCTTGAGCAAGGCATCTAACCCTCAACTGCTCTCTGTGTGCCACGGATATCTGTGAGGTTATTATTTTTTAATCTGGTGTTGACCCGAGGAGGATGGGTTTCCCCTTTGAGTCTTGGTTCCTCTTGAGGTTTCGTCCTTCTTACCTGAGGGAGTTTTGTCTTGCCTCTGTCTCCCATGGCTTGCTCACTGGGGGCTCAGACACCAGATTCTTTGTAAAGCTGCTTTGTGACGACATCTGTTGTAAAAAGCACTATATAAATAAACGTTGGATTGGACTGGACTAGATTGGATAGCTCTGTCCACTGCTGCGGGCCAGTTCATTCATGTTGTTGGTGCCAAATTCTGAATCCAGATTCATCAGTCTTCAGCGGCCCAGTTTTGGTGACCAGGGCATGCCAAAAATAAAAATTATAGCCATTTAGTAAAGTTATGTCCCAGTACTTGACATGTTTGTGAGAATAGCCCAGCCTCCAAACATACGTCATCATCCTTGTGCAGCGCCATCTGCAGGAGCTACAGGTAACCTAATCCATTCATGGTGGACTGTTACATACAGGGTGGTGTAAGGCAAAATAGTCAGAGGCATAATAGTCCCCTGGTTCCCATCACCACCACTGTAAAGAACATCTGAACCATTCCACACCAAACCCACTCTCATCTTAATGAATTATCCAGATCTTGTTGTTAATAAGATGGAATTGTCCGTCTAAGGCACGTTATTCAGTAGCTACTACAGATTATTCAGTGCTATGAAGCTCCTATGCGTGTTCTGTAGTTACATGAGCGAGAGACTGAGGTCTAGTCTTTTTTTAATGGCCTGCTAAATGATAAAGAATGCATTATCTTAGAACATCCCCGTTTGTGGATAAACTAGTGATGACGAGTTACCTGCTCCCTTCTCTGCTCAGCTGTACTTGACATGTTTGTGAGAATAGCCCAGCCTCCAAACATACGTCATCAAGCTGCACTTTTCACAAGTGTATTATATGTGCACAAGTGTAACCCCGCTCCCCAACCCTTACCCAACCTTTAACACTGGTGGGTGTGTGGTTACATTTGGACGTACAGCAGAACTGTGGCTGTATGACTACACCAGGAAGTTTGGTTCTCCTGGTCTTATTCGCAGTACAGTATTTCACCATGCTTTGTAAAGCCAACAATTAGCAAGTCACCAATTCATGGAAAATAATTTGGAGTAACTCAATATTTAGAAGCTACACCAGGAAGTTTATTATGCTAAAGATAAATAACTGTAAGTACAGTATTTCACCATGCTGTGTAAAACCTGTAATTAGCAGGTATTAGCATACTTTGCAATCGTCTTCCTTTGGAGCACCTTTTCATCCTTGTCACATTTCCATATTGGAAATACCCACATCCAGATCATCCGATGTGTTGGTCTCAGCCACAGACACTCGGCTCACACATAGACGTAGAGTCTGATATGTGTAGTTTGTTAACTTGGCCGCACCGTCAGGATCCTGCAGGTGTCATTCTGATTGGCTAGCCGTATGCCCATATACCCTGCGACTTTGCAAGTTCTCCCACTTAGAATTATAGAGGGGTCTGAAATTTTCATCTTAGGTGCATGTCCACTGTGAGAGACATAATCTAAAAAAAAAACCCTGGAAATCACTATGTATGGTTTTTTAATAATTTATTTGTGTGTTACTGCTGCAAATAAGTATTTGAACACCTGCCAATCAGCAAAAATTCTGGCCCTCAAAGACCTGTTAGTCCGCCTCTAAAAACTCCACCTCCACTCCACTTATTATTCTAAATTAGAAGCACCTGTTTGAGGTCGTTAGCTGCATAAAGACACCTGTCCACCCCACACAATCAGTATCAGACTCCAACTACTAACATGGCTAAGACCAAAGAGCTGTCCAAAGACACCAGAGACAAAGCTGTTTACCTCCACAAGGCTGGAAAGGGCTACGGGGCAATTGCCAAGCAGCTTGGTGAAAAAAGATCAACTGTTGGAGCAATTATTAGAAAATCGAAGAAGCTAAACATGACTGTCCATCTCCCTCAGACTGGGGCTCCATGCAGGATCTCACCCCGTGGCGTATCAATGATCCTAAGAAAGGTGAGGAATCAGCCCAGAACTACACGGGAGGAGCTGGTCAATGACCTGAAGAGAGCTGGCACCACTGTTTCCAAGGTTACTGTGGGTAATACACTAAGACGTCATAGTTTAAAGTCATGCATGGCACGGAAGGTTCCCCTGCTTAAATCAGCACACGTCCCGTCTTAAGTTTGCCCATGACCATTTGGATGAACATTTTGATGGGAGAAAGTTCTGTGGTCAGATGAGACCACTCTGGTCCAGCGGGAATCAGATCTCTTTGTCCTGTTTATGTCATGACTTCATTTTCAAGTTTTCCTTTTTCTTCAGTAGTAGGCGGTTCTTGGCCTCCTTAAGTGGTGAAGAGGTATGAGACTATATGGGCTGTCGTAAAGGTCTTTAGCCACTAGAGGGCCCCTGTGAGCAATTATAAGAAAATGTAAACAACTGTAAAAGTAAACAAACGATTTCCTTTTGTTTTACAGCATCATCATAATCCAGATGCTCCCTGCCTCTCTTTTTCCTAGATGACTAGATTCATGTTCTTCCAATCCAATCAGATTTTTTTTAGCAGTGGTCTAGTGTTCCTGTGAATGTACTTTCAGTTTGAAGCTCAGATGTGCTAGGAGTATCTGTGAAAGTAAGGTCTGATACTTTGGCAGAATAGAGAATTTCCTTTTCCAAATCCAAATGTAAAATATCAGGAGCGATTAATAAAATTCTAAATATAATTTTAAAGGAATAACAGATGACAGTTTGTTAAATACGTATATGAACGGTGCTGCAGAAATATCTACTAAAATTAGCATGCTAACCAGCTAGCCCTGGCCCGTCCTTTCTCGTAATACTACTCTGTGACTGAAGAGGCAGTACTGAGTAACTGCTGCACTGCTGCTCTGAGTGTGTATTGTAACCTAGGCAAAGCTTTAAATATATACACTGAGGCAAACTGTGCATGTTGTTGTTCAGTAGTCTGCTCTGAAATGTACATTTTCAGGTTGTAGGAATTACTTTCAGTTATTTCAGGGCAGCCCCTTCATTATTATAATGGATTATTCCATGTTTTTAAATGTTGACACAACAACATGAAGACAGACTGAAGAGGAGCTTGTTCAGTGGGATTTTCTGGAACAGACCTATCGGAGAAGAGCTCCAGACTTCAGATTAACTGGTGAGTTTCACTGCTGTGCTGTTGTGTTGGGTAGCTTGGTCTTATCCACTAATATGAATCCAGCCCAGTGTCCTCCTCAATCAGTGCCATACAGTGTTCCTTTACCTCCAACTTTCAGCACTTTGGGAATTTCTCTCCAGATCACTCTGAGGCTGCCCTGGGATTACTTTACTTCCTGGAAGGGAAAAGAAACAAAAGAGAAACTCATTATTTTATTTCTATCTTACTCTGTACCACATGATCTCACTATACTGCCAGATCCTTTAACATCAAGCATATTTTTTAAAACAAGCTGAATTAATGATAACACAATGAAATAGTTTCACTTATTCAACATATACATAAAAACATAATTCCAAATACATTTAATTTATTATTACAACCTGTTTTCACTTAAGTGGATGTATAAGTGACACTTCAATATATTTATTCCAATGTTACATTGTTGCCAACATACATACATACATACATACATACATACATACATACATACATACATACATACATAAGACTACTTATAATGTAGAAAATATTGAATTTAAAAAATAAACTGTAAAGTAGAAAGATGCGAATTATGATTTTGGAAAGATGAAAAATTATGTCCAAAAATAGTTTTTCTCTGTGAACCTGTCTGGAGCAGGAATGTGTGTTGGACAGTAATAGAAAGCTTTAAAAATGCCCACCAGAGGACAAACAATCTACTAGAATATTTAATTATTATAGATTATTATTTAAACCTTTAGTTTTATTGCCTTGAGGCAACATCTTGCAACAGAATTACTTTTATTAATATTTGTTTATTATTTAACTTTCTATTTTTCTCCCAACCCCGACTTATCAGCAGGAGTTTACCATCACTACAGCCACCTGCCAAAAGAAGAATGGCGAAGTCCTTGAATTGAACGATGGATATGGAAGGAGTTCAGGGGAAATGTGTACAGGAATTAGTGCTAATGCTTGCTTACTGATCGCTAATAAGGTTTTTCCCTATTTCATAATCTTTTCCCAGCCATGTTTCCAGGGGTCAGAGGGCAGGAAAAAAAAGTCCTTAAACTGTGTAACCTTTCACCCCAACACATTTCTGATGGTTTTGTGGCTACAGATTAAACCAATCAGCTAAAATTAGAACTGTGGCTGCACACAGCAATTACAGGGCCCAAGCACTGAACAGCACTATGAGAGTTTGCGATCTCAGAAATACTACAGATGGACAAAAGCAGTTACCATGTAAATAGTGGTTGGGTGTGGCTCAGTGGCATACCTACCACACCGCTACCACACCATCTGGGAGATGGGGGTTCGATTTCCAGTGTGGACCATGCTGTGCTACACCAATAAGAGTCTTTGGGCAGGACTCCTAATACTTCATTGGCCTACCCGTTACATGAATACTCTTGTAAGTCACTCTGGATAAGAGCATCAGCTAAATGTCATAAATTAAAATACATGGTAATATGAAGACAGATATCTACATCTTCAGATATATATATATATATATATATATATATATATATATATATATACATACATGTATATAATATTATTTAGAAATCAGTCTTGACTTATTTTATTTTCTGTTGAAATGACCTTTAGATACAGGTTATTCATTTTCAAGTTCTACTCTTAATAATAATAACAACAACAACAACAACAATAATAATAATAATAATAGTTTTGTTAAGGCCGTTGTTTTGTAATTATAAATTATAAGTACTAATATAGCTTATATAATAATCCACTTTTGGACATTTTTTACTTAAAGCTTTAAACTGTCCACCCAAACACTTCACATTACTGTACATTTCAGCTTTGAATTAATCAAAATAAATTTTATGTTTATTTAACATCTTTTTGCATTCTGTGTTATTCTGCTTGGGCTGGTTTGATTTCCTAAACAGACAGAACTTGACTGAAGTTTCCCTGAGCAAGCCACATAACCCCAAACAGCTCCCTGGACATCATGAATAGGGCTGCACACCACACTGGGCAAATGTGCTCACTGCCCCCTAGTGTGTGTGCTCACTAGTGTGTGCGTATGGCCTGCACAGATGGGCCAAATGCAGAGGCGAGGTTCCTCTGTGTCCAAGCACAAAAGGTCAATGGCTCTAGATTCTGATCTCTCTAAAATGAATTCTGATGCTAAATTATGGGGATTCGGGTCTGATCATGTGTTTGTATTTTCACACCTGATATTTTGTCAATGAGCCACACAGCTGAGGTCACGTCAGGACGATGATGATCTCCTGCATGTGGGTCATTAGTCTGTAAAGAACAAGGATCAAGTTTAGCCGCTTTGATTGGTTTTGAACATGCCGTTCTCTGTACACACAAACTGGACCTGATCCGGGCCAGGGGTGCCAAGCAGCGGGCAATTCTGGCAGCACCGGTGCCATGAGGGCCCATAAAATATTAATCAGTCCTGACTGATCAATAACTTCTCAAGTGCTAATAAGCGTTGTCATATTTCTGTGATATGTGGAGCGCTCCATCATTCAGAGCGTGCCGAGATTTATCGGAAATCCATCGTGAGGACGAGAGCATGAGGTAATGCAGCACTTAGTAAATGAAGTAAAACCAAAGTCCACTATTAAAATTTATGATTGGAATTTAATTCACAAAAGCCGCATCACATCTGCTCATTTGAACCGCCTCAACCTGATCACGCTCGCACACACACACTGAGGAAAAGGCTTAATACGGATTCAAGTTTCTGATCTGGCTCTTCTCTGGTGCATGCTGTGGTCATCTAGGAGGTAAAGAGCGACTGCAGCAATGTTATTTCCTACCCATTAGTGTCATATACCCGTCCAGTGGCACAGAACTGCTGACTAATCACTGACCCTGTTGTTATTCATTATGCTGCTGATGAATGATGCTGGGAGGTTAGCGTGACTTGGATATGACAGTCATTTCTATGCAATTGAATATACATAGTCTGAGGGAGGAGGGTTTACTCCAATACAGAGGTATTCCTATACAGATACACTGTGCAAAAGTCAGAGACCACTCTTCATTTAATAACCTTTCAGGTAAAAACAACCAATAAGAAGAAGTCATTCATTCTTTGTGAGATATTAATAAGATGATCAGATATAAAATGACCGCATGCACAAGAAAACAGAACACCAAATCAAAACTAATACTGAGTTTCCTGTTTTGAGACCACCTAACAGCCACCTGGAAGACCTGGTAGACCTACCAACAATGCCCCCATCAGATAAACAGCATCTCTGAGAGAGATGGACATCGAGTTGCTAAGAACATCCACAGGTGCTTCTGTCCATCCTCCCACTGCGAGAAGACCCCTCAATACTATGGAGGTCTGAAAGGAGGTGAAGCTCCTCACAGAAAAAAGTAGACACCCACATTCAGCAAAAAAGCTGCTGTTGAAGCTGATGGACTGGTCGCCCCAGAGTCTAGAACCTCAACACCACTGAATGTGTTTGGGGTTATCTGGATGGTGAGCAGAAGCAAAAGATGCTGAACCAGCTTCTAAGCATGCATCTATACTAGCAGGTGACTAGGTGATGAGTGTCCAGTCATTTCTTACGGGTGTACGTGATTTAAAGCTGCGGTTTAGCAACAAGTGACACAGCAACAAGTCAAGCTCCCCGGTCTCTTCCTTTAGATCTTTTGTTCCTATCTGCATTTCATTCCTGTTCCCAACAGTATCACCCAAAATATGAAAGAGAAATCAAACAGACCATCTGGAACAAGGCCAGGAAGATTGTGAAGGAGCTCAGTCTTTCTGCTGAAGTCAGGGAAGTGCTTTTACTCAATAAAGACAAACACAGAAAAGGTGAGGAGGAGCTTCTTCCTGAAGGGCAATTGGGCTCTGAATCAAGGCCACCAGAACTACTTCACACACGTTATACACAGGCCTGTTTCACTGAACATCAATTACACAGCGTTATGTCACATCCACTTTTGGCTATTTTTCACTTAAAGCTTTAAACAGTCCACCCAAACACTTCACATTACTGTACATTTCAGCTTCGAATTAGTCAATTACATTTTATGTTTATTTAACCTCTTGTTGCATTCTGTTTTATTCTACTTTAGATATTCTACCTTAATATTTGTCAAACCATTCACCATGTATGACTATGTATATGATAAATCAACTTTAATTTTATATATATATAGTGTGAACTTATGGCCTATGGCCTAAACTTTGGAAGTGTGGCTGCTGTAGGGTTGTTTGAAAAACTGAAAATAAGACTAAAACTGAAGCTGAAATAAAAAATGAGACTGTTTTCTGTAAGCTGTGATGAAGGACTATAAATTGCAATGGGCAAATCAATTTAGTCCTATATTTAACTGAAAATAGTAAAATTTTATATTACAGTTTGAAAAAAAAACATTTACATTTAAGGCATTTAGCAGACGCTTTTGTCCAGAGCGACTTACAATGGTGCTTAGTGTTCTGTTGGATAATATTCCAGCTAGTGCAGGAAGGTTAGAGCCTAAAACTCACCATGAGCTCAGACACTGCCCAAACAGGGGGCCAGTGCTGGTACCTAGAGATTAATAGACAGACGTATATGAAGGCAACCCCAGCCCAGTGCTCATACCTGTAGAAAAGAAAAGGTCATTATAAGTGCAACACAATACACACAACTTACACCTCTACTAGTGCTTACTCATTTACGTGCATTATGAAGAGATGAGTCTTCAGTTTGCGTTTGAAGACCACGAGAAACTCCGCTGTTTTGACACCCAGTGGAAGTTCATTCCACCATCTGGGAGCCAGAACAGAGAAGAGTCTGGATGCTTGTTTCTCAGCGGGGCGGTTCGAGTCGTACTTGAAGCCCGAAGGACTCGAAGTACAGATCGACTCTTCACCGTTGCCATAAGGTAGGGAGGCGCTGGTCCATTCTTGGCTTTGTAGGTGAGCATCAGAGTTTTAAATCTGATGCGGGCAACAACAGGAAGCCAGTGAAGGGAGCGCAGCAGTGGAGTGACGTGGGTAAACTTTGGAAGATTGAAAATGAGTCGAGCTGCAGCGTTCTGGAAAAGTTGCAGGGGCCTGATGGCCCGTAGAGGAAGACCAGCCAGGAGCGAGTTGCAGTAGTCTAGCCTTGAAATGAGCAAAGACTGGACAAGCAGCTGGGTGGCCTCCTGAGAGAGGAAGGGTCGTATCCTCCCGATGTTGTAGATGAAGAATCTGCATGACCGAGTCAGGTTCAGATCACGGTGAGGACCTGTAGTGCTGGGGATGAACAGCAGCTCAGTTTTGCTGGGACTGAGCTTAAGGTGGTAAGCTGCCATCCATGAGCTGATGTCTGTCAGGCATGCTGAGATGCGGTTGCAGACCTGTGTATCAGATGATGGGAAGGAAAGCATGAGTTGAGTATCATCAGCACAGCTGTGATAAGAAAAGCCGTGAGAAGTAATTACTTCTTCAAGAGAAAGAGTGTAAAGAGAAAAGAGAAGAGGACCCAACACCGAGCCTTGAGGGACACCGGTGGAGAGCGTGCATGGAGCAGACATGGACTAATTCCATGTTACCTGATAGTGGCGGTCCTCCAGGTAGGACTCAAACCACTTCCGTGCAGTGCCAGTGATTCCAAGATCGGTGAGGACTGACAGGAGGATCTTGTGGTTCACTGTGTCGAAGGCCGCAGACAGGACGAGCAAAATCAGAACTGAGGACAGTTATGCTGATCTCGCTGTCTAAAGCCTCTCAGTTACTGCGATGACTGCGAAGACTGAACCACAAAATGTAGCACAGTAAAGAACCTGGAGATGATCATCATCTACACCACATACTATTATTAATAGTTCCAGAGAACCCAGAAAACCTCTGTAAACAAGGAACAAGAACCAGAACGAGTACTGAATGGTAGTGATCATGAAGACCCTCAGACAGCACTGCATTAAAAACTGGTCCCGTTCCTCAGTGGAACAATTTCCAACACCATCGTCTATGAACACAATTCATCACTGCTCCACAAACGCAAGTTAAAACTCTGCTTTGGATTTATATGCACCTCAGTCCTCAAGGACAACAAGAGACAGAGACGTCCTTCTGATTAATTTCTTCTCTGTGAGACAGATATAATATTTAACTTTTTATGGCTTCATATAATTACCGACAATAACCTGCTCTCTCTCCGTCCCTCAGTCATCTGACTTGTTCCATCATTCATTTGAAGTGTCCCATAACACACGGCCATGGCTTAGACTTGCTCTCACCAGCCGATCATTCAGGGTCTGACTTCTGCAGGTCACCTTGCAAAGTTAAAGCCCAGCATAGTGAACAGCAACCTCAGTTCAAATAGAGCGCCCTCGCCTTACAGGGGAAGCTCCAAATTGATTTTAGGGGCAGTTCCTTTACTCTGTTTGCTCAAAACTGTAAAACTGAAGGTTGTTAATGACACCATCGAGGTGGGATCTGTCATGTAAATGTCCTGCTGCAACTGCTTTTCAGACATAAACAAAAAAAAATGTTGATAAGAATTACAAAGGCACCCAGAGGGCAGTGTGGGATTGCAGTGCTATTGGAAAGGAGGATAAACCTTACCAGGAACAACAAATGATGATAAATTAGACTGTTATGAGCAATATTTATTGAGCTACACATACAGAAGTAGTTTCTCTCAGTATGGTGTCGGGCTGTCATGTTTGCTAACCCAACATGCCAGATGTCTCAGCATGGAGTTGTAGAGGCTCCTAATGGTGCCCTGTAATAATCAATCCCATGGAGCTTGAATATTCTCACACAGTTAATGCAAGTGGTGCAGTAGGGGTGGAGGTGGACAACAAACCACATATCTTGGTTCTGACCATGTTGCCTCCACTCACAGATTTGTTGGTCGTCTCCACCAAGACTAAAGCGGAACTCATCACTGAAGATGGCCCACTGCCATTCTGAGACATCATTGCAGTCTTTGGTGATGTTGACATAGTGTTAAGCACAGTTATCGTAACGCTCTGTGTGCATGTAGTCCTGCATGGTGCAGCCATCTGCCAATAGTGCTGGCCCTAACAGGATGACTCATGGAGGGCATCACTGCTCACTGAATGTCTGCAAAAGCGGCTGTTGGGATAGTCAGGTACAGGGATAAGGCCCGTCTTTGCTTACGTCACATGTGCAGGTTGATTCCTTCTGGGTGCAATTACTTGATGGGGAGTGGCAGTTTGAATCTCTTTTAGAGCTGTCGATCAGCAATGCAGATAGGAAACTTAAATGCAACAGGTACACTGCAGTGAAAACATAGAGAATGGAAAAGCTCTTTCCACTCGTTGTGAAAAAGTAACTACCCCCTTAGATACTACATCGGCCATTTAATCACATTCAACTGACTACTGGGATCATTTTCACTATAGCACCCAGACATGATCACTGCCAGACCTGCTGAAGCTAAACACATTTTAAATAGAATCTGCTAATGTGAGCCAGCAGCACATGATGTCACATTCTAAAGAGACTTACATACAGATGCAGAACAAAGTCACTGAACTCTACAGTCCAGAAAGGGTTACAAAGCCATTGCTAAGGTTCTGGGAATTCAGAGAACCAGAGTGAGAGCAAAAGAGAAAAAAATGGAGAAAAAGTTGATCAGTGGTGAACATTCCCAGGAGTGGCTAGCCAACATTCCATCAAGAATGCATCAACGACTCCTCCGAAAGGTCACGAAAGAACCCAGACATATATCTGAAGATCCGTAGGCCTTGCTGGCCAACAAGATTCTGCAATAAGAAAGATGCTGGGCAGAAATGGTCTATATTGGGAAGTCGCAAGCCACAAAACCACTGCTGACCAACAAAAAGGCTCGGCTCACATTCGCCAACAAACTTCTTGATCACTCGAAGACTTATGGAACAATATTCTGTGGAATGATAAGTCAAAGCTAGGATTTTCTGGAAGACATGGGTTCTGTTACATGTGATGTAAATCCAATATCGCACTCCTCCATAACAACTTACCAACAGTGAAACATGGTGGTGGTAGTGTGATGGTCTGGAGCTGCTTTGCTTCTGCAGGACCTGCATGGCTTGTCATAACTAATGGAACCATGAATTCTGCTTAGAAAATCCTGAAGGAGAACAGCTACCAGTCAGTTTGTGAACTAAAGCTCAAGCATAGTTAGCTTATGCATCAGGTTGATGATTCGGAGCATAGAAGCAAGTCGGCCTCTAAACAGCTCAAAGATACTAAATGAAGGCTTTGGAGTGGGCGAGTCAAAGTCCTGACCTGAATCCCACTGAGATTGTGTGTACTGAACTCTCTTAATTACACCATCACCGTGCAGTGAATACAGTTTTTCAGTCTGTGGCAGCTTTAAATAAACAATCTACGATTTCACCAGTAATGCTGTCACTGTGCCAGTGATTGTGTGGCTTCATGCCACAGTTGGCTGCGTACCACTGTGAGGTGTGGAAGGACTTTTTTTCAGTGCAAACATGTGAACACAGCATTAGACAGTTTTTATTCTATTGCTGAAATGCAGCCATGCTGGTCTGTGTTGATTTGTCTAGCAGACTATGTCTTTGTATTAGGGTTAAGTTTAGGTTTAGGCCTAAGGTTAAGGTTGAAAGGTGATTAGGGGAGTTAAATGAAAAGCAATTAGTTAAATACAAAACACCTGTCCACATAGAGTGCTGCTCAAAGGATTATGGGTTTGATGCTATTCCAGGTCACAGTATGCTGACGTGCAGACCATAAGACATAAGTCGTGATTAGCATCAACAAGAACCAACTGACATGCATAATCCATATTTCATGCAGAGAGGGCAGACGAAGACTTGTCCAGTTTGTGGGAAAAAGGCCCGCAGCTCTACACGGCGAGGATAAAAAGAAAGTGATGGAAAGAAGTTGGGGATTAGGTGGTTATCTCTCTAGATATGTCATCTGTCATCGCTACATTTGCCTTTGTCTCCCCGCAGAGGGGGGTGGACCTGCCTGTGGACCTGTATGTAGGATGTATGTCTGATTTTAAGGTGTGCCTGGCTGCTCCTGGAGCTTTCAGTGCTTTGTGCTCCCGCAGATGTTGCGCCAGCACTGTTTGCTGAGGGTTGAGGGTTGCCGTCGGGTTTTTTAGGAACTGAGAGAAGAGCCAATTAAGCTTCCCGCCTCAGGGTGAGCTAGCATGAGCCGGTACTTCTCATTTTCACCATGTCCCGGTCTCGTATTTGACAAGCGTCTAAATTCTAATCCTGGACCGACTGCCTTCTCTTCATTAGCAGGTCTGTTAAAATCAGTTAGGGAAAGTTTACATGGGGCTGTAATTATATAACTGATCATATCCATAAAGGTTCTATGAATCTGATTCATCTATACAGTGTTAGACTGATCATCTCATCTTACTACGTCTACAGAGCAACACTCCACATCAAGTCTGTTTGTATACAGAGAGAGAGAGAGAGACAGAGAGAGAGAAAGGCACAAAGAACAGAGTGCTGAACCAGAGAGGAGGGGGAAAGAGAGAACGAAGAAGAAAAGAAGAGAGTGAGCAAACAGGGTAGAAGAAAAACACAAAGAGAAAGAGGAGAAAGAAAAGAGTAGAGAAAGAAAGGGAGGGAGAGTGAGTGAGACAACAAAGGCAGATAGCAGAGAAATGCACAGAAGAACAAAAATAAAGAGAGAGTGCAAGAGAGAAAGGAATGTGAAAAGGACAGAGAGAGAGGGACAACAGACAGAATTAGCAGAGAGAGTGAAAAAAAAGGAGAGGGGTACTATAACAAAGAAAGATAGCAGAAAGAGTGAATGAGAGTGAAGGAAAGAAAGAGAGAGAGAAAATAGAGATAGAGAACATAGAGATAGAGGGATGAAAAGATAAAACAGAGAGAGAAACAAACAGAGAGAAGGAGAGAGAGAAACACAGATTTCTAAAGGCTAAGATCCACAGACTCTGGTGATCTGTATGACCAGAGTGATGGCTAGTCCTGTTTAACTGCACCTCTGTCATACGGCGGACGTGTGTGTATCGACCCGGGTTTATTATATAGTAACCTCTCCAGAACGAGTGTTAATAGATTTCCAAACTATCATTAATAGCATATAAAACATTTATGATCGGGGGTCTTTACACACGGGGAGAGAGATCGATAGATGTGATAGAAGGTCAGATTATGTGCGTGCTCGTGCTGGCTGGGAATGTACGCAGTGGGTTTTGCTGAGTGTTATCGATTCCTCTTTTATACGAGCGTTAACTGCGCTCAGGCCATTTAATAAAGCAGACAGGTCAGTTTCTCACAAGACAGTCTGACTTAATCACCCTAATGTGCACAGCTGTCAGCAGAGTTTCACATGCGCACCGGGTGTAATATGAGAAAGAGTGAGAGTGGCCGAGAGGCACTAAGAGAGAATGAGAAAGAGAGAGAGAGAATGAGCATCCATAGTACCTCACCTCATACATGCCTACGACCGGTGTTAACCTTTAAAACTGCCCAGTGGCTGGGTTGACCAGTGATTGGGTTCTCCAGTGGCTGGGATGCCCAGTGGTTGGGACGCCGGCCAACCTAGGTGCTTTTGGGGTGCCCAGATCTGGTCCTGGAGATCTACCATCCTGTATAAGTCAGATCCAACACGTCTGGCTCTAACATGTAGATACCCCTGAAGCTGGATCAGGTGTGCCAGATTAGGAATGGAGTTAAATGATGCAGGTTGATAGATCTCCAGGCCCAGCATCCCTGGTCTTATGGATCTGTGGTTCGATTGCAGCTGGCCCGATATCACTCCTAATGTACTGATATTTTGCTTTCTCCTCCATTACAGCCAAGACATGGTCTAGTAATATGCATGGGACAACCCATCAGAAATGTTGTATGTACAGGGGGAGTGGACTTATGACATTTCTAAACCAATCCAAAGCCTTGTGAAAGCAGAGCTCACAAACCAGGTCTTAGCCCCTGAATGTACTGTAAGTTAGCATGGCTGAAAAACAGTTAGGCTAGTGACAGCTAGCCTTTTGTAGTCTGACTTCAGTGATCGTCATCTGAAAACAGACTAGAGGAGTAGGGGAGAGTCTGAGGCGGGACATGACACTGCACAAAGGTTTATTGCATGTCTAAGTGTTTAGCCTACAGCCTACAGGCTATTTCATGCAGTGATTAGTCAGCAAAACAGATTAAACGAGTAGCCAACAAGTGTTGGTACAAAGCACATTCCACCTGGCAACCCAACCCAGGTGAGCATGCGCGAATGACCCTGCCTGACATGCATCACTCGTCTGTGTGCTTCCCCCCCCACCCACCCCTAACACAGTCACTCATCTCTCTGCACTTGACTTTTTTTGTGATGTACATTTTAGACATTGACTTATTTGTACTTTTTGTCTGTTTTGTTTAATAGCTAATAGCTAATAATAGCTTTAATAGCTAATTCAGTCTTCCTTTCACGTCCTTGTCTTTATTCTATTAATACAGAGCAAAAGTGCAAGTATAATGTTCTTATATCTAACTGATATATTCTAAATCTGAGATTGTTGTAAGAGTATTTTACTTGTTTTAAACTTGAGGGTGAGTCGTTTGTCATTAACCACGAAGATCTCCCTTTTCTTTCAGGGCCCGACGTTGGCAGGTATGAAAACAGACGCACCTTCTACAACAAATAACAGCATAGACAGGCACAAAGTTCATCCTGGTTATGCTAGTTTATGCTGATCTTGTGCTGATCTGATGCTGGCCTAGCAGGTCACAGAATTGAATTATACAAGTTATACGAATCAGTGAAGGTGAGTCAGGCACATGATTTACTTTAAATAAAAAATAAAAAAAACTCAGAGCCCAAGTCATCTACAGCTGTTAGTCAAAGAGGAGGATGCACATGCCTCCACTCCTGGCTCCTGGTGGTGATGGTTCCTAGTGGCACAGTAAACAGGAGTGACTGTTGTTTTTGTACTAGTGGTTTTGAATGATGGGTCAGTTCTGGCAGTGGCGGTTTGAAGGTTCCAGCAGGTAACTTCTAGGTGGTCATTCCATGCAGCTTGGCCAGTTCTAATTTGATATGTGGGTTATTTTAAGACTTCTTGTTCAGCATATTTATCTTCCTGCATGGACATGTAATTTCAGTAGTAGTAAGTCATTTTGTCCTCAGTTTCAGATTTCTTGAAGATTGTTTTTTGGAGGGCTGAAGTTATACGTATCAACGTTTGATGGTTTTTCACTGCACCCAAATTCCTCTTTAAGTTCATTTATTCATGTTAATTTAATCATGAATCATCATGAGTAAAATACATTACAGCAATTTCAGTTTACTCATTTTTGAAAACAATTGTATTACAATGTTAATTTTTTATTGTGGAAATGTTGTGGTTTTTTCAGTGTAGAGCAGCTCAGTAAGGGCTCTGTTCATTTTCCTGCCTTCCCACCACATGGCTAACTGATCACTACACTCGGACAGTGACCACAGTGACCTCAGTCTTAGGGTGCCAAAAAAGCCTGCAAATATAACTGCTTATCCTTTCTTTCTCTCCTCAGTGGGCTGTGTGGGCTCCCACGTTTTAAATCCAAGTCTTTGGGGTCTTTGAGCGTTTCAGAACTACGTTTAGCATTTTTACAAGATTTGCGCTCTGTCACAAAGTACAAGAAAAAAACTGTTAAACAATCACTCAGTTGCTCTAAAATGGAATTTCGTCTCCGGTGGCTCGTCTTTCATCTTTAATACCTCTCTGTTTACCCTCTGACAAGTTAATTCACATGCATGAGAGCAGAAAGTGGAGCCTTGTGGATCTTTCCCATCACGGCCAGGCCACCGTCTCCTCTCTCCGGCAGCCTTTTCACACAGGCTTTAGCAAGCTCTTTAAGGTATTTGCTCCCCTCCTCCCGTTCGCCCTCCCTTCTTTCTATCTATTCAACTGCAGTGGGCAAATCCTGCGAGGCAGCGCTTGTTGATATTTTAGAAAGACGCTTATATGAGTCATCACGGCCCAGATGCAGCATGTTGTTATTTGAACAGCTGCATTTGGACTCTATGCTTCGTTAGCACGGTCATTGTCGTGCTGCCATACACTGTCATCTAGTTGTCTTTTGGCATTACATTAAAAAAGTGAAAGAAAATATTTTGGGCTCAATGTAAACTCTGTATTTAAAAAGATAATAAGAATAAATCATTGTTAGAATTCATATAATTCATTGTGTAGGTCCATGTTATCTGTCAAGGATAACATCCCAATAAGCACACCTAAATACAAAAAAACCTGGATAAATGGATATTTGTATTATTAATGGCTCTAATACATTAAAAGTGATGATTAATAACCTAATAAAGTAAGTTTAATTTGAGAAAAACCAACTTCCATACAGTGGTGGTGATAGGAACCATGGTTCTCCATGTCTAGAACACAAATATAGACACTTTATTGACTAAACCACCAGAGAACCTATACATGTCTTCTGAGTGTTATATGGAATGTTGGTGATGGGAAAATCTGGAAAACCTGGAAATAATATGTTTTTGGGGGGACTATTTTACCTAACAGCACCCTGCAGCATGTATCCCTCCACTGTGAATGGAGTTTAAGGCTGAAATCTGCTCCAATCTATCATAAACAGAGTCTCGGACATCAGGCAGCGTATTCATAACGGTCTTGTGTAGTAACTTTCTGTAAGGGAGCTTTTAGATGTGGACGTCTGGTTCCATTTACCACCACTGTGAACAGTTCTGAATCAGTATGGTTATCTAGAACAGAATATTTTTGCAAGGGTGAAATGTTGGTTTTAATAGGTTATTGATCAGAAGGAGAATTTAAAGCTGCACGATGTAGAGTTTGGAGATTTAAACAACTTTCTGTAACATGAGTTGTGCTTCCCCATGTGGATAAATCTGCTGATTGAAAAAGAACTGAAAGAGAATTCAGTGTAAACTTGGTGAAGGTCATGCCTTCTGAGAATGTGAGTGAATCTTCTATTGATTATCATAGTTTTATCAGTATGATTAATTTTGAGTTCATCAGAGACCTAAACATCGAGCGAGACTTTGGAATTTGGATTCCATGGATTGCAGTGCTGTTGGGAAGGAAGATAAAGGTTACAAGGAACAATAAATGATGATAAATTTAGACCGATATGGACAATATTTATTGAGCTACACATACAGAAGTCTGTCTCTCAGTATGGCGTCGGCCACCATGAAGTCTCGGCATGGAGTTTTAGAGGTTCCTAATGGTGTCCTGTGATAACCCATTCCATGCAGCTTGAATATTCTTACAAAGTTCTTGCAGGTGGTGTGGTAGGGGTGGAGGTGGATTGACACCAGGCCCTCTGGACATGTGACACATGACAGCAAACCATTCCTCTTGGCACTGACCACAGTGCCTCCACACATGGATTCGTTGTCTGTCTTTACCAAGACAAAAGAGGGACCATTGTAATGTCTGCAGTAATGTTTAAGACACATTGAATAGTATTGAACGCACCATTGGATGGACTGTTGGAGAACGCACCATGAGAGGACACTGAAGAGAGGTGGGCAGGTGTAGAACGGGAGAACAACAATGCTAGAGACGTGAGGATAACACTGCGTGTCTGTGTTCTGTAAAAAGCTAAACCCAACAAGTAAACTATCACCAACTCCACAACCATTGCAGTCTTTGAGGACGTTGACGTGGTGTTAAGGACAGTTGTCATAACGGTCTGTGTTCATGTAGTCCTGCGTAGTGCAGCCGTCTGCCAATAGTGCTGGCATTAACAGGATGACTCATGGAGGAGATCACTGCTTGTTGAACGTCTACAGTCATAGCTGTTTGGTCAGTCAGGTACAGCAGTCCATTCTTGCTTATGTCACATGCAGCGCCAAGTGTGCATATATATACCAATACATATACCAATTAGCAATATTTAACAGAAACTATCCACACATATAGACAATGTAATGTAAAATGAATGTAAAAGTTATGATATAAACTTTATGTTTTATATTCCATGTTAAACTCAGATAATAAATATGCAAATGTGTTTAATTTAGGCAGTGTTACCTTCAAAATGAATCCTCTGACCAAACCTTTGCATATGATCTTATTTATAAAACCGTCCTGGAAAGATCCATCCATTTAGAAGTTCTTCCAATAACCAAAACGTCCCTCTATGGCGTCACTCCAAGGAACCAGCTTTGATTCCTTTATTTGAGTGTTGTGGATTCAGACCTTTGGAGCTTCTGTCTTCTCTGTATTGACCACCATTAACAAACTCATTTGCTGTCACTTCACTGTTACCCACACACTGGGAACATGTGTCTTTCCAAGGCTCTGAATGAAAGGTTCAGGGTTGTTTGGGCCAAAGGAGAGTAAAGAGTGTTCCTGACTGACTTCTGAAAGGCACACACACACGCTTCACCTAGCCAAAGAGACTCCTTGTGCGGTTAGCAGCTCTGAAGTTGCTTATTAGTCGGATGTGTCCTTTGTGGATGACTCTTTTCACATCTTCTGAAGGAGCCTCTCCAGTCCATCGTCATTTACAAATGAATGGAGCACCTTGCGGCACACACATCCTTTTCCTGCTCTTTCACATCTACGGTGAGAAAAACACTCAATTAGTGTTTGTGGTGCACATAAATAAACACAGGGCAACCAGAGAATTCAGGTCCTACAGAAAGACTGCAGGGCAGTGAAAGGAGATGGACAGAGTGACCCTCTAACAAAGTGACCATCAGGGCTGTGTTTTTGGCTATGGAATGTGTGTATGTGTGGGAGTGTGTGTGTGTGTGTTTGTGTGTGTGTGTGTGTGTGTGTTTGTGTGACTGAGTGTGTGTATATGTTAGTGTGTGTGTTTGTGTGACTGTGTGTGTGTGTGTGTGTCTGTGTGACTGTGTGTGTGTTTGTGGGAGTGTGTGTGACTGTGTGTGTTTGTGGGAGTGTGTGTGACTGCGTGTGTGTTTGTGGGAGCGTGTGTGTTTGACTGTGTGTGTGTGTTTGTGTGATTGTTTGTGTGACTGTGTGTGTGTGTGTGTGTGTTTGTGTGACTCTGTGTGTGTTTGTGGGAGTGTGTGTGTTTGTGTGACTGTGTGTGTGTTTGTGTGAGTGTGTGTGTTTGTGTGACTGTGTGTGTGTTTGTGTGACTGTGTGTGTTTGTGGGAGTGTGTGTGTTTGTGTGACTGTGTGACTGTGTGTGTTTGTGTGACTGTGTGTGTGTTTGTGGGAGTGTGTGTGTGTTTGTGTGACTGTGTGTGTGTTTGTGTGTCTGTGTGTGTGTGTGTGTGTATGTGTGTGTGTGTGTGTGTATGTGTGTTTGTATCACTGTGTGTGCGTGTGTGTCTATCTATGTGTGTGTAATTAAATAGTACATTTATTTATTATGTATTGCATACAGCTTATTATTTTACTATCAGTTACTGACTGTTTACATTCTTTTCCAGCTCACCTAGGTTTTGGATCATACAGAGGTGTTTTCCACACAGGCATCAAATGCTGATTTTAGGGCTAAGCTTTGAATATTAATTGTGATGTGTATATGATTACTCCCAGAACTCCGGAATCCAAAGAAATGGCATTTGGGACAGCCCTGGTAAACATGAAAATGGATGAGGTGTAGCCATGGAAGTGGCTGTATCGTAACTATAACTATATATGGGTATAGCGTAATTATGCAAAAGCATGTGGTAGAACGACACTAGGGAACATAGCTTAAATAAGGTGTACCATAACCATTGAACGTGTGAGGTAACAATGGAACAGGTGTGGGGTAACCACAGAACATTGTGGGGTAACTATGAAACAAGTGTGGTGTAACCACTGACAGGGCTGGAATAACCATAGAGCAGGCGTAGGGCAACTATGGAACAGATGTGAGGTAACCACTGATAGGCACGGGATAACCATGAAACAAGTGTGGGATAACCATGGAACAGGTATGAGGTAACCATTGATGGGTGTGGAATAATCATAGAACAGGTTTGAGGTAACCATAAAACAATTGTGGGGTAACTATTGGCCAGTGTGGAATTACCATAGAGGAGGTGTAAGATAATAATGAAGCAGGTACAGGGTAAGTGTGGGGTCTGGGGAACAAGTGTCACTGCTGGGTTTAGAGCAGTCCACCACCACTGACCATTAATGAACGTCTGAAAAATGGTATCTACAAGTGTGGGCTGAAGGTTAGGGAACCAGCCTGAGGTAGGAGGTTCAGTGGGTCAATTCATTGAGTCAACAGGATGTGACTAAGCTGCCCTAACCCCCAACTGCTCCCAGGACGCAAAGGGCTACAAAGGGCTGCCCACTGCACTGGGCATGTGTGCTTAATGCCCCCTAGAGTGTAGGTATGTGGGTGTTTCACTTGGGTTACTGCAGAGGGACTACAGTCTTTAAGGTGGAGCTCCAAAGAAGGGGTTTCAGATAAAGTGGCCATTGTAAATGTTATGTTTTAGAATGTCAGTTTCACTACATGCCGGTTGTGCTTTGATGATTGAGAACAGCCACCTTGCATAGGCCCACCAACAAAACACACGCACAAACACACCCAGTTATGGCTGAGAGAAAAACAGACTTCCCTTTCCCAGGCCGAAGAGATACTGGCTGTAAGGGTTCAACAATGACTAACATTCACCAAAGATTATAATTATGTGCTTTGGTGTGTTGTGTACAGTCCTTGAAGGAAGCAAAAATAAAAATGCTGACTAACGCACCCTGTAATTTTGATCATTAGGTGTCAAAATACACTATTTATGGAGCATTCCGTGATGCTTCCACATAAACTTAACCTCCTGAACTCTGGGCTTATGATTTCTACTGAGTGATCTTAAGGGGTCCATATTCAGGGAAAACTCTATACTAATGCTTTTTAAAGTTTAATGTAAACAATATGTAATCATTGCTTTAAAACATTCCATTCCCACCCCGGGCTGGGAATGCCTGCGATATTTCTACTTTGGAGGAGTGTGTAGGAGACCTCTCACCAGAACTGAGTAACACATTACAGCACCACGTCACACAACAAATATGGATCTTCAGCAGCAATACATAAAAACTAGCTCTGTATTCCCAGCATGGACATCATGGCAGAGGGTGGGAAGAGACACTGGGAGACACTGTTGGAGTAAGAGCGAAAGAGAAAGTGATGGAGCAAAAGACCTGGGACTGGCTGTTACTGGTTAGCGAGAGCTAACGGAGAAAACACCCACAGTGGAGTGTTCATCCCTGATGATGGTATTTATGGAAGACTGTAGGTTGGAACCGTATCTGTGTCCCTGTCTCATAGAGTTCTGTTGTGTTTCCAGATGCTGAAAGTGCTGTTTCAGGCTGCATGCACAGAAATACATTGACCTCACGGTAAAAAGTTTGTTCAGTCGTTTCACTGGAAATTAGCCCTGAAAGTTTAAAGCTCCTGGAATAAACTCCTGGAATGTTACTCCACCTTGTAAACTCACATGGATCTCTATGTGCTGTTTCAGTTGCAGTTGTGTGTATGTGAAGGTGAGTCGGATTCTGTACCATCAGCTCATCAACAAGTACACATGTACAGCTGATCATGAGGGGCTCAAAGCACGATCTGTATTTACGACAGTGGAGTAAAAGTAAATTGCACTTAGCCGCTGTAGGGGGAGCCCCAGAGCACAAAATTCCAATTCTCGTATAAAGCTGCTTTAGGATGTCTTAAGGCTCATTTATGCTCTGTGTACATATAAATATACATACGTTTGTTTCAAACAATGTAAACTCTCACTGCCCACATGCTTCCACATAAGCAATACGTCCACTAGAGGACAGCACAGAGCCAAACGTTTCTGACAACAACAAACATGACAACAGTTGAGAAGGTGGTAATAATGTACCTACTATAAAAGAGGTGAAAGAGCAACGATTTCCGGTGGTGCTGCTCCGTCTTGTCTGTATCCGTAATATTAATGGACACAGACGATGGACTCAATGCACCATCACTATTTAACATTGAGCATAAATGAACCTACAAGGTTACTGCTATGAAACTAGTCTGCAAGTTGTACGTCCTAGAGTGGACGCTTTACAGTGTGGACCCACATCCAGACACTGCGTCAGGCAGAGTAGATTGTTTGTAACCAAAGAGTTTCCCTGCTGCATCGCCGGTCCAAAAAGCTGGCACTTTTGGGAAAAGTTCTGGCAGTAATATATTCCCAGGATTACGTCAGCCACGTTTGGGGCAGCGGCCAGTGCGGCAGTAGACGTCTGTCAGGCTCCCCTGCCAAACGCTCTCCCTGTTCACAATGCAGTTTAATTAATGACATCACTAAAAGGCCTGCTGCAATGAAGTTTGCATCTAGTTCAATATCCTAAGTGCTCCTGTACCTCTATGGCGCTCTCAAAGCAGCAGCACAGAGGGAGAGGTGGAGAGAAAGAGAGAGAGAAAAAGAGAGAGAGGGAGAGACAGATCAATCAATAAAACACTTCCCCTAAAAGAGAAAAAGCAACGAGGCCACGTCCCAACTTTCAAGCGGAGGCAAGAAGGTCACCGCAGCACTGGGCTAAAATCCTCCAATATCCGCATTTCTCCAACAAATCGAGTTCTGGACTCAGAGGAGCCTTTGTAGTTATTCCTAGAACCCATTATTCTATAACCCACCTAAAATCATGCAAGACTGTTTCTATTGGTTTTCTTTTTTGGAGCAGTGCCACAGAAGAACTCTTTTGGCCCCACTCAAGAAACTTTTACTGGATGCTTCCTCAAAGAATCATTCTGGAAACGAGTATCTATTTCACTGCGGTGAAATTGGTTCCGTTGCAGTTTGTGAAACTAATTTGGAACCGTTCTGCACATTTCCATGAAAAAGAGTTCAGAACCTGAAAAGTTAATTCGCAACTGGACACAAAGAACAGTCGTATATAGAACAATTCATCAGCAAGAACCATGTGCCGACATTCATGTTGATTAACGAGAAGGCAACAACGGCGCCACCCAGTGGTCTGTTGGAGAACCTCTTCTACATCTGAGCATCTTCAGTAGCTGATCTGTGTCACTTTCTGGATATACATTACAAAAATCTGGATTAACAGCACAAACACTCGCAGGCAATCTAAACACTCCGCCATATTGGTACTACTGTTCACTACCACTCTGCAGCGCCACCTGTTGATGCAGATGTCATATTATTGAAAACGTGCCTCGGTTTCAATAAAACTGGTGAAAATGCAGGGTAGTTCCGTGAATAGCACCAAGGTTCTCAAAAAGCATAAGAGATGTGTGACTTTTTTCAAGAACTTCTACTTGGATTAGGTTAGGAACAGTTAGGAACCCTTTTAGTTAGCAAGCTCAATTCAAGTAGTGTCCTATTACCACACCTGCTCTAGCTAATCAACATGTTCAGACGTTCTTGATTGGCTGGATCCGATGGTTTAGTGCTAGATAAGGTGGAATCGTAGTGGAGATGCAAGTTGAAAATAAACTCTACAGGAAAGAGTCTCCAGCAGGAGAGTTGGAGACCACTGGTATACACTAATGTTTGAAAGTCATTGCAAGTACAAGCTATATGTCTTTCAAGAGATGTTCCTGAGACCGGATAAAAGCAGTTTTCCACTGTGGGAAGAACCCTCAGTCACAAGGCTGATGTCTCTGACTCCGCCCACCCAGAACAGTTTCAGAGTCAGAGAAACTTAGCAAGCTAAAGCTAACCAACATCACCAACATCTATTAAGCTAGACCTCCTGTCTGTAGCTGCCTGCCACACATTCAATCCTTTATCCATCACCAACATTGTTTCTTCATCCCTCCATTCCTTTGTTTGGACACCTACATTATTCCATCAACCCTTCATTCCTTTATCCATCACCAATGTTGTTCCTTCATCCCTTCATTCCTTTGTCCATCACCAACATTGTTCCTTCATCCCTTCATTCCTTTGTCCATCACCAACATTGTTCCTTCATCCCTTCATTCCTTTGTCCATCACCAACATTGTTTCTTCATCTGTTCATTGCGTTATTAATCATCAACATTGTTCCTTTATCCCTTTATTCTCTTTTCCATCACCAACACTGTTCCTTCATCCCTTCATTCATTTATCCGTCATCAACATTGTTCCTCACCATGGTTCTTTAGGTCACTGCTTGTTTATGCTGGTCTAACGCTTGGTCACCTAGCATGGTCACGGGCATCCAAAACATTGCATATTGTCACTGTGGAACAAAACCTTGTATCTTCAAAATGATAAACCTACTGTAGACTAAAAACCTTCTAATGAAACTACTGGTTCATTCAGCTTGAAGTTAAAATAAAATAAAATAAATCAGCAGAAATGGAGATACATGGTTTTGTCCTGACAGCGATGTTATACTGGTTCCACTAGTGGCCAGTCTATGCTGGCCTATGTTGGTACTAATGATGGAGCTGAGCAGCGTTGGAGACACTCCTCTGAATCTATCAGCAGGCTGCAACGGACCTTCTGGGCAGAGCAAAGTGAATAGTGACATTCAGCCTACTTTAAAGCTGGGTTTGAGTGGAAGGTAGCAGCAGGCCCTCTGAAGCTTAGCTGTGAGTAAACTCCAGGGAGGATTTGACGTGCAGTGACATGTGGAGGCTGAATTCTTGCGGGACACCACAGAATCTTGCTTTTGACTAATGAATCTAAAACCCCGACCTGAGACGAATAGGGTGCTTTTGGGGGCAGGACAGTTGTCATGGAGCAAAGCTCAACCTAAGATTTCATGGTTTCATCTAATTTTCATGTTTTCAGACCAATAAGTATTATTCACATCCATCATGCTACCCTTGGGAATCCTTATACTGTCAACCATGACAGTAGCTTAGTGACTGAGCTACAGGCTAATAAGTACAGCCTAGCTAAACCATACCCCAGTTATATGTAATATTCTTCATAAAGTAAACAGCATTTCTATCTGTATTTAGCACAAAATGAATGCCAGGGATAAGTCATGTACCACTTTAGCTGGGAAAATAGAGTTTAGCTAGGTAGCTTGCTTTTAGCTTGTTGTCCTCTTTGTCTGACCAGGCATTTCTGTTGTTCAGTTCGTTTTATCTATTTTTCCTTCTTTCTGATCTCCTTCATCTTTATAAATGTTAAGCACATCATTTTTACCGTCAGCAGCATTTCCAGCTAGATCATTCTATATCAGACCTTGTACTTACTTCTTTCCTCTGAGGCATTTGTACTGTTTGTCTTTTTCCAGAATAAAAGTCTGTGTGCAGTTCGAGTCAGTTTGAGGGGGTTAAAAACTAGTTAAATGTTGTGTATAGGACAGTTGCCTGTGTCGTCCGAGGGTAGATCAACAGTGGCAGACAGTCACTGTGGAGCCAGCTTGATCAAGCCAGCAGACCCGTATACCATCGCTTTCCAATGAAAAACACGTATCTCAATTTTTTTTTATTTTTACTTTTATGCATCATTTGAACACAGCAATTGCTGTTTACATTGTGACATTGTGCGTAAAATTTCATGATGAATAGACTGACATAGATGGTCAAAATCGCTTGGTACAAATTAGACATTAGAAATACATTAGGTTTTGGCCTCTTCTGTAAATCTGTCACTTTGGAGATACTTCTATGGAAAGCAACGATATCTGGGTGAAATATATCTGATGAAAATTATTCACTAAACTAAATTACAAACAAATCACACAGTAAAGAAACATGAAGAAATTGGACTAAGAGCACAAACTGAGCAATAAAAAGACTTTCAACAACCACTCCAGAAAACACCGCCAGCTTTGCCCACGAACCGCCAGTTTTGCCATCAGTGAGCCAACAGGGGTCCGCTATCCTCTTGCTATAATGTCACCATTTCTTTCTCTTACCCTAAATTTAGGTGACTGACCAGGAAATATTTGGTGTCTGAAGTTTGTGTCTTTCATTTGGAGCTAAGAGGTTAATAGCTAAAAAAGTAATGCTAGCTAACAACCATCTGCTAGCATGTAAACTGTATGACAAACTGACAAAATGGCTTCAGTATGGCTGCTAATGTGTTTATCAATGTGGACCTATGGCCAAAAGCTCATTAGCTACATTATCCCCACAGCTCCAGTTAAAACTGGAACAGCAAACACTGGAAGCATGTCTTGCATGTCAGGCTACATGTGGTGTAACTTAATAGCGCATATTGTGCACTATAGAGAGCCTGAAAAACAGAAGATGTTACTATCGAGCACCGATTTGAGTGAATGGATCTGAGTGCACTGTTGTATATGATCATTACCGTTGCCCCAGATATAGGATCTGATTAAGCCTGGCTGCTCTAAAGCAGACATAGAGCCTAATTAAACCTGATTGGTCTCTTCTACAGACGGCCACTTCATAGCTGTCTGGCTTGGTGAATGTGACTTTTCAGCTCATTTCATTTTGTGTGGGCCTGACTTAGACTTAGGCTAAACACAGCATGACATACACTCGTCTTCCAACTCTTCCTTTCTTATTTCTCTTCTCTTCTGAATGAGTTGACCATTAAGATCTCACATCCAGAAAACCATTCAGAAATATGAAGTTCATTCTTAATGATTTTGACTGTGATCACTCCCACAGAAGATGGAACTAATGTTCCAGTGTTCTGTAATCAACACTGTGCATATTACAGGGTACTGAAATTTAACAATGATCATATTTCATTTGTTATAACCGAATTTCCAATTTTAAATTAGATTTAATCATTAAATTCTTCCCCTTGTGTTAAACGCATGTGGTTCTAATGGTGATTGACCAGTAATGTTTACACACTTCCCATCTCACTGACCACCGGGCCTCATAAAACTGCAACTTTCCTCAAAATGAGAACAAGCCAGCCAGTCTGAGGAGTGCTGTGATTTATGGGGGTTTTCTAATGCACAAAGTCCTGTGAACCCCTCTGCTGGTGGGCAGAGGTAGAGCATGCCTCAAAGGTAATGAAGAGTCTAGTGCCCTCCTGTGCTGCAGGAAAAGTTTTTCTTCTTGTGCTAACATGCTATTGCATGTGGGGACCTCCCAGGATTCTGTGCTTCCAGGGCTAAGGTAGGACCTATACTTCCAGGGCTCCGTTTTCTGGGGCTCCAGTGGTTCCAAGGCCCAATATTCTTAGGAACCAAAGTTTGCAGGGCTCTGTTTTCAGAAGGTCCCATGCCTCCAGGGCCTACCCTAGTGTAGCTTATTGGTTCCCAAGCACTCCCTGCGCTGTACATTTTGGTGTTGTCCTGCTTTAAAACATCCAGTTCAACTCAGGATATGTTATGTTTTGGATGCTGGTGTGCTGGTTAACCAGCATGGCTATGGTGACAGATAGATGACAATACTAACCAGCACAGACCAGCACTAAAGTCTGTTTCTTATTATTACTCTGATAGGACTCTAACAGTTGTGGGTTATTCTATATTAAGTACTGTATATACCCCTTTGAGTCTTGGTTCCTCTCCAGGGTTCTTCCTCTTGAGGAAGTTTGTCCTTGCATCTGGACCTGAATTCTCTGTAAATCTGCTTTGTGACAACATCTGTAGTTGTAAAATGTAGTTGGCTAGTTGACTTGACTTCAGATGGCCATAGCCCAATGCCTCCGGGGCCCTATATTTTAAGGACCCAATGCTTTCAAGACTCTGTGTTCCCAGGGACCAGTGCTTCCAGGGCCCTATGTTCTAAGGGCCTTATGCTTAGTTATGTTCACTCAGCTTTTTGTATGAAACTGAGATATATTAAGGAAACCTAAGATCATGAGGTATTGGGGTCAGAGAAGCTCATAAGTGGAAACTAACATGTTTTTGAATCTACATGTAATTTAAAGCATGATACGATATACTGTGGCTCTTATGTCACTAGTACTGGGGTCAGCCAAAATACCTGTGTCATATTCCCATTATGCTAACTGGTGAGCATATGTTTCCAATAGTAATTGTTCACTATATCAGCCTTGTCAATAACCTATGATCATTAATAACGGTAAGCCATACAGTGCTATATGTCTCTGTTACCAAACCTGCAGAATTTATGTGTGTATATCTCTGGTTACCCTCTAAAACACTATTATCTAAAATAATTCTACCATGTTTTATACATTACAGCCTCCATATATGACTCTGAAGACTATAGTGACAACCTTAAAGTCATGAAGGCAGAGGAAGGTTTTCTCAGCCCTCTTCACCCACTGTGCCCCAGCACACACGCTGATTAAGGCACTTAGCCTACTTCTAATTATAGAGCCGAGAGCGTCTGGATCGATTATTCAGCGTGACTTTGATTTTGCCTTCTCATGAGCTGTTATTTAATAACCTGGGACAAAAGTAGACTTTAGTGTTCTGAGGGGACTAAAGAGAAAGAGATGAAGTGACTTTTAATGGACTAAGTACAACTTGGTAGGCTTGAGCAGCAAAGACCCCTCGGCCCGCCTCACCATGCCTAATGTATACCGTGGCTGTGCTAGCTAATGCTAAAGATGTTTGAACAGTGAAGCTAGTAATCTAGCAGAAAAAGTCATTTTCTGTGACAAATGAAAGCTAGCTTTTTTAGAAAGTTTGCTAACATTACAGTATAAGTGCAGTTATGTAGTTGAGGCAAGCAAAGTCAGTGAGAGCGAAGATCAATGTCTCCAGAAGCTACTTCACAAAAACTTCACATCTACAGGAGCCACATGTCCAGTTTTAGGCTGGACCACCTTGTTTTTCAATTCTCAGTCCTCCATCTGGTGCAGTACCTGGACAGACGCCTATTAGTCCTCTTTTCAGGATAAACTATTTCAAATGTTAACTTTCCCAACGATATTATGTATGCTGTTGTCTCACGTCCATGTCCAAAGACATGCCTTGCATTTTTCTGGTTTACCGAGATCATGTGATTTCGTGACACACCTACCAGTCTCTAAATGCTAGTCAATTAGTAAGCACCCGTCTGACTCACAAATGTCTTCGCACCCAATTAGGTGAGTAAAGCATGTATGTGTTATAAAGGTTAGGTTATGATTTTAATTCTTGTCTAGCATCATCTCTGACCCTGCAAACCCCACCATGACGTCCTCCTTTTGGGGGTTATGAAAGTGGTCATCCTATTTACACCAGAAATAGTAAGTTATGGTGCTGCCTTATGCCTGTGATATGGTTTTACATTAGTGTGGCTTCAGCACAGAACTTGAAAACATGGGAAACACAGTGCTTTAAACTCACCCTTTTTTTACTGAACATGGCAGCAATAAAGACCATCGCATCGGCACCAAGAGCCATACACTTCAGCACCGAAGGCCAGTTTATGACTCTACATCATGGCATGATGTGCACCTCCCCAAATGTAACTACATGTCGTATCAACACAGACCGCAACAGCTGTAAATAGCCCGCTTGGTAGCGCTGTTATTCCGCTTCTGCTCCCATTTTTTTTATTTCAGTTGGATGAACTACAGACTGTATGAACATGTTTAACAGCTGTTAGCTCCAACTGCAATATAATCTCTTTAGTTTCAGCTGCCGTCGTTTGTAGAACACCAAGGAAGTCAACACAGTTGCACAGAAACCCCATCGCCATCAAGTGTTCTGGGGGACGTGTAACTGGCGGACACACCAACGCACAAGTATAAAGACTCACAATGGAGTAGGCCATGTACACAGGCTACCACATAGACTTATGACCAGCCTTAACATTGTTCCCATATCCTGCTGTATGAAATCCATGTGGGCCCTTCAGCCTTGAATTTGGATGTGATTTTGCCTGTCTGTTTACACGGGCAGCTCTAGCCAGGTGCCGCTAGTCACCATCATCAAGCACCTGTGGGTGGTCACTGTGCTGTCCACTGTGGGTGGTCACTGTGCTGTCCACTGTGGGTGGTAATGCTTTCTATGACGTATTTCCAGTACACACTGTGGATCGAGGAATGTTATATGCCTGCACTACTTAGGAGATAGAAAGTCCCATCCGTCTGGCTCCCACTATCACGCCTTGTTCAGGATTCAATAATCCCTATCTCATTGCCATGAAACACGCTGACCAGTGTTCAACCTCACTCACAAGATAACACACAACCTATACAGGTGTTGGGCGTCTCTAAGCCGTCCCCTGAGGGAACAACCCTTCGTAATTAATTTGCATACTGATACCACATGACTTTTTGTATGTCAGTGCTAAAAGTACTACAGACTTCGTATTCCAAAGTTCACTGTGAAATGACTCCGGATCAAGATGATCTTGCAAAAGCAGAGGAAGCCATGAGAAACTGCTCACAGTCTCCAGCAGCCAGGTGTTATAAACTACAGCTCATAACGCATCCTGCTGCAACACCAATGTGACTGAAGCACGGAAAGCCTTTCTGATGTCCTTTTCCTGCAGTTTTCACTCTCTCAGGGACATCTGGCCTGCTTTGTTCTCTGTTGGCACATCTGTGAGGTTTTTATTGTTTACAGAAGGCCACTGAGATGTTACCACAGTAACAGTAGGTAGTGAACAGGCTGCTAACACTGGCATCCTCCCGAATACCAGCTCCACAGAAAAATATAGAATATATACATGTACATCTGGATATATCCTGGACTACATGGGCCACATCGGGCAGTATGGACTATTTACGTAACATACTTGCACATGGAGTTATGTGACCAGTGCTTCCTCAAAGTTTAATGATCCAGATTTTGTTCATTTTATAATCTTTATGTCTGTTTTGGAGAAGCTAATAGCCTTGCTTTCATCTTTTACATATCCATGCTACCTGGATGTGTAGCCAACATGAAGCAGGCCTCCATGTTCTGTGCCTCCTCCTCCTTTCTTGTGGTTTTATGGGCGAATGGTCAGTCGCAGAAACAGCTTCCCCTAAATATAAACACGGCAAAGCACACCACAGGATAAACAGAGTACAGACGGGCATGAGGGCATTCCTCCAAAGGCTAGCTGACTCTGTCTGCATTACTACAGCATCACAGCCAGGGCTGTTTCTAGATATAAGCGGTATAAGCAGCCAACTAGGAACCCTGAGTTACCAGGGGTCCCATAAGAGCACAACACTTCCTTCATTTCATTTGGAGGTAATATTGTTGGGTGATGGGGGACCACTTGTGGGGATGAAAAGGCATGCGCGAGATGTTTAAGATGCCATATCAGTGTCAAGTCAAGTCAAGGTTTATTGATATATAGTTTTTTTTAAGTTCAAGCCCGTAATGAGCAAGCCAGAGACGACAGTGGCAGGAAAAACTTAGAGCAAAAGGAAGAACCCTTGAGAGGAACCGAGACTCAAAAGGGGAACCCATCCTCCTCGGTTCTACATTGGAAGTTCAGCACCAGACGACACAGGATGGGCAGTAGTTCATCGTCAGACCACACAGGATGGACAGTAGTTTAGCATTAGACCATACAGGATGGGCAGTAGTTCATCATCAGACCATACAGGATTGGCAGTAGTTTAGCATCAGACCGCACAGGATGGGCAGTAAGTTATCATCAGACCACATAGGATGGGCAGCTGTTCTGTAAGTGTGATAATGAAGTACACATATTTGTCAGAAGCAGAAAGGGGGAAGGTTAAAGAGGTAAAAAAGCTCAGACTACGGGTAAGAAAAGTCTGAAAGATTTTTGGGTAGCCAGCTAGAATGTAAGGCCTAGCTGAAATTTAGTTGCTAACAAGCTAGCATAAAAAAATATATTAATATAATAATTAATTAAATAATTAATAAAATAAAATTAATATAATAAGATATTAATAATTGAAACTAATAATTTGTCGATTCCACTTCACAGTTTTGGTCAGGCAATGAATTGTGTTTCTGTGACTTTGACTATGAAACAGCTAACAGTGTGCTAATTACATCTACATTCAGTTTTGATACTAGTGCACTGGTCTAAAGGAGTAGCGTATAGCCTCTAGTGGTGAGGTTGCATATTTTTCTTCTTGCCAGATTAATCCTCTTGCTGTCCTGAGGTTTTTCACTTCTCATCTTAGTTGTTCTGTTTAATCCACACCACCTGCACTTAACATGTGACAAGGACAGCAGTGCTGTTTAAATAAAGAAGCTGTAGCTGGTTAGCTAGATTAGCTGTGTTAGCTGGTTTAGCTGGGTTAGCTAGATTAGCCGGATTATTTGAGTTAGTTGGGTTAGCTGGGTTATTTGAGTTAGGTTTGCTGGGTTAGTGTTGTTAGTTTGGTTAGCTGGGTTAGCTAGATTAGCTGGATTAGTTGAGTCAGATGGGTTAGCTGGGTTAACTGAGTTAGTTGGGTTAGCTGGGGTAAATGAGTAAGTTGGGTTATCTGGGGTAAATGAGTTAGTTGTGTTAACTGGATTAGTTGAGTTAGTTATGTTAGCTGAGTTAGTTAGGTTAGCTGGGTTATTTGAGTTAATTGGGTTTGCTGGGTTAGTGTTGTTAGTTTGGTTGGCTGGGTTAGTTGAGTTAATTTAGTTAGCTGGATTAGCTTGGTTAGCTGGGTTATCTGAGGTTGTTGGGTTAGCTGGGTTAGTTGGGTTTATATTTTGTGAACTATTAAACTGAACTAAAAATAGTCTCATTTGACCCTGACATTACATGGAAGTGAGTACACATTTTTGTTAAAGGTATAGTATTGTTTAATTTGAACATTGGGGGAAGACTTGCTTCACCCCATATTTGAAAGATGCTTAATGAATGTGCTATGTGCAGCAGTAAATATTCTGCATGTAAGTTTTAAGAGTTATGGACTTGGTTTGCTGTTTCCTCAGGAGAAACAGGTTCTCGCTGTGGTTAGCATGTGAACGCAGCCTGTTGTTGCTAAAGTGCTGGCTACATCTGGAGTGTGTAAACCATAAGCGTGGTCAGAGACACTGGCTGTGGAGCTGTTTTATGACCCAGCGTAACAAGACACACATGACATCAGAGGACAGAAGCAGCACCTGTTTCCTCCACTGCTCCCACAATTCTCTGAGATTACACTGAAAGGGACTTACCATGGTGACTTCAGGGACAATGTCTGAAATCATCTTCAGCTTTTTTGACTTTTCTTTATCATGTATCACAGCAGTATAGGAACATTGCTGTAGGGACGTTGACAAAATTCGGGAATTGAGGACATTGAGAAATTGCATTTTATGGCTGAGAATGGAATTCAACATCTTCCTACATTTATCTACACTTACCACCATTCGCTTTAATACTCTCAAATACTATTAGAAACATTTCTAAAAATGTTCACAGCCAGTTCATATTCCTGTATACGTTTTTGAACATATGAAATACAAACAACAACACAAAGTTAGTTAAAGCTCTCTCTACATGTTACAGGTTAAGGATGCTGTCACAAAGCTCAGCCAAATGATAACCTCACAGCATGGCATACAGCTGGGAATCAGACTGTGTGGACATGCCGGACCAACAGATGGCGCCATTTCCCTTCACATATGAAACCTGGATGTGATCTTAATGCTGTGTTTTAAAGAGCCCTGATCACAGAAACCTGATTTTACCTTTCTTTCCTCAAGTACATTAACACATAGAGTACTGGTCACTCCCCAGTCTATATACCCATTTCATTATTCTCACTTCAAACGTAACTATACATTCTCTGCCAGAAGTTAGCTAGCTACATTCCGGCCCTTCTGTGCCCAGTCTTCTTTCTTATAGTTAGTCTCTTTATTATAGTCAGTTTCTTTATTATATTTATTATCTTTATTATAGTCAGCCTCGTTATTATAGTCAGTCTCCCTTTTATATTATGGTCAATCTCTTTATAATTCTCACTTCCAACGTAACTATACATTCCCTGCCAGAAGTTAGCTAGCAACATCCCGGCCCTTCTGTGCCCAGTAATAAATGGCCTGCCGGCAACAATATTAACAGTATTTTCATTCTCTTGTTTATTACAAACCCTATTATAGTCTAATCTAATAATTTCTAATCAATTCAAAATCTAATGAGACTCTTATAAATTCACTTTTCTGACTGTTAATATTTAAAAGTGTATTTAGTTATTTAAAATCAGCAAATAACAGCCTATAAAATAAAAGCAAATAGCAAATATTTACCATTTAATAACACTGACAAGGCATCCCGCTTTTTGTTTATATGACCTCTAACACATCGACAATTCCTTTTCAATTCCAACAGCACCTGTTTCTTCAAAGTTTTAAACTAAGTTTGTTCGGTCTCTTTATTACTGTCAGTTTGTTTCTTATGGTCAGCCTGTATATTATAGTCAGTCTTTTTATTATTGTCAGTTTCTCTTTATTATAGTCAGTTTTTTTATTATAGTCACTCTTTATTATAGCCAGTCTCTTTATTATAGTCAGTTTATTTATTATATTCAGTATTTCTATTATAGTCACTCTTTATTATATTCAGTCTTTTTATTATAGTCAGTTTATTTATTATAGTCAGTCTCTTTATTATAGTCAGTTTATTTATTATATTCAGTATTTCTTTTTTATAGTCAGTCTCTTTATTATAGTCACTCTTTATTATAGTCAGTCTCTATTTGGGGGGAAATTACATAGACAAATGTAAAACATTGGAATAAAACATTTAATCACAGATGATTTTATATATTTAAAATATACATTTAAAGCATTTTGGTGGATTTAATACACTGGAGATACATATATTGAGTTGTATGCTATAGTGTATTATGCTGGGCCGGAGCCTTCACAGGATGTTGCGCCACAAATCGCACACCGCGCATGCGCAAAGCCACTCTAACGGAGCTTTCGCTGTATTAGCAGGTACATTGAGAAAACAATCCAGTGTAAAGGGACATATTCGGGGAATCTCCGCTCGGAGAGAGTCGCACCTGCCGCGGGCAGAGAACAGGGTATGTCTCCTTGAAGAAACTGTAAAGAGATATTTAGCATTAAATACTGTTTATCCGGAAACTGTGCTGTGCTGTGAAGAGAAGAGGAGAGCTATCTTAGCTAGCAGGCTAATGCAGAATAACAACAACATAGCCTAGCTAGCAGGCTAACAGGTTGATGATGAAGCAGAGTAATTTGTCTTCTCCTTCAGCATTTACTGAGAAACAATCAGGAACACCCGACGACTGAGACCGGAGAGCTGGTTTACAGTGACTTGAGGGGTTAATGAGGATAAAGCTAATTCGGCTAACGGCCTGCCGTAGCTGCAGATGCTGCTTTGAATATATGACCACATGTTTATATACACTCAAGCGCTGAATAATGAGAGATTTAATCACCTGGGAAGAGGATCAGGGGGTGTGCATTAGAATTAACACTGCTGTTTGATGGATTTAAAGCCATGTGTATAAAACAAGGCACTGTTCAGTGCAGTAAATCAGGTTAACTGTGGAACGGATCCTCCAGCGGTTTGGCTCCACTGTAGAGGGATCAGCCTCCACCGCTGTGTGTTCAAATCTGGGTCACCAGACCTTTAACTGTCTTACTAAACATCCCCTAATAACACCACCAATAATAATAATGGTAATAATAATGTAAAAAATACGCTGACTAAAACCTGTTATGCTCATTTATGCTGCACGTAAATGGGAATTCAGTGATTGAGAGTGGGTTTGATGCGAGGTGTAAACCGAGTGGTCGAGAGTGTTATGTTTGGTATCAAAGTTTTTGTTGGGTACTGCATATAAATATATAAGCTAGAACGTTTCAGTAATAATTTAGGCATAACACACTAGACGTTAGTGAGAAGCAGGAAAACTGAAAAGCGCGTTTGTGCCAATACTCCAGGAAACCCATCATATACTCTGAGTTCTATGTTGTACTTTGTTGCAGTGATCACATCCTGCTGCTCGTTTGGAGGCACAGCCAGGTTTCTGCATGTTTTGATTGGAGACGGTGGTGATGACACAGGAAGGAAGCTTCATACTTGTGGAGTTGTAGCGTGGAACAGAGTCATCCCAGACATTATCCATTAGTCACTGTATAGGATGGGCATTCTGAAGCAGTGCTCTGGTATGTCACTGAGGGAATAAGTACAGGGTTGGGCGGTATGATCGTACTGATAAAAACAATCCCCATATTTATGTTCTGTATATATTGTTTTTTTTTTATTTTATGAATGGCGATGATAGAAAGAGAGAAAAAATCGAGGCGGGGGGTGTGTGAGGAAAACAAAGCATGATGGCGGCTCTGCGAAGACGCGGAACACCTTAGGCTTCGGCTCCACCACGTCACTTAACCTCAGCTGCCAGTGATCCTCTAAACATGTGTCAATTTAGCATCAGTTAGCTGGAACAAAGCCTGAGCTACAGTCTGCGGCACATGTAGCTTGCTAACTAAGCTATCGATAGCCTAGCCAAAGCACAGCCATCGCTCCACTTACACTCGCAGACTATTATTGTAATCCCCTGTGCTTGTTTCAGCAGAGCACCGGTTAGTCTGAATCAAACAGCCCTTTTCATTGGTGCCGTTCAGGCCTAATGGAACCAGTCTCTGTTTGCACTAGTTTTATTGGAACCAAGGAACGTCAAAGGATGGTCAAGTGGCGCTGCATGGTGGTAGTAAACAGTAGTCCCAAGATGTCGGAGCGTATAGATTGTGCTGTTATTCCAGATTTTTGTTTATATCCAGAAAGCAAGCACAGATCACCTACTGGAGATGAGAAGACATAGAAGTGTTCCGCAGCAGACCACTTGTGGCACCATTGTAGCCTTCTCTTTTCTCAACATGCCCATTGATGTTGTCACATAGTTCCGGCTGAAGAACCTACTATTTTTTGGTTGCAGCCTGGAACGAGCTTAGCTGATTTCGAACATATTTCCTTCTGGTGGAAAAGTTCCATGTTGGTGGAAAAGGGCTGAAAGAGATCTGGCACTGTTTGGGTTTGTAGCTGCTCTCTAAGCTAATGTTATATTAGCCTATTAGCCTATAAAGCTTGACCTTACCCCCACATACTTGAGAAGAGCTGTTTCATGCTAGCTAAGCTACAGCTGTGGCTCCAGTGTGCAGTTGGTGTGGGATTGTTTTAGCAGCAACATTACAACGTTTATTTGACCACTCTGTAAAGTCTTATCCAGCACATCCCAAGAATTCTGGTGGGGGTAACATCAGGAATCTGGTGGTTAGTTCATGGGTGGAGATGGTTCCCCATGTTCCCTGAACCACTCTTCCACAATCTGAGCCGAATGAGTCTCGCCATTGTCATTTTAGATATGGCTGTGTCATAAGGGAAGTACAAATCCATTGATGGGATTACCAGGTCATTCAGGTCATTACCAGTCATTCAGGTTCATTCATGACCTATTGTATTCCCACATGACGTGTGAGTCTCGACCTGACCAACTGAAGCCCCGCAGGTCATAACACTGCCTCCAGAGGCCTGTACAGTGAACACTATGCATGATGGGAGCACCACTTCCTGCTCTTCCCTTCTTACCCTGACGCTTCCATCATTCTGGAGTAGGATCAGTCTGGACTCATCAGACCACATGACCTTTCTCCATTACTCCAGAGTCTAGTCTTTTTGCTCCCTAGCAGACTGAAGCTGATTAGTCTCACTAATAAGTGGTGTTATGTCCACAAATCTGTTTAATCCTGATCCTGAAATCTGATTGTGTGGAAATGATCTTGCTGTCAATGTTAAACACAGTCGGGAATTCTACTGTACAGTTTTACCATCACCAGGTGTTTAAGTATCTCAGATCATGCTCTTTCAAGTTTCTGAACTTGAAGTTTCCCGGTCTCCATTCTCCTTCCAGCCCAATTCTAGTCATTCCAGCATCTCCTTACTGGTTTTCTTTGCTAGATGGAGAACAATAATCTGATCCTCTTGAAACACAGTGAGATCTTTTCGCGACTGTGAGATACGTCTTCCCACATGGTGGTTTAGGATGAGAAGGTGCTCACAGCATCAGTTAGGGGTTGCACATTAATCACTGCAGTGATTATCCAGTCAGAGACTCTCTGGAGTTTACTAGGCATAAACTAGGTGTAAACTGTGTTTGGAGACTATTTCCAAGAACTAACTGAGCGGATCCCGCCCAACCGTAAAAGAACATAGACTGTAATGTCCGGTATGTGGTTATCTTTCAGGCCATCATGCAGCTTCTGAGCGGAAATCAGATTGCTTAGTAGGCAGCATGGCAGGTCTGAAGGAATGTGTGAGCTGTCTGAAGTGTTTCAGAGAAAGCCAGGTGGAATTGGCCTTGTGTTCAGAGAAATGAAAGGATTTTATTTCAGAGCTTCTTTCCTGTAGATGAAGGTAGGTGTGTGGCTGGGTCGGTGTCTCTGAATCCTGTTCTCGGGCGTCTCCAGAAATATTTACTCTGAGCAAAGCTGTCGGTTCTCTTCACCTCTGAACCAGCCATATTGCCTGTTCGGAGCTGAAAGCGAATGTAATTGTGAGTATTATTTACTTTATTCTTGCTGTATATTCACAACTGGGTGGACTCGGGTCACACATGAGTGGTCCACAGAGAGAGCGCAGCCAAATGGAAAGTTTAATAGGTTTGGCCAAAAGTGTTTGGGTAGTATGTAACTTGTTCTGGTTCAGGAGGAGAGATTGGAAGGTAGTTTCTGAAGCAGTATACCTGAGGGCTGGGCAGTATGGTGAAAATATTATCACAATACTTCAAGGCAGTAATATGCATCATGTTATCTAGTTTTTTCCAAGATTTAACAAGAATCGCTGCACAATTAGCTGCACCTAGACAGAATCAGCCAACAGGAATGAAACTTGCTGGGTAGTTTTGACATAATGGGACATTCTAATTTCAATTGAAGTTTCACGCTGCATGGGACATAAGCAAGAACGGGCTTTATCACTGTACCTGTCTGTCCCCATAACCACGATTGCAGACATTTATCTTCCTTCCCAATAGCACTGCAATCTCACACTTCCCTCTGGGTGCAGATATTACTTTGATGATGAGCGTTTGAGGCATGACACAATTTTTTTTTGTTGGAACATCTGATCAGTTGGAACAAAATGAAGGAAGTAGTATAGTAAACTGAGTGATTTGCATTCAGTATCTGTACATTCTGTGCTGAATTAAATCAAGTTAGTGGCTGTTGGACTAACGTAATCTAGAACACTGCTGTAAATGAACGTGCAGTATAAGGTTTGTATTGCGGCACTAAAGTGACCTCTTTCCAGTTTTGGTTTCATGTTCTAGTAGTTTCATATCATGTCAGCAGTGATGACAAGACTATCGACAGAATCAGTTTGTTTGGCAGAAAGTAGCATTCCATGCCGAGCGTGTCTGAAAACACGTTTTTCAGGTGCTTTATTTTGTATATACAGTGTTATTGTTATTAAATGCTGTGCTGAGAGACTTCAATGGGCCTGTTTTTAGAGAGATGAATAGCCTGATTTTACTTTTGTTTCTGTGCCTAGCAGCTGCAGAATGTCGATAATAAGTCAGACTGAAGCCTTTTAGTTAGCGAAACGAAATCTTTTGATCTATACAGTCATCTGTCTGAAATCAGCGACCCTTCCTGTCCTGTTGTGTGCTTGTGTCTTCTGCCTGCAGGTTCTAAGTGTAAAATAAAACTGCTGAAATGTTTGATCCTGTACGACATTTTGCGGCCAGGTTCAACACCCTATCATCAGATTTAGGAGACATGCCCTTTACACTGTACACCAGCCTTCTTACCTAAAATCACTAATGGAATTAAGACTGTCAAATACAGTAAGCTCAGGCTGGTCTTGGACTACGTAGTGTTTGTATTGAGACTGATCTTGGATTTGGTAGTAGCTGTACTCAGACTGGTCTTGGACTCGGTAGTAGCTGTTTTCAGACTGGTCTTGAACTCGGTAGTAACTGTACTCAGGCGTGGTAGTAGATGTACTCAGAATGGTCTTGGACTCAGTAGTATATGTACTCAGACTGGTCGTGGACTCGGCAGTAGCTATACTGAGACTTGTCTTGGACTTGGTAGTGGATTTTGGGACTTGTTGACTTGTCCCCCTTGATTTATTACATCTTGTGTGCGTGGCTTAGTGGAGTGGAGCTCTGTGGGTTTCTGGGTAGCAGTTTCATGTACTCTAACGCTGGTGTATGAATGAAAGTGTAGATGGAACGTTTCAGTGGGTGATCTGTGTTTGACTTTAGCGTGAAGCTGTACCTGTCACTGATTTCTCCGCTGCTGTGAGGCGGACTGAAATTTCACATGGCTTGGAATGTGACTTGGCAATCAGGAGTTTATATCTGCCTTATAATGAAGTTATAAGCGGGTTGATTTATGATGCATTCCAGTGGTCACCAAATCTGGTCTGTTGATCTGCTTTCCTGCAAAGTGTAGCTCCTTGTTCAGACAGCCAGTACATATCTGTGTTTTGGAATTTCCAGAAAACACATGAAGTCCATGAAGGCTCATGTGGAAGTGGTTTGACATGCGATTCCAGATGGTATTTAACAGATTCATCTCAGTCTGGATGAACTAATTACATGCATGTAACCTGACTGGAAATGCCATATATGAGAAACAGATCTGTTTTACCTGCATTCTGAACATGAAGCCCCTCCCTTTGGAGTAGGTGTAGCAGATGATGGTGGGAACTTCCCAGGACCAGGGCTCGTGACCACTGATTGGCTATTGGTGTCGGTCTAAGTTGTCATTCCAGTCAGGGCTTATTGAAACAGTGTTTTAATATATGTATATACGCAGTAAATGTGGTGACTTTGCAGGAGCTTTTGGAAACAAAGCCACAGCGAATACGTGAGTAATAAGTATATATAATATCGCATACCTTCTATTGAGAACATCAGAGAATTGTTATTCCATTGCTGAAATAACCGGGTGGTTCAGAATATTCAGGTAGTCAGCAGACATCATTCTTTGGGCACATAACATTTTATATACATAAAAAATACAATTTTATATACACATTTTATATATATGTATATGTATGTATATGGGTTTTTTTGTTTGTTTGGGGTTTTTTTTTTGTCGCTTGGCTTGTTGGTTGGTTTCTTTGTTTGTTTGCAGGTTTTAGCTTCTAATTGAAGTGACAAAAAGTGGTTGATAATGATCTGCTGAGTGTCAGGTAATGTCCACCTTTCGCAGTGTGAATAAATCTGTCATTCTGCCCTTCCTGGCTGTTGGCCTAGTCTAACCAGTATCACAGGATCGTAGTGGACTAGAAGTCTGCACTGCGTTAAGGACTGTTTCCTGTCAGAGGCTGTTTTTAACACCAGGCTTGATATAAAGCTGTTCCACTTCCTGCCTCTGCAGGGTTGTTGATGGATGTTTAAATCTCACTAGTGTTAAGTCATCAGTACCAGTACAGAAAACTGTGGATTCGAAACAGGACCTTTACAGGAAGAGACTAAACCATTCTTAAAACTGCCATAGAACTCATTTATTCAATATTTAAATAGTTCTCTGATGTTCTAGATAGAAGCTATGTGAGCTATTTGTAGTATTTTTTAAATATTTTATACAATTTTTTTTTACTCCCATATTCACTGTGGCATTGTTTCCAAATGCTTCTGCAGTGTCACAACATTTATGTCTGTTCAGAGATGCGTTCATTTATCCCCAAGATCTTGTATTGATGATGAGAGATTTGTACCACTACGCAAAGTCTTCTCCAGCACATCCCAAAGATTCTTAATGGGGTTCAGGACTAGACTCTGTGTGAAGTCTGGTCAATCCATGTGTGAAGATGATCTCATGCTCCCTGAACCTCCTCTTTTACAATTTGAGCCTGATGAGTCCTGGCATTATCATCTTGGAATATGCCCATGCCATCAGGGAAGAAAAAATCCATTGCTGGAATAACCAGGTGGTTCAGTATATTCAGGTAGTCAGCTGACCTCATTTGGGCACATAACATTGCTGAACCCAGTCCTGACCAACTGCAGCAACCCCAGATCATTGCACTGCCCCCACAGGCTCGTACGGTAGGCACTATCTTTTAACACGACCACAGGATGTGTCTTTTCACATAGTTGTTTAACAAATGAGGAGCTACTCACTGCATCAGTTAGGGCTAATTAGGGTTAGAGTTAGTAAGCATCAGTTAGGGTTAAATAACTTGTTGCCAGCTGAAACATATCACCCATGCAGTAATTATCCAGGGTGACCTTTCTTTTGGCCAGCAGTGTATGTGTGTGTGTGTATACATATATATATATATATATATATATATATATATATATATATATATATATATATATATATATATATATATATACATATTTGCATATTTGCATTGATCTTCAGTCATGTTTTATAAATCTGCCATGTGTGTGCGTGTGTGTGTAGGATTCATTTAATTTTAATTATCAGGTTGTTATCCCTAATGACAGTGATGTGCTGGTGTGTTTTAGGTTGTCGCTGGTGGAACTGAGGGGATTGCGTGAAGCCATGGTGGAGTACTACCAGATATTAGGAGTGCAGAAGAGCTCATCTCCAGATGACATTAAGAAAGCGTAAGTGTCTGATTCAGTACTGAACACCGTTATGTGATTTAGAATGCAATCTAATGATATGTGTTTGTGCAGTGTAATAAAAGCCTGGCTTTCTGAATGTAGTTCTGGTCTGTTATTTCTATTTTTATATCTTGGTTTTTTTAATGTGGCATGTTTTGGCATAAAGTAGGTGTATTAACACAGAATCAGTGCTGCATCAGTGCTGCACAGGGCTGGGCAGTATGATGGTTAGCATTACTGTGTTAATGTATAGTCTGTATCATCAGTGTTTATTTGGATTCAGTGCAGTTAGTGCTATATGTTGTTAAAAATAATTTTTACTTTTTGATGGTACTTTTTTTTTTTTTTTAATTTTGGATATTTGTATCAGATATCAGAAATGAAAAGAAATGCATTGAAATATTGTGTATCAGTAGTAGAGTTAGTTTGTCATGCTACATGTTAACCCCCACTGTTATTCTGTTTCTAATGACTGATGTTTTACCCCTGCCGGCTGTGGGAAGCGCTGAACCGTGACCTGTATAACTCGTTCCGTATGTCCTGTTAACACCTTAGTATGTTTCTCTGTTGCTCCTGTAGGTACAGAAAACTAGCCTTAAAGTGGCATCCTGATAAGAACCCAGACAATAAGGAGGAGGCGGAGAAGAAGTTCAAAGAAATCTCTGAGGCTTATGAAGTCCTTTCAGATGGCAAGTCATGATGTCATAAACCTCTAGGGACCAGCTGTACCTGTCGACTGTATCGTTTTAGTATATGAGACTCTGAATGTATTGAATATATTTCAATTAATTAAACTAAAGTTTATCTCTGCTTCAAACAATTGAATTCAATTTTTTTTTAGAGAAATATAGAGATATTTTGCCGAATTTATTATTTAAACTTATTATTTAAACAAAATAATTACTATTAAATATATACAGAATATACATATTTGACTGGACTACATATGTATACAGTAATGCAAATAATTACTATTACACTTTTGGGTTAAAAGTTTACATAAAAAAATGGCGAGATTTTTTTTTTCCAAAAAATATTGTTGTAAACAAGTGTGTAAAAATTCGAGCCCAACTGATCAACAAGACTTTGATGTGACACCTGTGGAAAAAAAATAGCAGCTTCATTAGCCGGTTTTAAATCTGATGCTTTAAGTACATCATACAGCACAGTTAAAAACTAAAATAAAATTAAATGAATTAGGAAAAAAAATGAATATAATAAAAATGAAGGTATATTCCGTAATTGTCTCTTTTTTTCCTTGTGGGCAGAACACAAATGTCAGAATACATGATTTTCAAATCAAAACAGTCAAAGATGTCTTCTGCTTTGCAGCAAACAAGCGGAGTCTCTATGATCGGTACGGTAAAGAGGGCTTAACAGGAAATGGAGGAGGTAACTGCCTTCAACTGACATCTCTATTAATGTCATGAACGACTGATGATTAATGAAATTTTATATGGTACCATGTTTAATTTGCATAAATAAGTTGTTCTTTGTTGTTTAATCAGATTTACTGATACAGGACTGCATTGATTGGTCCTATAAAGCATGTTCTAGATTCCCTGCAGTATTCATTGCGAAGAAACAGCCTGAAGCGGAGCTGTAAGCCTGGCTTGTGTTTTACTGTCTCTCTCTCTGTTACTTTCTGTTACAAAGGAGGTGGACACTATCATAACGGCGATCCCTTCGAAGGATTCACATTCCGCAATCCAGAAGATGTCTTTAGAGAGTTCTTCGGTGGTCAGGATCCGTTTGCTGATTTCTTTGGTGAGCTGTTTATATGTACTTTCTGAGCATCTACTGACGCTAATGCTGATCCAGTATCAGTGTGAGGCAGTGATATGTGATTTTAATGATTCAATATTTTTGGTTTCTGGTAAGTTCCTGGTTTGATTTACTCTCCTGTAGAAGTAAAAAGTTGATCTGTTGGTCTTTGGTCTACCTGCAGGGGGCGATCTGTTTGGTGATGATCTGTTCTTTGGTGGAGGGCGGCGGCACCAGCGTGGCATGAGCAGGAGCAGAACGGGCGGTTCATTTTTCGGGGGATTTGGGGGGTTCCCGTCCTTCGGAGGGGGATTTCCAGGTTTTGACACAGGTCAGAAATCACCTGTATGCTGTTTATGAACTGAAATGCTGACCTGGCTAATGATAATCAGGGGCAATGAGCAGAAAAGGGTCCTATACTCTGTTGTACCCCAAAACACAAATACAGAAGCAAATCAATATGTAGCCACTAAGGTATTCACACTATTACCCAGGTGAAGTATGTGAATGGCAGTGGAACAATGTTCATGTCATTAATACATGTATTGGGTCAGGGGAATGTAGCACTGCTACTCTTTTGATTGGTAAGATATTAAAATTTACCAGGCAACAGTGTTTATTAGGTGTACCTGTGTGTTCAACACACACAAAAGGCACTGTCCTTAACATTAGCATGTCGGCTAGCTGGCTAGCATTAATATATAAAAGTGAGCATTCATCCAGATTTACACATAATAAGCAGGTAAACAGATTCTTTTAATCGCTTAAATCATTACTGTTTAATGTTTATTATATATTTATTATTTATTAATAAGTCCACCAATCGAGAACTTAATAAAATAAGGTCACCACAGTTGTGTTGCATGGTTTACTGATACTAGAAAGGTATTGTGATGCCCTGTCTTTAAAGATGTTATGATATCGCATATTATTAGTACCGATACTTTAGGAATGAGGGTTCTGAATAAGGACCATGTTAGTCACATCAATGATTCGGCTTTGACTCTGGTCTACTCTGAAGTTGTCCTCTAGTGCCCGACCAGCTCTGTTTCGGTGGCGTGTTTTGGAGGGCAGAGCTGAGACCTGGTTTATACAGATGGACCATGAGGCTGTGTTGGTTGTGTGGGGACATTTAAGCCTGCATGCATGTGTTGAGTATATGTCTGGTCTAACACTGTGTTGTGTGTGTGTGTGTGTGTGTGTGTGTGTGTGTGTGTGTGTGTGTGTGTGTGTGTGTGTGTGTGTGTGTGTGTGTGTGTGTGTGTATGTGTTTGTATTTCAGGTTTTGGCTCCTTCAGTCACATGGGACACATGGGACATGTAGGACACGTGGGGCACGTAGGACACGTAGGACACGTGGGACATGTGGGACATGTGGGGCATCTGGATCAGATGGGGCATATGGGGCACTTGGGAGGAGGGGGCTTCACCGCCTTCTCCTCCACCTCCTTCGGGGGAGGGGGCAGCGGAATGGGCAACTTCCGCTCTGTGTCCACTTCAACCAAATACGTCAATGGCAGGAAAATCACTACAAAGAGGTACGATTACTGGGTCGCCAGGTCTGGGAGGACTAATGATCTGTTATCATAATGAGACAATGTAATAGACCACTCTCACACTTCCATTGTCTTTCATGTCGAAGTAGTAGCAGTAAATGATTTCCACTCATGTTGTAAACGGTGGGACTGTCCATTTATAAATACACCAGTGATCCAACCAGACAGACTCCGAGTTTCCACTCTATGGAGTTTAAACAGCTCTGCTGATCATATGTCAGTTTCTGATCATATGTCAGTTAAGCCATAAAAACGAGGGGGAGTGTGAACGCAGTGGGAACGATGTATGTCCGATCTGGGATACCGTTATAAGAAAACTTTAAAGACTTTAAAGCCTAGAAACATGGAAGCCGTGACCCGGCGCTGAGCCTCTTGGGATAGTCTGAAGAATTAAACCTGCTGGACGGTTTCTTTAGTCTGTCCCTGTAGGGATGAAATGTGGTGTTGGACATGAAGATCTGCTCTGCAGACCTTGTAAAGTTCACCACAGGCAAATTCCTCATGGTCGCACATCACCACCTGAACACACTGAACGCGTTCACAGATGCGCTTTCAAATGCATCATTTCCAAAGAGATGTACTCTGTTTACTGAGCTCACCGCTGAGCCATTTAGAGTGATGTGTTCAGCTGGTCGAGCTAGCCTTTCACCTACGCCAAGAGGAGCTAGCAGACATGCCTACTAAGGCCGAAGGAACATTTTTGAGGGAGGTTATATTATTAAAGTGTGCAGGTGAAAGTTTGATAACGCTACTGTTTTCAGCCTGACATGGTGACTGTGAGAATGGTTTATTACACCTATATGTTTCACCACAAAGGAAGCGGGTAAATATCTTCCTTTGAGGTGAAACATGGAAGCTCAGTTTTGCTTAATCCTTTTTCCAGTTTTTGAATAATTTGAATCTAAAACTATCATAAGTCGTCAACAGAAATGTTTTTCAGTGTGTTTAATGGTTTCATGTTTTTTTTTCCAAAAGTTGGCTCTGCCCACACTAGACTCAACCACATAGTGTAGAAAGTCATTGTGAAGCTTGCTTTCTAGAGCACACTCATATCTCACATTTCTTTTTAACTATTGGCAACACTGCATGTTTCCAGGATCTTAGTGGGTGATTAAGTTTAGATTTATTTCCCCCTTGAAATTTAGCTTTTTCTACATTCAGAACCAGAAAGCTTAGAATATTTCATTTCTGAATATATTCCAAAGTATATACAGGAGGCATTTGTGATATACTGCTAATAGCTGGACATATGCAACATTTAATACAGCAGAATTACCTTAACTTTTAAAATTAGTCTTTTTTTTACTGAACAATATAACAAGCTTTCAGTAACACATAAAATTTGATCTCCGAAGTAGTTTCTGAAAACACTGGAATAGAAAACACTTATTCATATTTAAGTACATACTGTTTCATTTGCATATCCAAATCATTTTTTAAACTTCAAATACAAAAATGACTTATTATAAATTATATTATGAATTATTATAATAATCAGCAGTGATTTTGTTACGCATTAAAAATGACCCCGTTCACCTGTTACATCTTGCCTTAAGTTCAACTTCAGGCATTAAAAATACAATAGAATGCAGATGTTTTTAGATGGAAACCGCTTAGATGTCACTCACTCACATTTAGCAGACTAAATATTCTCCACAAGGTGGTGCTAAGAAATGTGATTACTAGGCAAATATCCAGTTCTTAAACTTGATCAGATTTCTCTGATTGCAGTTTTAAAAGACTCTACAGCCTTAAACCTAACAGCTCCAACTGAGGAGATATCCACCTCTAATATATATTTAGTGGTGTAAAAACTTTGATTTAATTCTGCACATTGTTAAAGCTCTAGTTCCCCTTTCAGGTTAGTGAATATTCATGATGGACAGACCAATAGAATTACTGTTTAGAAATAAAGCTAGTTGATCCCCTTGTAAAGGTCCATTTTGGAGGGTTTTAAGGTCGACTGTATAATTTCAAGTCCTGTTTGGAGTCTTCACTTTTATTCTACAGTAAAGCATTCAAATAAACAGACTTGCTATGATGTGTTGGGTCTGAACTTCTGACTGGTATTGTGTTTTACTGGGTGTTTTAGGGCAAACAAGCTAATAAAGAGAACCAGAAGATGCTAATTATGGAGATTCCTGTTTAAAGAAATGGGAAATTGGATGTTTTATAATGCTGACTGAGACTGAAGTTCTAGTGTTGTTAGTTTCTGTGCTACTGCTCATCACTGACGAGCTTTCTGTTGTGTTTTCACCCCGATACAGAATCGTAGAGAACGGGCAGGAGCGGGTAGAAGTTGAAGAAGACGGACAGTTAAAGTCATTAACCATAAATGGTAAGGAACAGCTCCTCCGACTGGAACACAAGTAAGCTGTTGGAGCCTGCTCAGCCCCAATTTGAGCTGAAAGCAAAGTTAGGACTATTGATCAGATGTACTTTTTGTTTTTCCTCTTAGCATTTTTAGATTAAAGTTGTCGTCTCTGAACTTTATGTTAATATATTTATGATCCAGACAGTCAGTATTTGGTGCAGGGTGCATTTTATGTTTACCCTGGTTGGGGACCATAGTGTGCGATGTTGTTTTTGTTTGGTTTTTGGGGGTTGTTTTTTTGGGGGGGTGGGGATGGGGGTAGTATTTTTCGTTCCAAACGCACTTTGCCGCGTGGCAGTTTCCTCATGAATGCACATTGCCTTTTGAATAGTGCTTTTGTGCTCCAGAAGAATAAAGCGCATTGTGCGTTTAACAGAAGCATGACTTTGCTTTTCCATCCGAGTAGAGAGTGTTGGATTTGAAAACGTAACCCTTGCTTTCTTTGAAACCTGTCAGTAACCTTGTCTGACCGTCTGACGTTATAACTTTGTACATGTTAGTAGGATGATAGATCGATTGTACTGATATGCAATTCTTCTTCTTTTAAAACTAGTGTGTTTATGTACCCCAGCCAAATTTGTTTGGTCTTAATGTGATTATAGAATAACCTGATGGGAAGTGAGGTTAATAATGTAAGTGATATATGAATATAAATGATTTTTGTGTACTTTGTAAGCAAAATTCAAACCAATAAATATGAGTTTCATCCTTTTTTGAGGATGTGGCAGCTTCGGGGTCCGTGTGTTGTCTTGCTTTCTGGGGGAGTGATCTGAATGAAGTGATGTTAACCCAATCACCGCACCGTCCTTGTTGCTGCATGTTTGCTTGCAACTAACCTGCTTCCTACCGCAGGAGAGAAGGATTTACGGTTAACCCTCTATTGCATGGTATATGGTAACACATTAGTTTAACTAGCAGGTGGAATATAAACCCGTGATTTGCTGGTGAATTCTTGGAAAAGGGCTGACTAATTGGCTAGGAATCCTGTTAGCACTCCCTTAACGGCCATGTGACCCGAGGGCTCCCAGTATTGATACTGGACTTTATCAGTCTTACAGCTCTCGGAGAGTGTTTACAGCCTGTATTTACATTTTATAGGACAAATAAACACAAATATCATGTGGATTTAATGCCGTTAGTACGGCAGGTGGAGCTGTAGACAGCAGGTGTGTGTAGCTATTATAGCACACTGTTATTATTACCACACCTTCCCCCATCATTAGAATTATATTAGTGTAACTGTAAATATAAATTTCACCATGTTAGATTTGTTGACACTTGTGTCCAAAAAAGAAATATTTGTTTGGTATTTTTACATACTATACCCCTCTTTTAAAAAAAATTGTTTAAAAATGTGTTTTCATGAAATCAAATTAGAACATTTTATCTTGTTTAAGTAATAATTTATGCAATAGAGGGTTAATAGTTTCTATACTAAATGTCTTCACAGTGTAAACTAACTTAAAATAAATAAAGAAAAGGAAAAGATAAATTTCTTTTTGTTGTTGTTTTTATAAATTTAATAGATTATTTCATTTATTATTATTATCATTTATTTTCTGGTAAAATATTAATTTATTTACTTTTTAAATTGAAAGAAGCAACAGTTCTGTATATTTAACAGAAACCTGATCAAACCCTATAAACGTGATCTCAGAATTTCAGTGTTCACACCCAGACTGTCACTCTCACTTCTATCAGAGAAGTCCACAGGTATATTATTCATGACTCATGATGGGGATGTAAAGAAGTTCAGTCAGAGTGCTCTGAGTGTTCTATAGAAGCCTGCCAGGTCAGGATTGTTCCAGCTGGAACCGGGCATCTGAAACGCTTTAACATGTGGAGGTGTGTAAGTTGCTTTCTGCTGTAAAGTCTCTCGCTGTGATAGCTAACGCTTGTACAGGTTTGAGAATCAGCTGTCAGTGTTTTGAAGCGTGCATGGCTCAGAACTAACCCCTCTCTAATGGTGAAGTGCTGGGAGTGCTGGCGTGTCGAGCTTGGAGGTCCAGTGTGCAGCACTGTGACTGTTTGTAGTGTTGCATGGCTGTGGCCTCTGCGGGGCGTTACATGCTGAACCTGACTTAAAGGTGTATGTATAAAAGTCCTGCTCAGATTTTGCCCCTCCCCCCTCATGAAATGCCCCACCCCTCTCTCCAGGAAGGGCCCTTGATTTAGGGCAAGAGGAGGACAAAAAAGTGAACAAAGCACTCCCTCACTCCTCTTCCAGCTCCTCCCATTCCCACTCAAGCCAGAGGGAGCATGGAAGTAGAACACCAGGTAAAGGACAGACTACCTATCCTATTTATCTGTCTGTCTGTCTGTCTCTGTCTGTCTACATCTATCTATCCATCTATCTATCTGTCTGGCTGTCTATCTGTCTCTGTGGGTTTGTCTGCTTGTGTAGAAACTCTAGGCCTGAGTAGTTCTTCTATCTGTCCACTCCTCAACCCAGTTGTTTGGCTAGCCACTAGGTAGTTTCCTGTTGACTGACCTGCAGCCTGCTAGATGGTTTTCCTCTGTGATTTAAATGGTGATCACCCAGATTAAAGCTCTTTGTTCATCTGTACTGTGATGTACTTCAGTACGCCTCTATGGGAATGCTAAAACTCTAGGCCTGAGCTCGTGTTCCATAGGGGACAAATGGATGGGGTGTTCAGATGTCACTGCTGTGGTTCTCTGTGGCAAATGAATAAATTGCCAAATGTAAATCTGTATAAAATAACAATGTGAGATGTTCCGTATTTCCTGAAGTTCCCCATATGGGCATGACGTTGTCTAGAGAACACCACCACGGCTGTAGAGGTCTGTTAATTAGCACTGAGGCTATGCTAACTGGCATTCACAGTTCTGTTAGCACTGTGGTGACTGGTGGCAAATGAATGCTAGTTTACTGTTAGAACAGTTAGCAACTGCTAACTCCAGTACAAACATGCAGCTGTGCAGTAGCATTAAGCTGTAAGCTAATTAATGAATAGCTTTAGTAAAAGCTACTTAAAGCAGAGTAGTGTTTGGTTATTAGTGTCAAAATAATGCTGCGTTTTCCATCTGTACTGTGATGTATTTTGCAGGACATGCAGTATTGAGCACTAGCTTTGAATAGCTTTTATAAATATGTATGTAGTTTTATGTGAGTTGTCTTGATTGCTTTATGGTAGGTGTTGCAGATCTTCAGGTGTTAAAGTGAAAGTAAGGCAGTATAGAGATGACCAGAAGTCACAGGAAATTATCATCAGTGTACATGCATTGTTAACCATCGAGGGTCACTGGATGCTGACAAGGTTATGTCTCAACAGAGCAAGGCGGAGTCAAAAGGAAGAGGCCCACGCCGAACGGAGAGGCTAAAAAGCACAAAGAGTCTTGAAGCGTTTCTGTGGCACATGTACAGCAGTCTGGAGCGTAAATGTGGAGTAACCTGAATGAGGGTTGGATGGATTGTTTGTTGACTTGTTTTTCATTATGATTAAAAATGTAACTAATAATATTTTGATTCTGAGTAACGAGAGAAATGTAAAACTGTTTTGTTCTTTTCACCCGTGATCACTAAAATGATATAAAGATTAAACCACTGCTGGCAAAAGTCTCGCTTCCTGAAGCCCTTCTGTTGTTGTTGTTGTTGACTTGACTGTTATTTCCTAAATAAGCATATTTTGACTGTTTTCCAGGGAATTACGTGAAATCCTGGTCTCAAGAACAAGCCTCAGAGAGTGCTGGAATAAGACTTGAACTGGGTTCCATGTACCTGTAATCTACACTGACACAGATTAGAGAGACTTAGTGTTTGCAGATCACACCTTACGAGTGCGCTACTGTGAGGTTAACTTCCAGGAGGGCAGGAAGTGACGTTCTATATGGTGAACAGGTTCTTACGCTCTCAGTCTCAAGATAACTCCTGACAACTCATACAGGTGTGGGCGTTCCCAAGATGTCCCCTGAGGGGAACACCACTCTATAATCGGATTACCTACCGCTATGTAAACTGACTTTCGGCATGTCAGTGTTAGCGTTAGCTGTGTTTCTCAGTGCACAGATCAACTGTGCAACAGTTACATTGCTCCCTCCTCCTAACACACAGAGATGAGGGCTTATTACCCCCACCGTTTAAATGGTGCAGCTGTCACCAGAAAGTAACTACCTAAATGTTAAATACTCATGTATGTTGAGGCTCTACAGAGCTGAACATTTATTACTCAGTTATTCCACAGGACAATAAAAAGAAACCCAAACAGTCATTATAGAACACATTGGTACAGAGATCAACACAACCACTAACAAAAACATTGTACCTCAGTACTTTAATATTTTTTCATTAGTCACTGTGAGTAGGAGGAGGTCTGGAGGAGAACGTAGGTCCTATACTTGCAGTCTTCATAGTAAGTTTACAGATTTTAGAAGAACATGCTAGATGGCACAGAACTGTGTAGTGTTAACTGAGAACATACTAGATGGTAGAGGACATTGTAGAACAGTGTTACCTAAATCATACTAGTGAACAGCGTTAACAGAGGACGTACTAGATCTTGAAAGACATTCTAGAACAGTGTGGACTGAGAACACTACATGACAGAGGACATTGTAGAACAGTGTTAATTGAGGTCATATTAGACGGTGAAGGAGATCCTAGAACAGTGCTAAATGAGAACATGCTAGATGGTGCACAGTGAACTACAACAGTGTGGACAGGGAACACTGGACGACAGAGGACTTTGTAGAACAGTGTTAACTGAGAACATGCTAGATGGTGATTAACATTCTAGAACAGTTTGGACTGAGAGCACTAGATGGTAGAGGACATTGTAGAGTGTTAACTGAAGTAATACTAGGTGGAGAATGAGATCCTAGAACAGTGTTAACTGAGAGTATACTTGGGAGTTGTGAAACAGTCAATGGGGAGAACATTCTAGGTAACAGAGGACCTTTAATAACAGAATGGAAGAGAAAGTTCTAAACAATGTAAAGGAGGAACACTTTCTGGGATAGGACATTTAAGAACAGTGTAAAATGAGGACATTCCAGAAACTGCTGTCAGTCAAATGCAGGTGTGTTTGAGTCTGTAGGCGTTTCTTGGAGAATGTTGAGTCAGCGAACATAGCAGCTCTTTCAGTGGGAAGTTAATTTCTTCCTAGCCGTGACTGCCCTAAGCAGCGGCCCCCACTTGCTCCTGGAGAGGATCTTCTGTTTGAACTCCTGGAAGACAGGCGGGCCGTCATGGTCCTCAGCCTCGGAGCTGATCTCCATCTTCTGCACAATGAGCTTCAGCAGGTTATGCTGTTTCTCCATGGACTCTGAGATCTCCTTCAGCCTGAAACCACAACGAATTCTCTCAGATAATCACGAGCTGGGGAGAGCTTCCTGCAGGAGAACCAGAAAATCTGCACCCTGATAATACTAACTTCATAAAACTCAGTTTCATGCATTCTTATTCAACTGGGTCCATGCAGCTAGATCATTAAAGGGTTAAGAATGATGATACAAGACTTACTGAAATAATTCAAATATTATTATTATTATTAAAGCTGCCATAGACAATCAACAGATATAGGATTAGGAGAGTTAAGTACATATAGCTGACATTTTGTGAACCTCAAACACTACTGTTGTCTCCTTCAAATACAAATTCTACATTTCTATTAATATACATTAATATTCCCCCCCCACAATATTTACATACAACCACAACAGAGCTACAGAAACATGGTGGACTATGTGGAGAACTCCAGCGTTCCAGGCTGGGAAGGGGATGTCTGCACTTTTCATTCTCTTCCCAAGGAACCCAACTGTCAGCAGTAGATGGTGCCTCCACCTTAAATGCTGCAGCTGGTACAGGCCCTGGAATGTAGTTTAAACACCTTTTAAGGTGGGATGGAAAAATTCCAAAACAAGCTGGAGAATGGGAACTTCAGCTTTCACATCTATAATCTTGCAGCCTGTACAATTTACTCAGGGCAGTTTCCCAGACATCTTGGATAACATGGAGCAGCCCCGCTCAGCTTCATCAGCAGCCTGTAAGTAGCAGCCATGCTGGGTGATTGTACCCCTGTTTGCCGGTTAAAGCAGATCATCTTACACTGAGGTTCCATAGTGAGGAACAACTTTAATCTACTTTGTGTTGATGTCCAGATGGAAATCCAGTAGCTAGTATAGGTAACATTAGCTACTAGCATTAGCTCCGAGATACTAGCATGGCTAAATAAATAGTATGAGGGTGGAGCTTATTTACACAGAGGTTTATTTTATTTAGCTTATTTCCACATGTTGCTTCTGTGTGATCATTGGGGACAGGGTCTCGCTGTAAACCAGCCAATCAGAGCAGAGCTCATTTAAAACAGTTTAAATACTAAGTAAATACATTCTACGGCAGCTTTAATTGTTTAATAAGGTTTCTTAGTTTAAGGTTCCTGCTTAGAGGCAAAACCTCCAAGGTCTGTTGTTGAGTCCCTGCAGTGTAATAAAAGACTGTGTGATGATGGGTGTGATGGTGTGTATGTTGTGTCTTCACTGGTGCTGCACCAGTTGAATAGCTGCTGGAATGTGGAGGAGTTGGAATGTACCTGTATTTCTGCTTGGTAAGCTCACGCTCCACTGGTGTTGACTGCCGGGGGGTTTTGCATAGTCGTGGTATGGCCTTTCTAACCTCACCTCCACAGAAGAACCACCTCTGTTTAACAACAGATACAAAGTGCTTCCTCAGCACTGGGAACGTTCACTGATTCCCACCTCCGCTCAGGATGTGTGAACGGACATGAGAAACACTTATCAGTATTGAGATGCTGAAGTGGATGAATTTTGATGGTGGAGGAGCATACAGATATACATAAAGCAGAATCCGCATCACAGAGACAAAACAGATCGGATTCCAGAGCTAGGATGTTTCTATGAGAACTTCAGCTAGTCCTGATTTTAGGTCCTACAGAACAACAGCTTACCTTCATGATCTTCTCTACAAACTTCAGAACCCAGTATTACACATCCTGACTAGACCGAACTTCCTAAATCCTAACTTCAGGATAAACTCCAGCAGTGTCCTATAACTCCTATGTGAGTGCCTGTTTTCACCACGGTCCCAGCACACTGACCTCACACTCACCTACACTGTAAGACAGAGTTTTTACACTGCGTGGGTTTTATTCTAACAGACCCTGCAGACACACCATCTCCATCTACACCACCCCTCCCTCCACCACCCCACCCTCCACCATCTCCACCTCCCCTCTCATTACCTTCCTGTTACCACACCATCTCCACCTCCCCTCTGATTTATTTCCTGTGTTGTCACACTATCTCTAAATCCCCTCTCATTACCTTCCTGTTACCACACCATCTCCACCTCCCCTCTGATTTATTTCCTGTGTTGTCACACTATCTCTAAATCCCCTCTCATTACCTTCCAATTACCACACCATCTCCACCTCCCCTCTGATTACCTGTGTCACTACACTATCTCCACCTCCCCTCTGATTAACTTCCTGTGTTACCACACCATCTCTACCCGCCCTCTTATTACCTTCCTGTTACCACACCATCTCCACCTCCCTCTGATTACCTTCCTGTGTTACCACACCATCTCCACCTCCCTCTGATTACCTTTCTGTGTTGCCACACCATCTCCACCTCCCCTCTTATTACCTTCCTGTGTTACCACACCATCTCCACCTCCCTTCTTATTACCTTCCTCTGTTAGTGCTGATGGAAACTGCTCAGATACCGTATTACAGTGATGGAGGTGAGTAATGAGGATGTGGAGCTGAATGTGGGGCTGATTATCTGTTTAGCCCAGATGTAGGTTAGCTGAGGATGTAAGAATCATCACCTTGCTCTTGTAGCATCTGTTAGGAAACTCTTTGACCGAGACCTGGTCCACCCTTTTCATGAACCAGTACGGCAGCCGTTCCTCCAGATTTGTGTGAAGCTCAATCTGCAGTATCAGACAGATTTACAGCCTTATACTTCAGGAAAATGAGGAGCGGGCTGCTCTGTCACACCTACAGTGTAGGTAAGACTTACCTGCATGCCGATCTGCTTTAAACAAGCGTTGGTCTGTACTTCTGCAATATCTCCAACTGCCAGACCGATCTGTAATAAACCACCCAGAAACCTGATGTTAGTTATATACACACAGCAGCAGTTTCATTTCAGTCATTTAAAGTAGTTAGCTGGATACTAACAACACTACTTAGTATATACACCCACTGGTCACTTCTTTAGCTACACCTCCTTTTATCTACACACACTGTCCACTGGTTTAGCTCCACTGACCATATGGGAGCACTCATTAGTTCTACAGTTCCAGAGTGTAGTCCATCTGTTTCTCTGTATACTTTATTACCCTGTTCTTCAATGGTCAGGACCCACACAGATCAGGTATTATGTGGGTGGTGGATCATTCTTAGCACTGCAGTGACACTGAGGTGGTGGTGGTGGTGTGTTAGTGAGTGTTGTGCTGGTGTGAGTAGATCAGACACAGCAGTGCTGCTGGACACCTCAGTGTCACTGCTGGACTGAGAATCTATGCAGTCAACAGGGTCCTGTGGGCGCTGTCCTGTGGGCAGTGCATCCTGTTGGGCGGTGTCCTGTGGGCAGCAGCGTCCTGTGGCCACTGATGAAGGATTAGAGGATGACCAGCACTGCACTGTGCAGCAGCAGATGAGCTATCGTCTCTGGTCTATAGGACCCTGTTCTACAAAGTGGACCAGGAAGTTTGGAGTGTCTAATAGAGTGGACAGTAAGTGGACTGCCGTGTCTGATCCACTCACACCAGCACAACACACACTAACACACAACTACCACGTCAGTGTCACTGCAGTGCTGAGAATGATCCACCATATGCATAATACCTGCTCTGTGGGGGTCCTGTGTGGGTCCTGAACATTGAAGGACAGGGTAAAAAAGTATTCAGAGAAACAGATGGACTACAGTCTACAACTGTACAACTATATCCTACATTGCCAGTGGAGCCGATAAGATGGACAGTGAAGGTGTAGATACCGGGAGGTGGGTTTAATGTCATGGCTAATGGTTTTATACTGGACCCAGTCATGCTACAGTTTTCAGAAGAGGTCAACTGAGTCACTTCCTGATTGGCTTCTTGTGAGACTATGCAGGTGTCTAATCCAGGGACCAAACTCACAGTCTAATGTGGTTTGTGTGAAATAATAAGTTAGAATTTATGCCGTTCAGTCATATGTAGTGTTTATGAATGTCTGTGGCTCACCAACAGGTTCATAAGCAGAATTGGCACCAGCAGGACAAAAAAGACAAAGATTCCGTAAGTCAGCACAGGAAAAGGAAGCTGACTGGCCATGAAGGGTTTCAGGAAGTTATCCTGGTAGTTGATCTCTCCCACCATCATAACAAAAGTCTGCATCAGTGACAGGAACATCTTGCTGAAATGCCTCTGGAATAAAACACACGGCATGGATAAAAGGCTCAGTAGAATAAGCTGTATTCAGAGCATGAGCTGGGCCTGTAGTTTTGCCTGGCATGCACAAACACACCTGCTCAATCATGAGGGCATAGAAAGCCAAGGCGAATGCCAGGATCAAATAGATGAATAGCACAATGATGCTTAGCAACGTCCTGCAAATCTCCCGGAACATCACCACGTATATACCAAACCTTTCAAACCTGCCAGGAACAGAGAGACACAGAGCACCAGTCTTCAAGAGAAGCTCATTAATTAGTCTGACACTGATGTCTATTCAAAAGTTCATAACCACAGAACACTGAAGAAGAACAGGTTACATTAGCTAGAACCAAGTTCTGTCCAACAGCTCAAAACAAAGTGAGTGGTGTACCCTGTTAGGTGGGCTCGTTTCACGCTCCTCTCATTTGGACACATTTATGTACTCACATAAGCCAAAAGGAGGACATAATGACCATAATGTAGTGGAGTTAACAGTCAGATATAAGACATCAGTGTGTGGATAGAGCTGTGATGGACCGGACCTCTGCAGGTAGAGCAGCAGGTTGAACCAGGAGACGAGAGCGGCAAGAGCTCCTGCCTGCCAGTGCCACGAGCTCTTTACATCTAGCAGCAGAGGGAGGACAAAGAGAAGGGAGCAAATCGCAGCCGCCCAGTCCATCAGGTTGGACACGTCCCGCAGATATTTCAGACGCTGCCAGATAACACAAAGCACATGTACCACCATTTACTCTAAGCTGTAGTCAGTCAGTTTAGTGGCTGCAAGGCTAAGCAGATGTTTATACTAGCAGGAGACCAGTCGCTGGTCTCTGGGGGAAACACCTTAGAACATTAGAACGCAATTGGCTTGTATAGAGAATATTAAAACATTACTGGTACCTATAGGGCACCTCACTGGCTTGTATGGAGAACATTAGAACATCACTGCTTCATACGGGGAACATAAGCTTGTATGAAGAAAAGAACATTTAGAACCGGAACTGTGGATTTACCTGCTGGAACATCTGCACCACCTCTTTGCCAACAGCATACAGGTTCATAGTGAGGACCAGGAACATGCTGGCTGTGATGAAGTAGCATTGCTGTGGAAGAAGAAGGCAGATATTAGGAGATATTAGCCATATAATTAGCCTATGTAAAACGTTATTAGCATATATGTTATGATGGTGATAGTGGTACCGGACTCTGTTCTGGGTCAGAAAGCACACGGCAGTCAGGTGATGGTACCTGTCAGAATAATGCCTTGTATACAGTACAGGCAGAAGGGTATGTAAGTACTTACCACATTTCATGGCTGTAAACAAACAGACCACAGTATAAGTTTTACCTTGTCAAGAGACGTGGTGACCATGCTGACCGTGGTCACGTTCCTCTCCGCTCTCAGTTTCGGCCGCAGGTTCATGATCAGGAAGGTCAGAGGGAACACCCCCAGCGCGTAAACAGTCATATTGAGCAGGTGCGCCTTCACGCCATATGCGTTCCTGTACGAGAGCCATAAGCCATGGTGTTATGTACGGTTCTAGTGTAAAATGGAACGTACACAGCATATCTAAAGCAGTAGTGTCTGCTGTGTTGACCCATGAATGTTATCTATATTTCTAATCTGATGCAGGCAAAGCATTCCAAATTAGCAGGGACAGACTTATGTTTACACTTGTGTTACATCATCTGCTCCTAATCACCACCTGGGGACTAAAGATACTGATTGAGATTAGAAAGAGGAATTCTTTGTGAATATTCTGTCATACGGTCTTCAGCTGTGTAACTGTACAGGACCTTTATTGTTGTAAGCTCACCAAATGAGTCCCCTTGTGTGTTTAAAGTGGTAGCACCTCAGGCTCCTCAGGGATGCACAAGGGACTATAAATACCTGTGGCGTGTGAGTGATGAGATCCATAGATGGGGAAGAGCCGCTGCAGTGCAATGAATGTCTCGTTCCATGTGTGGAAAATGGATCCAAAGCAGATGTTAATGATTGGCTAAAAGGAGTGACTGCAATTGGTCATGCCAAAGACCATAGTGTGAAGGAAGCAGCTAAATCTGAAGGTGTATGGAAGCATACGGTCATATGGGTCTATCAGCATTGGCTAAAATCCCAGTCTACAGGGAATTCTCCTAGGAATTGGGCCAGGGAAGGCATCTACCAAATCTGGCCTAAATTGACCAATTCTTTGATGTAAGAGTGTCTGAACATTGATGTGGCCTACATCCAGAAACCTGTCCAGTACATGCCAAATTAGACAATTTTGGGCAGGTCAGTTTAGCACCTTCACTCTCTGATTACACAGCCTGGCTCCTGTGATGTATGCAAAGTGTTTCTTGATGTTGGTCATGTTGAAATATTAATAGATGTCACTGAAATAGATGGTAGAGCTCCACCTAACAATGACCCCTAACATGGTCTTGATTAAAACTATTTGGGGCAGAATTGTACACATTATGAACATTTATAGTTTTCACACTCACCATTTCATTTCCAAGTATTTCTTGCAGACTGGATGGGTCAGCAACTCCACACGGTTAAATTCCACCATAGCCTATAGAAGGAGAAAAACAGAAATTAGAAATGAGAACTGTACTCTCGCTACACCTGTAAACATGACTGCTCGCTTCCTGCTGTGGTCAGTATTTTCCAGACTTCCTGGTTTATTTAAAAATGTATTAGCTGATGTTAAAGTTATACGTTAAAGCTGACATTACGGTTATTCTCCAAACAGTATGTGTGCCAAGTATCACCAGGAAATGCTCCTCCTCTTCAGTTCTTATCAGTCTAGAAGAAACATTTCGAGTTCATCATCAGACTTCCTCCCAGTCCTCTCCAAGAGCTTCTCCGGTGGTGGAGAGCAGCAGTGTTATTTTATTCTTCTGCTTCTGTTTATATTACTTCTTCTGTTTGCTGCGAACATGGTTTCTTGCCGTGAGCGGGTGGTGGAGGCAGCGACGCTCGCCAAGAGCTTTAGCCATGGTTGTGTTTCCTGCTCCTTTCATGGTCTACCTGTCTTAAATGATCTAACCGGGAACAGCACCTTCAACATGACTGATAAGAGGTTAGGATATGCCGACGAGCAGAAGCACTACTTCTTCATCCTCTCATGTTGGACTGATTCCACTCCTACAGCGCTACTGTGACTCACTATCATCTTTTTAGGTACACAGCGGTATTATAAGACATGAAGGCCGGGGCTAGCTGGTTAGCATGCTAACTTTAGTAGATTTCTCAGCAACACCGAACATAGATGCCTCTGACATACCACTTTTACACAAAAGCTGAAGGAGAGCGGGTTGCCAGTGTCACTGCCTGCAGTCTAAAATCATGTGTTATTATTAGCTATATATATTCGCTGCAGCAGTGGTTACGCTAGCAGCCAGAATTTCCCTATGGGGAGGCACTGATTGGCTTTATGGTGTACTACTAAATATCATGTAATAAAGCAAATAACATGCTGAACGCTAGTTTAGATTTAAGGTACTAACATTGAGTGCAGCCAGAGGTTTGTAGTTGTCTTCCTTCTCAGGGTTCTCTTTGTTCTTAGCGTACTGCTCTGGCTGCTGGAGCCACTGAAAATTGTACTCTACCTGTCCATCAAACATCACACAGCAAAAGAATACAACACAAACATATATTATAGCAATAAGCCACTTTAAGTCGTATGTAACAGTGATTTGTTAGGCAGTGGAATAAAATTACTTTAATCATACCATAAAATACAATTTGAAAAAACTGATGTAAAGAACTAGTTTGTCAACATTGGATACTGGCTCACCATCATTTTAGCCTATACATATATATATACATACACACATATATATATATATATATATATATATATATATATATATATATATATATATATATATATATATATATATATATATATATATATATATATATATATATATATATATATATATACACATACACACAGTACACCTCCCAATATCTACACTCTTTATCCCTCTTATCAGCTCCCCTGAGCATATAGGAGCACTCTGTAGCTCTATAGCTCCAGACTGTAGTCCATCTGTTTCTCTGTATACTTTTTTACCCTGTTCTTCAATGGTCAAGAACCCCAAAGGACCACCACAGAGCAGGTACTATGTGGGTGGTGGCTCATTCTCAGCATTGCAGTGAAACTGACGTGGTAGTGTGTTAGTGTGTGTTGTGGTGGTGTAAGTGGATCAGACACAGCAGTGCTGCTGGAGTGTTTAAACACTGTGTCCACTATATAAGACACTCCTACATTGCTGGGCCACCTTGTAGATGGACAGTCAGAGACAATAGCTCATCTGCTGCTGCACAGTGCAGTGTTGGCCATCCTCTATTCCTTTATCTGTGGTCACAGGACGCTGCTGACCACAGGACGCTGCTGCCCACAGGACGCTGCCGCCCACAGGACGCTGCCGCCCACAGGACGCTGCCGCCCACAGGACGCTGCCGCCAAGATGCTGCCCATGGGACGCTGTTGGCTGGATAGTTTTGGTTGGTTGGATTCTCAGTCCCGCAGTAGTACTGAGGTGTCCGACAGCACTGCTGTGTCTGATCCACTCACACCAGCACAACACACACTAACACACCACCACCACGTCAGTGTCAATGCAGTGCTGAGAATGATCCACCACCCGCATAATACCTACTCTGTGGGGGTCCTGACCATTGAAGAACAGGGTAATACAGTATACAGAGAAACAGATGGACTACAGTCTGCGGCTGTAGAATTAGAGTGCTCCCATATGCTTAGTGGAGCTGATAAGATGGACTGTGAGTGCAGACATAAGGAGATGATCAGGTTATGTGTAATCGGTGTATATGTGGTTGTATACACAGAAACTATCCAGTTTATAATGTAAAAAAAAAACCTACATAGTAGTTGCAGGAGTTCACATCTTCATCAGACTCTATAATGCAGGTGTCCAGCAGATGCTGTAAATGAGAGGACACGTGTGTAGTGGACTACGATAGTAGTCGATGTGGTGGGTAATGGCCAGTTACAGAAAAGAAAACAGTAGGGTTATGACTCACCTTAAAAGACTCTGGAAGAAATTCTATCATGTCCATGACGATGCATCGTTTTGCTGAGCTCAGTTTGAATGTTGTGATGGCCTCCTCACACCTGCAAGAGTGAACACAGGTGAGTGACAAAACTCAGGACTATAAACAGCTATGGTACAGAGAAGAGGTGCAGTGGCTAACAGACTGGTGCAGAACCAGCAACCTTTCTCTGAATGTTGACAAAACTAAGTAGACGGTTGTTGGCTTCCGAAGAGCGTGAGGTGACAACCCTCCGCTGAACATCAATGGCTCTGCTGTGGAAATCATCAGGAGCACAAAGTTCCTCAGTGTCTATATCCCATCCTCACCACGCTCTACAGTGGGTCTGTGGAAAGCATCCTAAACAGCTGCATAATGGCCTGGTTTGGGAATTGTCTCCAACCACAAGACCCTACAGCGTATAGCAAGGACAGCTGAGAAGATCATCAGGGTTTCTCTTCCCTCCATCATGGACATCTACACCACACGCTGCATCGGCAAAGTCACCAGCATTGTAGTCCACCCCACCCGTCCCTCACACAGCCTTTTTTACTGCTGCTGTCTGGCAGAGGGTACCGGAGCATCTGTGCCATCATTGCCAGACTCTGCAACAACTTTGTTCCTCAAGAGATTCCTGTTATACCCCAGGGATTTATAGCCCGAGCATCCTCATGCAACGCCATCTGCAGGAGCCTGAACCTACTGCCACCTTAAACACACAAGGGGACTCATGATTTGTCCATTGAGCATGTATAGTATGCTGTGGTAATCCTGCTACTGCAGCACCAACAACAGGACAGCTCCAGTGGGTTGAGGAAGCTTGCTCAGCCAGCTGCTTTAGGCAACACCGCAACCTACAAGCCGAGAGGCTCCACAACTTGGAAAGTGGAAAGTGAAGCACATGACCATTTGTGGCGGCTCAGAGAAGCCACTGCACTCACGTTAATCTCCTTTCTATATTTAGAAAGCAATATTCACATCTGTAGGACATCTGTATAGCTCTGTTAACACTGACCTGTCACTGTCAATCACAGCACTTGTCACCTCTTTCCTCCCATTCTGGACAGCCTCATGCAGGAAGGAGGCATCCCCCTTATTCAGGAGGATCTGAGCCCCCCTGCAAAGGAGCAGGCGCACGGCCGCCACATGACCTGCCCGCGCTGCGAGATGAAGTGCCGTGTTCTGCAGGGAAACAGCCCATCATCAGGCTCAAGAAAATACATCACATGCACCTTGATGCTTATCAGTCACAGGATTCAAATCACTGGGAGGTATCTTAACATTGTCAGTCAATTGTCATACAGTGTTTAAGCTACAGTATCAGTCAAAAGTTTGGGCACACCTGCTTATATAAGACCTCTTTGTTATTTCTATGATTTATTATATTAATAGTAAAGATTTTAAAATGAGGGAAAGTGTTCAAGCAAATCCATCCAGTTTCCGGTTTTAGATACTACACCATATTCCACCAAAACTTCACAGGTGTAGTGACAACAGAGCAGTTCCTGCAATTAGCTTTTAGCTTCCACATTATGCTAGCTGGTCCCGCGCTTCTGAGGAAAAGGTAGCTCTGAAGCTGTGGGCGGAGCTACTCAGATGTGGGAGAGGGTATTATTCTAATGAGTCCCACCTTGAGGTATAAAGGGAAGCCAAACCTGGAAAGCTTGTTAAATCCCATGGACCCTTTAACTGACTGGGTGTTCTTATTTCCCAGCGAGTGGGTTGAGAGAAACTCCTGATACACTCGTCCGTGAACCCGAGAGTAAATGGGTACGTTTTCTTAATATGCCCCCTTTAATACTCTGACTCATGAAGTCCTGGAACTTGCATACATGCAGGTGGGTCCAAACTTTTAACTGGAATGGAAGAGAGGCTAAGGCGTACTCCATCTCCATCAGTCTTGTCCAGCAGTTTGATGTTGGATATGAGTAAGATCTCCATGGTCTGGGTGTAGCCCTCAGCTGCAGCATGGTGCAGACACGACCATCCTTTATAATCACTGCAGATGGGATTTAAACAAAAGACGTTTAGGCATCATCGCAGGAGAGCTAACTTCATAACTGTAACATTAACATGCAGGGTCTGGACAAAATTGTTGGAACCCCTCGGTTAATGAAAGAAAAACCCACAATGGTAACAAAAATAACTTTAATCTGACAAAAGTAATAATAAATAAAAATTCTATGAAAATGAACAAAAGAAAGTTAGACATTGCTTTTCAACCATGCTTCAACAGAATTATTAAAAAAAACTCCTGAAACAGGCCTGGACAGAAATGATCATACACTTAACTTAATATTTTGTTGCACAACCTTTTGAGGCAATCACTGCAATCAAATGATTCCTGTATCTGTCAATGAGACTTCTGCAGCTCTCAGCAGGTATTCTGGCCCACTCCTCATGAGCAAACTGCTCCAGTTGTCTCAGGTTTGAAGGGTGCCTTTTCCAGATGGCATGTTTCAGCTCCTTCCAAAGATGCTCAATAGGATTTAGGTCAGGGCTCATAGAAGGCCACTTCAGAATAGTCCAGTGTTTTCCTCTTAGCCATTCTTGGGTGTTTTTAGATGTGTGTTTTGGGTCATTATCCTGTTGCAAGACCCATGACCTGCGACTGAGACCAAGCCTTCTGATGCTGGGCAGCACATTTCTCTCTAGAATTCCTTGATAGTCTTGAGATTTCATTGTACCCTGCACAGATTCAAGACATCCTGTGCAAGATCCAGCAAAGCAGCCCCAGAACATAACAGAGCCTCCTCCATGTTTCACAGTAGGGACAGTGTTCTTTTCTTGATATGCTTTATTTTTCCATCTGTGAACATAGAGCTGATGTGCTGAAAGTTCAATTTTTGTCTCATCTGTCCATAGGGCATTCTCCCAGAAGCTTTGTGGCTTTTCAACATGTAGTTTGGCAAATTCCAGTCTGGCTTTTTTAACAATGGTGTCCTCCTTGTTCATCTTCCATTAAGTCCACTTTGGCTCAAACATCGACAGATGGTGCGATCTGACACTGATGTTCCTTGAGCTTGAGGTTAACCTTTAATCTCTTTAGAAGTTTTCTTGGCTCTTTTGTTACCATTCGTATTATCCGTCTCTTTGATTTGTCCCATGGATCTTAAATTTCTGAATAATATATGCAACTGTAGTCACAGAAACATCAAGCTGCTTGGAGATGGTCTTATAAGCTTTACCTTTAACATGCTTGTCTATAATGTGGTTTCTAATGTCCTGAGACAACTCTTTCCTTTGCTTCCTCTGGTCCATGTTGAGTGTGGTACACACCTTGTCACCAAACAGCATAGTGACTACCGGTAACCCTATATATAGGCCCAATGACTGATTACAAGATTGTAGACACCTGTGAAGCTAATTAGTGAACACACCTTGATTTAACATGCCCCTTTGGTCACATGGTCACATCATTTCCATCCAGGCCTGTTTCATGAGTTCATTTTTTTTAAAAATTCTGTTGAAGCATAGTTGAAAAGCAATGTCTGACTTTCATTTGTTCATTTTCATAGAATTTTAATTTGTTATTACTTTTGTCAGATTGAAATTATTTCTGTTACCATTGTGGGTTTTTCTTTCATTAACCGAGGGGTTCCAACAATTTTGTCCACGTGTGTATATGCTGTATATATGCAGATTAAACAGAAACATTTGGAGGGAAAATTTCCTTTACATTGATATTGTATTATTTTAGAGGATATCTGAAAAGTCATCCAGCTTTAATCATCGAGTACTCTTCTGGTTTGGTCCCAGTATTAGTCCTGTTTTGTGAGAATAGCCCACCTGTGGAACAGAGCCCCTTTGCGGAGGAGCAGCTCCACCACCTTGACGTGTCCACAGCGAGAAGCCAAATGCAGTGGCGTCATTCCCTTCTCGTCTCCCTCGTTCAGCAGCCTCGTGTCAGTCATAGTCTCCAGCAGCCGGTGGCACGTGTTGATCCTGCCGTACCTACAGAGCCAGAAGTGCTGCGTTAGTTGTTGTGGATTGTGGTCAGACAGCATTCAGGCTTCGGAATGGCTGCTGCTACTGATTCAGCTTGACGTTCTTAGGGATGTCAGGCAGTCCCAGAAACCACACATGTATGACATTACTTGACATGGTGTGAGGTGACAGCCAGGATGACAATCAGGGGAGCATACCTACAGTCAGGACAATAAGTATTTGTACAGTGACACAGTGTGTGTGCTTTTGACTCTGTACAGCACAGTCGGGAACTGACTTTAATAAACATGCTGCATTAACCGTCAGGAATTACAGCCATTTAGACACCTCCATTAATGCAGGATCAAAAGTATGACCTGCTCCCTTGGTATTCCATGACAAATTAAGGAGGTGTTTGTGTAAAGGGTTAAATTTACACATCTTTTTATATTCACTGTCATTACTACTTTTTTATATACTATTGTAGCTAGTTTGTCTGTTTCTTTAAAAAAAAAAAAGAAGATTTGGGTTAAAAATGCTATCAGTCTATCAAGACATCGTTTTGTGCATTGAGAAATCTGTTTTCTGTTAGTACTGTCATATATATTGGATTATTAGACGATCATGCCTGTTTTAGCCTGGGAGGGGCGCTCTCGCTGTGTCGTTGCCTATTCAACATAAAGGCACAGACGAGACAACAGAGCGGAAAGTTTGTTCTGTCATTGTTTCGCTTTCTACAGGGTTACTGCATTTCCAGGTGTTGAATATGCATTTGGTAGCTGTTAAGAACTCTCAATTATGTGGTCCAAAGAGGTGTGGATGTGAGTAAGTCCTGAGCTCAGGAGCAGCCAAATATACAGTACATGGAACACACAGGTGAGCTCAGCAAGGCCGAAAAACACAGAAGACAACACAAATGGAGGATTAGAGAATTCTTTCCATGGCGAAGAAACAGCTGGTCAAACATCTGGTGAAGTCAAAGACATTTTAGAGGAGGCTAGCATATCATCAGTCTACAATCAAGAGCAGCCTTCATCAGTGTGAATATCGTTTACCTCAAGCCGCAAACCACACTGAGGAGCAAAAAAGACCAGAGCATCATTGCTCTGGTACAAGATGAACTTGTACCAGAGCATGGAGAAGGAAACGAAGAGGCCTGACAAAGCATCTCAGTGGAAGGAACTCAGCATTGTAGTGACGTCCATGGGTTCACTGACTTTAGACAGCTACTGATTGAAAGAACAAATGCCTCCAATTGCTAAAAATAAAGCTTTATTATATAGTTTATTATTATGCTAGCTTGACCAATCACTGTGGAGTCCGTGAAAGGGTCTGTGTAAAAATAGCTATAATTCGTAAAGGGCTAATGCAGTATTTTGGTTAAACATCTTGAATTGAAGCTGAATGTCTACACTCTTATAGTCATATCATGACTGCTTTGTGTCAGATCCACTGTGGTGGTGTCATGAAATTTTATTGCCCATAAAAAGGGAGATATAGGATACTGGAAATACATAAATTATGTATACCCTAGATGGGTATACAGTGATGACCCTTATCAACTGGACTATAATGTGCATTTGATCCGAGGCTGAATCCGTGCTATAGGTCAATATGAGCTCCAGCTGCTGGAACTGTGAGATTCTATATAGGGCCAAACTGTTAAGACCTGATCTGATTTAGGAACTTCTGAGCTTTATTTAGCAGCTCAACTCTCATTATACTCACTCAGCTGCGAAGTGTAGGGCAGATTTCTTCTGCTTGGACTTCTGGTCCAACGAGACCTCCAGTCCAAGCATGTTCTTTACTGAGTCAGGTATTCCAAGCCTGCAGGCATAGTGTAGAGGAGTGCATCCCTCTGAGTCTTCATCATTAAGCAGCTCTCGTACACTTTCATGCTGAGGAGAAATCACACCGAATAGACAAGTACTGTCTGGGTGGTCTTCAGTTAACAGACAGTCAAGCAGATTAAGACTATACTGCTGTATGTTTCAGCTGACATGTGCCTTGCAATATATTAAACAAGGTAGCACTTTACAATAGGGGTACATCTAGTACCAGGACATAAGACAGTATGTAGTTGTACAGTTCCAGACTGTCTGGTTCTCTGTATACTTTATTTACTTTACTGTTCTTCAGTGATCAAGAACCCCACAGGACCACTACAGAGCGGGTCTTTTGCGAGTGGTGGATCATACTTAGCACTGCAGTAACACTGGCGTGGTGTGTGTTGTGTGTGTTCTGCTGGTGTGAGTGGATCAGACACAGCAGTGCTGCTGGATATAAGACTGGACTGTGAATCGTACACCAACCAAATTATCCAGCCAACAGCATCCTGTGGGCAGCGTCATGTGCCCAATGATAAAGGACTAGAGGATGACCCAGACTGCACTGTGCAGCAGCAGATGAGCTATTGTCTCTCACTGTACATTTACAAGGTGGACCAGCGAGGTAGGAGTGTCTAATAGAGTGGACAGTGAGTGGACACTCGATACTATGATTATTATGAGATTAATTGCAAGATTACTTATAGTATTTAAGGACCAGTATTATTATGTTTATACTGCATTATGTACACTATGTGTATGAGACATGTATACTTAATAAGGGTACTTGGCTGCTATTGGACAGTTCTGTCATTTACACTAATACTGCAGATTGAACAAATGTTCTGTTCTTATGTCTTTTAGACTTTTAGTGTGTGCGTGTGTGCGTGCGTGTGTGCATGCGGGTGCGTGTGCGTGTGTTTTCTTGTCTGTTTATTTAGTATTTAGTACCTGTAATTGTTAGTATCTGTAGTCTGGGAGGTGCAGAGTAAATGCTTGTTTCTTTCTCCATATGACAATAAACTCTTTAATCTTGTGCTTAGCACAACTTATAAAGTGATATTAGTCTTCATTTTCTATCATTAGTAATGCTTAACTGCTACATTACTTAACCGATTAGTAATGCTTATGACTTGACTGTTGATCGACGTACCTGCTGTAAAGTGGTACCTTTAAAAATAGACTGTGGAATCAGTAACGGAACATCGCCTGTGTTGTTTTGAGTGGCATCATTTATCCGTTGGATTAAATGATCAAATCACACACAGTATCTGTGCAGTCTAATACGGTGAAGGCCGGTATTGCAGAAGTGATGAAGTGTTATCGGCATTATTATCCAATTCAGAGATCAACTGTTTCCCTTAGGATACCACTAGGTGGCAGCAGAACCTCACTGTTTTGGAAAGTACAAGCCTTTAATTCTCTTTAGTTCTTTTAAAATCTGAATGTTTCTGTAATACAGTGTGGGACGGGGTGTGTAGGTCACCTGCAGCACTTCTGTGGGCAGGTTCTTCAAACCTCTGGGCTGTAAGATGGCCAGGTGCAGGAAGTTACAGCCACATTTGTCCTTTACTTTCAAATCAGCGCCTGAAAAAATAAACATGAACCGTTTACTGGTTTCTGTCACTCTTGGTGAAGCTGCAGAGAACACTGTGGTAAAGTTGGGGTTCTGTAGGATCACCATGTGACAGAAGCAGGTTAACAGTTCTCCAGGCTCCACAGCTGGTAGCCAGCAGCAGAGGGGAGTGGCCTTTACAGTCAATGAAGTCAATGTCTGCACCCTGAAACAAGACAGGTGAGGTGTATCAGGTAGGAACAGAGGACCCACAGATCAAACGGTCCCAATTTTCCAATAACACCAAGTGTTGGTGAGCCTAAAAATGCCATTGTAACTAACTAGTGTGATATAAATCTGCAGCTGCATTTTTTCCTCTTGCTGTTGTACACTGTGCTTTCTGTTTATGTCGGTAAAGTCTGAAATACACTCATCATCAAAGTAACATTTGTACCCAGAAGGAAGTGTGGGATCTCAGTGCTATTGGGAAAGAAGATAAAGGTTACCAGGACAATAAATGATAATAAATTTAGACTGATATGGACAAAATTTATTGAGCTACACATACAGAGTAAGTGTCTCTCACTATGGCCTCCATGTTTGCTGACCCAACATACCAGATTTGAGTTGTAGAGGTTCCTAATGGTGTCCTGTGATAATCCATCCAATGCATCTTGAATATCCTCACACAGTTCCTGCAGGAGGTGGAGTGATACCAGGCCTTCTGGACGTGTGACAACAAACTGTTCATCTTGGCACTGACCACGGTGCTTCCACACATGGACTCTAAAAGCAGAGCTTGTCACTGAAGATAACCTGCTGCTATTCTGTGCATGTTGTCCTGCATGGTGCAGCCGTCTGGTGCTGCACTAATAGGATGGAGGACATCACTGCTCACTGTATGTCTGCAAACGTGGCTGTTGGGTCAGTCAGGTGCAGTGATAAGGGCCATCCTTGCCTACATGACATGCGCAGCTGAGTGTGAAACCGGAATCATTCGCATGTCTCTGAATGTCAAACCTACACACCAAGTTTCATTCCTGTCAACTGAATCCTTCTGGGTGCAGTCATTTGTGCAACTATGATGATAAATCTATTTCCAGTTTTTGTTAGAGCAACATTAGCAAAAAACCTTTTTATCTATGCTATTTGGAGGATATTCATTACATGCCCCTGGTATTAATCTCAAGCTATTACCTGTGAGATGAGATACTCTGCCAGTTCGAAGTGGTCAAATATAGTTGCCCTGCAAAATGAAAATTAGAGTGAGGTGAAAACTATTTAATGCGTTGTTTATATCCTTTAAGTGGGACATCAAACTAATTTATACAGGATCTGTGACCCTTCATAAATACTTATGAAGTGGTGTTTGGCAGGCCCCATCAGTGATGTTGATGATGTCACACACTCTGTCGTAGGCCATGAGCATGACCTTAACAGCTTCAGTAGCTCCCTGAGTGCAGGCAAAATGCAGCGCAGTGGATTTATCACACTGTGGATTCAGAAAAACACATGAATGACTACATTACCATAATAAAGCTTCACATATTTCAATACCACCATACAGATCCACTCTGGAAGGCATGTCAGATACACCTGAAGGCTGGAGTGGTTACAGTAATGTACCTGCTGCTGGTCAATTTTGGCTCCATTAGCGATGCAGAGTTGAATGACTTCGAGGTTTCCCCCACGAACAGCCAGGTGAAGAGGGCTGCTGATGGACTTGTCTACGTAGTTTATGTGGTCTTCAATGGACATGCCAGTCTCCTGTCCTATGTGCAAGTTAAAAAGTCAGGGTGATACACAGTATGTCCAAAAGTAAGCAGATGCCTGCTCATCTCGAAGGAGTTCAGCAGGGCCTCATCACTGCAACTTATCCCAAGTGCTGTCTGTCCAACTATACCTTTATGTCTAAATCACTTCAACTCATCACATAGGGGTTCAATGGAACCTCATCACTCATCCCACAGGTGTTTAATGGGGATTCCTAGCTTAAGCTCATCCCAAAAATCTTAGGCGGTACCCCATCACTAAAGATAATCAGTGTATCTTCATCATTTCAGCTCATCCCAGAGATGGTCCATGGAGCTTCAATAGGCAAATATGTTCCAACCAAGATCAGTAGTCAGTAGAGCTTCAATAGTCCAACTCATGGAGCTTTAGCAGTCCAGCCCTTCCTAAAGGTGCTCAGTGGTGCTTTAATAGTCCACCTCATCCCAGAGATGGTCCAATGAGCTTTAATAGTCCAACTCATCCCATTGAAGGTCAGTAGAGCTTTCGCGGTCCAACTCACCCCAGAGACGCCCAGTGGAGCTTCATTAATCCAACTTATCCTAAAACTGTTCAGTGGATCTTCATTCCTACTACTATTTTCAAAGTGTTCATGAGTCCACTTAATCCAAAAGATGTTGGAGTATCATCACATATAAGGATGTGTTTCCACTATCGCAGCCCCAACAAGCATTAGGTATGACAACCCCAGCCTCGTGTGCAGTTCTCCATTCTACTACCATCTGAATAATATAGCGATCTGCTACTGACTGCGCTGGCCTCTAAAAGCTTGTGAGGTGTGGCCATCCCATGACTACACAGAAGGATTGCAGCAGACCTGCACAACAGGGACTAAATGTTTAATTGTCATTAGTGAGTTCAGACTATGCCTCAAACATGTGCAATTCCTAAAACTGATTGAGGAAGGACTTGCAGAACTCAGAGAACCTGGACTGGAGTCCTAACCAGCTTTTGGCTGTAGCTAGAAGACTAAATGGCTCTGGAGGAACAGGGAGGGGAGACTAACATATAAATATATAGTTTTAAAGGATCAAAAACTGACCAAGTACATAACACAATCTGACCTTTCTGAAGAACAACTTCCATGGATTTCTTAGCTCCTGCAAAGGCAGCTGCATGAATGGGAAAGTGGCCCAGCTTGTTCTGCCGGCACAATTTTGCTCCATTCCTGTGCTGGAGAGCAGGTGAGAGAGAGATTCAATACCCCGCTGATTTCACCAAACCTGAGCATCCTTCTCTTCATCTGCTGGAGGGCCCCATCTTATTGCATCTTCACTGCACCTGATCCAGCTCATCAGCTCATTAACCAGCCTTCATGAGCTGAATCAGGTGTGATAGAGAAGGGAAATAACTGAACTGTGCAGGGCTGGGCCTCCAAGTAAAAACACTGTTCTAGATAACATAATATCTGGTCCACAGTGGTCCTGTGGTCCGAAACTGGCCAAAGATGAATGGGGCAGAAGTTTACAGGTTGTGCTGTAGTCTCGGTTCTAGTCTGTATTTGTACACCTAGTAGAGCTATAAGGTACATGTTTCTAAAACATTAGAAGTATAAGGTAGGGGTTTCTAATAAAGTGGCCTGTCGGGTGATTATGGGAACTGAATCTGTAAGCGTGTTTACCAGTATACGCAGCGCTTCAAAGTTGTCGACTGAAGCAGCCAGGATTAAAGGCGTGTTCCCTAGGTCCCCCTCCAGGTTTGCATCAGTGAGGCTGTGAAAGAGGAGTTCCTGAAAAGTGAGACAGACAGCACAGGTTCCATTCGTGTACAAACCCAAACCCACAAAAACTGTAATTAAAATGCAAAAAAAAAAGTCAGTGTTTATAATGACCTCTAACTACATATATACAGTATATATAGACGTTCCATCATGCAATCCGGTTTTGAGAGTACCTTGTGCCGCTGTGTAAAAAGTAGACTTAAACACAGACTACAGTAGAACATTAACATTATCCTGTTTAGCTGGGTTTGGTATCATACCTCCACCAGGCCATTGTGTCTGAGGCTGACAGCCAGATGCAGAGGAGACTGGAGGGATTTGTTGAGGACGTTAGGGTCAGCGCCCAAACTGAGGAGGGTCAAACAGCTCCCCCGCTGGTCCTTCTGTACGGCCCAGTGCAGAGGAGTGTTTCCTTCTTCATCCACCGTGTTCAGTTCTACACACACACACACACACATACACACACACACACAATCAGAAAAATACACACACGGACACAAATACACAGACACAAACACACACAGACACACAAACGCAAGGAATAAGGAGAAGACTAGAAATGGCTCCAGATCTGTCCAGCACAACATTGGCAGCTGGAAGGAGAATGGAGAACCAGCAACTTCACAAAGAATGAGTGTGATCATAGGCACTTAAACACCTGGTGAAGGTAAAACTGGACAGTAGAATTTCCGACTGTGACAGCATGATCATTTCCACTCAAAATCACTGAGTTGGAACTAAACAGCTGTGTCACTTGTTAGTGAATCTAATTAACTCCAGTCTGCTAGAGAGCATAGAGACTGGACTCTGCAGTGGAAAGGTCATGTGGTCTGATGAGTCCACTCTTACCCTATTCCAGAGCCATGTGAGCATCAGGGTAAGAGGGGATGAGTATAAAGCAATGCTCTCATCATGCATAGTGTCCACTGTACAACCCTCTGGAAGCAGTGTTATGATCTGGGGGGCTTGGGTACCTGAATGACCAGGGTATCCCATCAATGGACTATATTTCAACTATAACAACTATATTTCAGGACAAGGGTGCCAAGATTCATTGGGCTCAGATTGTGGAAGGGTGATCCTTCCACAGGGACCATGAGGAATTATCTGAACTGAGCTGAACCCTAGCACCACTAGAAGTCTTTGGAATGTGCTGGAGAGGACAGTGTGATTCCAGTCTTCCCTCATCAATATAAGATCTTGAGAGCTATAGAACCTCTAGTCCGTCACCAGTGGTCAGTTTTTGATGCTCTATACTGGATTAGTTTAAATGTTAGACCACTGACATAGTTGAAACTCCCACTACTACTGTTCTGCTGGGGATGCTTTCCCTCCCAAATAATATCTGGCCATTGCTGAACCTCCTCCTTATAAGTTGTCCAGCAACAGATGAGCTACAGTCAGTAATTGTAAGCCTACAAAGTACACCTCTATGATAGCTGCTTCTGATAATATGGCCAGTGAGAGTATCTATTAAACTGGCAACTCAGTCAAGATGTCCACTGCATAGCTGTACAGTCACAGCATGTAGTCCAAACGCTGTTATTCATTAGCCAAACCCCCTCATCTCTCACCCTGCTGTCCAGCGACTTGCACGATGAGTTTGATGGCACGAAGGTGACCCCTGGACACGGCGTAGTGCAGCGGACTGGCACCCGTATCGTCCCGCACAGCCAGCTGCTGTGGGTGATTCTCCAAAGCCAGAGTGTTCCCCTCCAGAGCCCACTGCAACACAGCACATCAGCAGACATGCAGCACACAGCGTACTACAGCTGGAGCTACTGTATCTCACTCTATAAAGACACCCCCTTACACGTCTGTGTTCAGTAGGAAGTTCAGCTGTTCTGTTATACGGTGTGAAACTGTAGTAAGTAAATTCATCCCAACAGTCTGAAGCAAGTATATGGTTTAGCACTCAGTTTACCCGGCACCAAATAATGAGCTGTAATAGGGTTAGCAGATATCTGAAATGAAAACTGGGGACGTTTCCAGTTCCAGCTCAGTTAAATCTAAGATACTGTATATAAATATGATTGTTGCATTAACACTGAGATATTTTACATACTAAAAAAATAAGAGCCTCAAAATGATCACTTTCTGTACTTTTACAGTTTATGGGTTTGTGTTTGACCAGAATGAGCAGTGCTGTTTTATTCTATACACTGCTAGAAACATTTCTCCCAAATTCCAGATCAAATATTTTATCATGTATTTTAGATCTTTGCATTTAGAAAATGACTGATGGTCAAAATAACAGAAGGGAACCATCCTTGCTGTAAAACTCACCCCAGCTGCTGCTTACCATTCCGTCTGTAGGTCAACTGAGGTCATTCTATGGTGGTTAAATGAAGTTTGAATGAGGTGGCACTCATCATAGCGGGTTTTGGCCCTCTGCCAGTCTGTAGCTGTGTTGTGCTGTGTGTTTCCTGCTTGACCTTGTTCTTGTGAACCTGATGCTCACTGTATCTGCCAGTAAAGCTAGAACTGAACCTTGTGTTTCTCACTAAGAGCCTTTCTCTTCAGCTCTGTTGGTCTGTGAGTGTATTTTTACTACACTGATTGTTTGGGTGGTACTGGCGCGGCGGTTCTGTAATGAAAGAAGAGCGATGACGGTAGCGGTGGGTTTATACTGATGCTTGTTAGGACCGGATCTGGTTCAGGCGATCACCTAATTAGCATCTCATTAAGTAGAATGAGGTGTGTCTGTGAAGGAGTTTCCTTCAGAACAGCTGCTGGACATGTAGAGATGCTGATTTAGGAAAAAAAACGGAAACTCTCTTAATTTTTCCAGAGCCGAATAAGACTCATTCTCCTAATGAGCTCAATATCTGCTGCTAGAGTCCTGTATCAAGCAAATACTGTTGTTCCAGTTGCTACCACAGGACCTGCTATGTCCAGCTAGGCTACCTGCTAATGTGCCAAAGTGTGTTACGTTCGTCTGTGCCCTCCTTTGAAATAAAGACTAGCTTAGGCAGGGATAAGGCAGAGACATGATTACTACAAACGATTCAACCCATAACTCAAATTCATTTTAAACATGTTGGCAATGAAAAGAGTCTCATAAGCGATATATTATACCCTACTGACACACAGAGACTGAGGGGAGGAGCAGAAAGGAGGCCGCCTGCACACATACATGTTCCTGCAGCCGTGAGCGGAGCTGGCGAGGGGTGTTCTTGCTGATGCTTGGTCTGGTTGCTGGAGTGAGATCATCTGTCTTAGTTAATTTGTCACCTGAACAGATAACCTGGGTCGGCTCTACTCTTGCAATCTCTACCTCCTGGATTAATCAGAATGTATCTAATTGATGTTCTGAGCTCATTTTCCTAGATTTGTCTTTTTCTCTTCAACCGGGATCGACCTGAGGGGGATGCCCCCCACCCCCACCCACCCCGAGCCTCCTTCCTCTTGAGGGTTCTTCCTTACTCTAAGCCAGTTTTTCCTTGCCACTGTTGCCTCTGGCTTGCTCACAGGGTGCTTAGACCCGGATCTCCCTTCCCTGTCTGTATATGGACTCTGTTTTCTTTTCCTTTCCATAAACTGCTTGTCTGTAAAGCTGCTTTGAGACAACATTAGTTGTAATAAGCGCTACACAAATAAATATTGATTGATTGGTTGATTGGTTGATTGATTGATTGATTGATTGATTGATTGATTGATTGATTAATTAATTGATTGATTGATTGGTTGGTTGATTTATAAAATCACTTAAAATAAGTAAAAACATCTGGAAACAAGCTACTAAATCACAAACTGTAAAATTAAATACATTTTCCTGAACCTTAAAAAGACTTTGATTGAAGGAATCGTTCATTTAAAGTCCTGGTTGTAGGTGGAATAAACCGATTAATTTGCTTGTAATAAATTAGAGTCATGTTTTTAGGTTGGGCGAACAACACTTTGTACAGTGTTTTATAATAGTACAGCGATTCCAAAATGAGAGTTCTCTCATCTCTCAAGATACATCAACCTGATAAAAGATCATTTAGCTTTTCCATCCAAGACTACAGAGAACCAAGAAGTTAGTGTCTGCAGTGATACGACACGTGTGCCTAACGTGACCATGAACCTGAACCAACATGGTAAAAAAGGTCGTTTCCATTCTGCGTCCCCAGCGTTTACATCACTGTCTAAATCTGGTGTCTGATTACTGCATCTAAAAACTCCACTAGTCTGAGTCAAGACTGAGACCAGGACACGAAGGAGACACGAAGAAGAGTTTATTAAGAGGCTACTACTGGGTGATTTTTGGTCTCTTGAGGATGTTTGATTTTGGACAATTACAACAGGATTATTTTGGTATAACAGAATAAAATATGAACCTCAAACACTTCCGTGGGCATCTGGCTGCTTCTCTCCATCTCCATCAGGCAGGGCAGAGTCATCCCTCCGGAGTTTCACCTGCCACAAACATACAACACACAAAGAACTCCAAACAGCAGAGAGTTACTATATTTATTCTATTATTCTCAGATATCAAACCATCATTTGTGCATTACTGATGATTTAAATGGTGAAACATGATTCACAGTTTATATTTAATATTTATAGTTTTATTTTATACATTAATACAACGTAACATGTTAGTGTTAGAGATTCAGTTACCTCACACCAAACCCACTCTCACTCACACTGTTTACACCTCACACCAAACCCACTCTCATTCACACTGTTTACACCTCACACCAAACCCACACTCAATCACTCTGTTTACACCTTACACCAAACCCACTCTCACTCACACTGTTTACACCTCACACCAAACCCACTCTCATTCACACTGTTTACACCTCACACCAAACCCACACTCAATCACTCTGTTTACACCTCACACCAAACCCACTCTCACTCACACTGTTTACACCTCACACCAAACCCACTCTCACTCACACTGTTTACACCTCACACCAAAACCCACGACTCATCACTCTGTTCACACCTCACACCAAACCCCACTCTCACTCACACTGTTTACACCTCACACCAAACCCACCTCACCACACTCTCACCTCACACCAAACCCACACTCAATCACTCTGTTTACACCTCACACCAAACCCACTCTCACTCACACTGTTTACACCTCACACCAAACCCACTCTCAGTCACTCTGTTTACACCTCACACCAAACCCACACTCAATCACTCTGTTCACACCTCACACCAAACCCACTCTCACTCACACTGTTCACACCTCACACCAAACCCACTCTCACTCTCTGTTTACACCTCACACCAAACCCACTCTTGATCACTCTGTTTATACCTCACACCAAACCCGCTCCCAATCACTCTGTTTACACTTCACACCAAACCCACTCTCAATCACTCTGTTTACACCTCACACCAAACCCACTCTCACTCACACTGTTCACACCTCACACCAAACCCACTCTCACTCTCTGTTTACACCTCACACCAAACCCGCTCCCAATCACTCTGTTTACACTTCACACCAAACCCACTCTCAATCAGTCTGTTCACACTTCACACCAAACCCACTCTCACTCACTCTGTTTACACCTCACACCAAACCCACTCTCAATCACTTTGTTCATACCTCACACCAAACCCACTCTCAATCACTTTGTTCATACCTCACACCAAACCCACTCTCAATCACTTTGTTCATACCTCACACCAAACCCACTCTCAATCACTTTGTTCATACCTCACACCAAACCCACTCTCAATCACTCTATTTACAGCTCACACCAAACCCGCTGTCAATCACTCTGTTTACACCTCACACCAAACCCACTCTCAATCACTGTTTGGACCTCACACCAAACCCACTCTCAATCACTCTGTTTACACCTCACACCAAACCCGCTGTCAATCACTCTGTTTACACCTCACACCAAACCCACTCTCAATCACTGTTTGGACCTCACACCAAACCCACTCTCAATCACTCTGTTTATACCTCACACCAAACCCGCTCCCAATTACTCTGTTCACACCTCACACCAAAACCCGCTCTCAATCACTCTGTTCACACCTCACACCAAACCCACTCTTACTCACACTGTTCACACCTCACACCAAACCCACTCTCACTCACACTGTTCACACCTCACACCAAACCCACTCTCAGTCACTCTGTATACACCTCACACCAAACCCCACCCTAATCACTCTGTTTACACCTCACACCAAACCCACTCTCAATCACTTTGTTCATACCTCACACCAAACCCACTCTCAATCACTTTGTTCATACCTCACACCAAACCCACTCTCAATCACTCTGTTTACACCTCACACCAAACCCGCTGTCAATCACTCTGTTTACACCTCACACCAAACTCACTCTCAATCACTGTTTGGACCTAACACCAAACCCACTCTCAATCACTTTGTTCATACCTCACACCAAACCCACTCTCAATCATTCTGTTTAGACCTCACACCAAACCCGCTCTCGATCACTCTGTTTATACCTCACACCAAACCCCATCCTCAATTGCTCCATATACACACCACAGCAAACCCGCTCTCAGTCACGCTGTTTACACCCCACACACTGTACTATTGAGGACTATTGAGGACTAGTTGGTTGAGTTCCCCAGTATATAGGCTGAAATAGGAATATTAGATATACTGCCAACTTTTGAATGCTTTCAGCTGGCATGTGCCATGTATATATATTGTTGCAATATAAATGTTAAACTGGTGTTAAACTGACCCTTTCTAACAAGAAAACAGCTTTGAGTCCAAAAAACTGAATTATTATCAGACAGAAATGAATGACCATTTCATTATGATGAATATCAGTTGAAGGATGTTTGTAATCCAGCTCAGTCTTACCTGGTTAGACGTGCTGCTCAGTACGGTCAGCCTGTGAGCGGCTCGTTATCAGTGAACAGGGTTTATATAGAGTGCTCTGAATATCAGATTACTGTGTATGTCAGTGAAAGAGGCTGGTTTGTGTTGGCTGAGGCTGAGCTGTCTAAGCCTAATGAGACTTTTAGGTCCAGCAGGGAACAACAGAAGAACAGAAAAGAAAGAGGGATTGAAAGTGGAGAATCATGATCTGTCAGTTTATGAGATTTAATGTAGAAAATAATATGATTGTGAAACTCATGATGCGGTTTAATTGTATTGTGTTTGCTTTATCCATGTTTTTCTTTGGGCTAATTGAATAAGTGAAGCATCATTTCTGAGAAGTGTGAAATCAGTCATGGGGTTTTATTCCTCTAAGCTGCTCTTTATCATTGCTGCAATTCATTAGGATGATGGGATGACTTCCTGTAGCAAACTAGAGGAAATCGTTTGCAGTGTGTGATCCTCTATTTTCCTGATTTATTGTTTTTTGGACCTGGGTTGATCCTAGGGACTGGTCACTCTATGGTGGCCTAAGATTGTTGGCATCGATTCTAGACATCTCTGGAAGGATCGGGACTCTTGGTGTTTTGATGATGTTGTACTTTTTAATACATCAATCCAAAATCCCTTCCTCAGTTGTTCAGTTAGATTGAGATCTGGTGCCTGTGAAGGCTTCTCTTTATGCTTAATGTTATACTGATCTTTCCATTCAGTGAATCTGCCACTGTTTACTATTACACTGTTTACTATTACTATTAATGTGTTCTAGTCAAAACCGAGTTAATACCAAAACCAGGACACATCAAATCCACACCAAGACTAGGACATATTGAGTCAGAGTCAAGACAACAACCAGGGCACATCAAGGTTCACCTCTTCAACTCTCTGAGAGCTAGCAAATCAGATTTCCAAAGTCCTACTGCAAAGTGTTCCCCAGTGAATTTCTTCAAGATGTCGCCAGTCAACGTCCACCTGACTTCCAACACATAAGTGCTGCCTTTAAACAATCTGCATGTCATGCAGCCCCTATAATGCTGTATAACAGGCCTATGAAATGTTTATATAAGGACCTGTAGCGTGTTTTAACTAATGAGTGGACGAACACTGTAGGTGTTTCTAATAAAGCGGAGACAGTGTTGGTCAGTATTCCATGTCCTCCTTACTCAGGTACATCAGACTTCAAAAGCAGAACCAGACTCTTTTCACTGATTGAGCATTTCAGGTATCCTTAAATAATTGATCGAAACCTCTCACTGCTTTATTCAGGGTTTATGTGCAAGACACTTCAGGGATACCGTGCCTGTCAGCAGAGTCCGAGTAATAAATATGATCAATGATGACAGCAATCACAAGCGTACCCAATGAAACTGTCATTGGGATGTATCACCCTGCTAACCGCAGGACTTCATAAGGACATATACGGCAGAGTAAATACAGCACTGTTGCAGAGACATACAGTGAGGTCAGTTTATCAGTAAGTTCAACAAAGGAGCTCTGTTTATAGAAGAAAGTTATTACATCTAAAACATTACATTTCAGTAATTACACTTCACTTAACTGCCTTAAAATATGATATTAAACTGACCTTAAAGGTGTAGGGTAAAACACAGGGTACAGCGTAGGGTATGGTGTAGGTTATGTTGTAGGATATGGCATAGGGTGTGCCATACAGTAGGATGTAGGGTATGGTATAGGGTACAAGGTAGGATATTGCGTAGGATGTGGTGTAGGGTAAGGCGTACAGTGTGGGTACAGTGTGAATACGGCGTAGGATTTTTTTTTATTATTCTACAGGCAAATAGAGGCCACTGGCAAATAATTCTTGACCACTACATGTAGTAACTTTCTGTGAAGGAGCTTTTAGAGGTGGATGTCTGATTCCATTTACCACCACTGTGAACACTTCTGACTTTATCTAGAATGGAGCGTTTCACACCAAACCCCTGCTGAATATCTACATATTTTAGGATTAGGGTTTAATTCTGTATAATTATGCAGAATTTTAAAAGATCACTGGAGTTGCCCTTTAAGTTGATTAGCTGTTTAGCTGTTTACATAATTACATTATTAATTCCATAGTTAGTTGATTACATTTACACTCATTACACCCCCACCGGTCATTTCATTAAACCCACCTCCTTCTATCTACACTCACTGTCCACTGTATCAGTTCCACTGACCATATAGGGACACTCTATAGTTCTACAGTTCCAGTTCCTGTAGCCCATCTGTTTCTCTGTAAACTTTATTACTCTGTTCTTCAGTGATCAGGACCCCCACAGGACCGCCACAGATCAGGTATTATGTGGGTGATGGATCATTCTCAGCACTGCAGTGACACTGAGGTGGTGGTGGTGTTAGTGTGTGTTGTGTTGCTGTTTAAACACTGTGTCCACTTTATTAGACACTCCTACTTAGCTGGTCCACCTTGTAAATGTACAGTTTGAGACAAATGTTCCTCTGCTGCTGCACAGTGCAGTGTTGGTCATCCTCTAGTCCTTCATCAGTGGCCACAGTACGCCGCCCACAGGATGCCACCCACAGGATGCTGTTGGCCGGATAGTTTTGGTTGGTGAGTTTTATACATATGTCTGAACCAGCATCTACGACTGAGCTTTAGAAGTGTGTCTGCAGATTTTTATTGACCAACTGAAAGTGACTGTATTGCATATACTGTATGTACATTTAACAAACAATGTAACAAGCTAAGTCTGGAAGTTTACATGAGCAAACTCCCCTCCCTTCCACATCCACACTGTATAACTGAACTCCCTTCCACATCCACACTGTATAACTGAACTCCCCTCCACATCACACTGTATAACTGAACTCCCCTCTACATCACACTGTATAACTGAACTCCCCTCCACATCACACTGTATAACTGAACTCCCCTCCACATCACACTGTATAACTGAACTCCCTTCCACATCACACTGTATAACTGAACTCCCCTCCACATCACACTGTATAACTGAACTCCCCTCCACATCACACTGTATAACTGAACTCCCTTCCACATCACACTGTATAACTGAACTCCCCTCCACATCACACTGTATAACTGAACTCCCCTCTACATCACACTGTATAACTGAACTCCCCTCTACATCACACTGTATAACTGAACTCCCTTCCACATCACACTGTATAACTAAACTCCCTTCCCCATCACACTGTATAACTGTTGTCTCTGGATGATCTTCTAGGAACAGGCCTCACAGTCGCCAGCAACTGTAATACTGAATCCCTTCTTATTCAGGACTCTGCATGTACGTGTTCGAACGTGTCCCTACAATCAGATGAAGCATTCCTGATTTGGTCTTCCTCCAAGCCCTCTTCTCCAAGGTTCACTGTACACGCGCCTGTTAGCTAGCAGTCCAGCACAGGCCCAGGAAATCAGCACTGTTGTTTGCAAATGTGGCACCATCTGTCTGCTGCTTCTGTGCAAATGTCATTAATGAGGCACCAGAGCAATCTAGAGAGCACTAAACTTCCTCCAGCCACTATCAGGCTGGACAGCGGCCAGAGGAGAGCAAAATGGCCCTGATTCACACAAAAGCCTCCACCGCAAAATATTCACACTGACTGGAAATCAAAGGGAGACGGCAAGGAACGCCTCTGCTCTTATAGATGCTGCTGAGTACACAGTCTGGCCAACTTATTAGAAACCTCATAAGACCACTGTGCAGAGACATACAGTTACAGACTGTAGCTAGTAGTTTACCAGCTTTTATAACTGGTTTTTCACTCATCATTAAAGTACTGAATGTGTGCAACTTTCAATATACTAACTATGTACTTGCTCAGTTTAATCAGTGGTGCTATAAATATACTTAAATAAAGAACTGTACTATTTTAAAACACTAAGATTTAATTAAATACACTTAACTGTATTTTAAGTGCATATTAAAGTACATTTCTATTAACGAGGAGTGCAAATTACTATACTTATATAAAGTACACTGAAGTACTACTGAGGTGAAATGTACTTGTAGTTATTCCTTTTGAAATATATATATATATATATATATATATATATATATATATATATATATATATATATATATACATATCAAAAGAATGGCTGCTAATTCTAATTATTCATATTTCACTGTACCTGAAGGACAATATAAGGTTGTACAGTTGCGCTGTTGTGTTGGTAGCATCCTTTGCCAAGTTTACCTTAGAGAAGAGTTCGAAAGCAATTCCAGCTGTTGGAAGAGTTGGAGAGGGGTCGCATTGTAGTGCCCTGCTGGTTATACAGCACACTGTCAGCGGCAGTGAGTAGAAGAAGACATTCATCAGTGACATGAAGAATCTGGGAGACCTACATAAACCAGAAAGGGAGAACCAATGAATTGTTCGACATTCACAGTATGACCCAACAGCCACGACCGTGGAAATTCAACCATGAGTCATTCTGTAGACAGCCAGACGGCTGCACCACACAGGACAGTTACCACGACTGCCCTTAACACCATGTCAACACTGCAATGGTGTCATGCCAGACTGTCATGGAGTGACTCAGAATGGCAGTGGGTCATCTCCAGCGACGAGTCCTGCGTTTGTCTTGGTGGAGACAAACAATGAATCCGTATGGGGGCATCTGTCGTCAGCACCAAGATGAACGGTTCGTTGTCATGTCCAGAAGGTCCGGTGTCAATCCACTGCCACCCCTACTGCACCATCTGCAGGAACTGTGTGAGAATATTCAAGCTGCAATGGATGGATTATCACAGGACAACATTAAGATCCTCTACAACTCCAACTCCGAGCCCTCTGGCATCTTAGGTTAAACATGGCTGCCCAACACCATACTGACATATTGCCCATATCAGCCTAAATTTATCATCATAAAAATCATTTATTATTCCTGGTAACTTTTCTTCCCAACTTTCTTCTTCCTTCCCAATAGCATCGCAATCCAACATTTCCTTCTGGCTGCAGATATTATTTTGATGATAAGTGTACTCTGAAGTGAGCGCTAGCAAAGTTACTGTTTTTACACATGCCATATCCCAGCTCTGTGGTCAAATAGCAGCTCTGTATTAAAAAAACTGACCAGTGATGATGGGCTAATGAACAGCTAATACAAATAGTGCATCCACAGATAGACCATAAACCATAGGGTCTAACTGTATACCAGTAAGATGGAGCTCCAGTAAGTGGAGCTGGAGAGGATGTAGGTTTTCCTTTAATTATCAAAAACACATTTTTTAGGAAATCATGCTTTAGTCATCTAACAAACATCACAGCTTAAGTGGGAGCAAACAGATTCATTCATATCCATTACTCCCCGGCTGATAGAGTCTACTGGCAGTGCGACCACTTTAGGGGATGAGGTGCTTTCCTGCAGTGAATAATGCACTCACTGTAAATCCTGCTCTCCATCTCCTGTAATCACACGTTCTCTGGGGCAGAAAGACGAGCAAAGAGGCCAAAAAGCCTCTCTGAGAAATCTCCTGTATCTGTAGCAGTGCCTCCTGGACACAAAGACAGATGTGCCGCTCTGGTGGGACTACTTTTAGAGCAGGACCCCTTGATACAGCTCCCTCATGTTGTCATAGTATGTCTTGTACTGGGGAGCTTGACCTCTGAGTTGCCTTCCCAGGATAGTTGAATAATCGTCTTCTATCTTATCGTGTGCAGAGGGCAGTTACTACACACTACACACCATCTCCACTTCCTCTCTTATTACTTCCCTGTATTACCACACCATCTCCACCTCCCCTTTTATTACCTTCCTGTGTTACCACACAATCTCCACCTCCCCTTTTATTACCTTCCTGTGTTACCACACCATCTCCAACTCCCCTCTTATTACCTTCCTGTGTTACCACACCATCTCTACCTCCCCTCTTATTTCCTTCCTGTGTTACCACACCATCTCCAACTCCCCTTTTTATTACCTTCCTGTGTTACCACACCATCTCCACCTCCTTCTCTTATTACCTGCACTGCACTCTCCAATACTATACACTACACTCTAGAACTACATATTACACTCTAGCACTACCACACATTCTAGTACTACACAGCACACTCTAGAACAACACGGCACTCTCCAATACTACACTCTGCACTCTAGAACTACACTGCACTCTCCAATACTATACACTATACTCTAGAACTACACAGCACACTCTAGAACAACACTGCACTCTCCAATACTACACACTGTACTCTAGAACAACACTGCACTCTCCAATACTACACTCTGCACTCTAGAACAACACTGCACTCTCCAATACTACACACTGCACTCTAGAACAACACTGCACTCTCCAATACTATACACTATACTCTAGAACTACATTTTACACTCTAGAACAACACTGCACTCTCCAATACTATACACTATACTCTAGAACTACATATTACACTCTAGAACAACACTCTACTCTCCAATACTACACACTGTACTCTAGAACTACATATTACACTCTAGAACAACACTGCACTCTCCAATACTATACACTATACTCTAGAACTACATATTACACTCTAGAACAACACTGCACTCTCCAATACTACACACTGCACTCTCCAATACTACACACTGCACTCTAGAACAACACTGCACTCTCCAATACTACACACTGCACTCTAGAACAACACTGCACTCTCCAATACTATACACTATACTCTAGAACTACATATTACACTCTAGAACAACACTGCACTCTCCAATACTATACACTATACTCTAGAACTACATATTACACTCTAGAACAACACTGCACTCTCCAATACTACACACTGTACTCTAGAACAACACTGCACTCTCCAATACTACACTCTGCACTCTAGAACAACACTGCACTCTCCAATACTACACACTGCACTCTAGAACAACACTGCACTCTCCAATACTACACACTGCACTCTAGAACTACACTGCACTCTCCAATACCATACACTACACTCTAGAACTACATATTACACTCTAGAACAACACTGTACTCTCCAGTACTACACACTGTACTCTAGAACTACATATTACACTCTAGAACAACACTGCACTCTCCAATACTACGCACTGCACTCTAGAACTACACCGCACTCTCCAATACCATACACTACACTCTAGAACTACATATTACACTCTAGAACAACACTGTACTCTCCAGTACTACACACTGTACTCTAGAACTACACACTGCACTCTAGAACAACACTGCACTCTCCAATACTACGCACTGCACTCTAGAACTACACCGCACTCTCCAATACCATACACTACACTCTAGAACTACATATTACACTCTAGAACAACACTGTACTCTCCAATACTACACACTGTACTCTAGAACTACATATTACACTCTAGAACAACACTGCACTCTCCAATACTACACACTGCACTCTAGAACAACACTGCACTCTCCAATACTACGCACTGCACTCTAGAACTACACCGCACTCTCCAATACCATACACTACACTCTAGAACTACATATTACACTCTAGAACTCATGTGGTTGGTGTAGCTCAGCGGATAACACCACTACCCGCCAAGTAGCCCCCACCACCCAGTGGGAGACTGGGGTTTGAATCTCGGGCTGAGTGCCTATGCTGTGCTACACCAATAAGAGTCCTTGGGCAAGACTCCTAACACTACATTGGCCAACCTGTAATATGATTAACCTTGTAAGTCGCTCTGGATAAGAGCGTCAGCTAAATACCGTAAATGTAAATGTATGAATGTAAATGTAGAACAACACTGTACTCTCCAATACTACACACTGTACTCTAGAACTACATATTACACTCTAGAACAACACTGTACTCTCCAATACTACACACTGCACTCTAGAACTACATATTACACTCTAGCACTACAAAACACACTCTAGAACTGCATTACACTCTAGCTACACTCTAAACATCACTCTCTAATACTGCATGCTGCATTCCAGTAGTACAACACACACTTTAGTACTATACTTCACTCTAGTGTTACACCACACACGTCACTAATACACCACACTCTAGTACTACACATCACACTCCAGCACTGCACACTACAGTCTAGCACTACATAGTACCCTAAAGTACTGTACACTACACAGAACAATCTAATACTACACAATACCCTCTAGTACTGCACACTACTCTCTAGTACTACATAGTACCCTATTGTACTGTACACTACCCCCTAGGAGTACACAGAACAATCTGGTACTGCACACTGCACTCTAGTACTGCACACTATACTTGTGTTATTATTAGATTACAAACCGGATTCCAAAAAAGTTGGGACACTAAACAAATTGTGAATAAAAACTGAATGCAATGATGTGGAGGTGCCAACATCTAATATTTTATTCAGAATAGAACACAAATCACAGATCAAAAGTTTAAACTGAGAGAATGTATCATTTTAAGGTGAAAATATGTTGTTTCAAAATTTCATGGCGTCAACAAATCCCGAAAAAAAAGGGAAAAGGCCATTTTTACCACTGTGTGGCATCCCCCCTTCTTCTTACAACACTCAACAGACGTCTGGGGACAGAGGAGACCAGTTTCTCAAGTTTAGAAATAGGAATGCTCTCCCATTCATGTCTAATACAGGCCTCTAACTGTTCAATCGTCTTGGGCCTTCTTTGTCGCACCTTCCTCTTTATGATGTGCCAAATGTTCTCTATAGGTGAAAGATCTGGACTGCAGGCTGGCCATTTCAGTACCCGGATCCTTCTCCTACGTAGCCATGATGTTGTGATTGCTGCAGAATGTGGTCTGGCATTATCTTGTTGAAAAATGCAGGGTCTTCCCTGAAGAGATGACATCTAGATGGGAGCATATGTTGTTCTAGAACCTGAACATAGTTCTCTGCATTAATGGTGCCTTTCCAGACATGCAAGCTGCCCATGCCACAAGCACTCATGCAACCCCATACCATCAGTGATGCAGGCTTCTGAACGGAGCGTTGATAACAACTTGGGTTATTCTTGTCCTCTCTGGTCCGGATGATATGGCGTCCCAGTGTTCCATAAAGAACTTCAAATCGTGACTCATCTGACCACAGAACAGTCTTCCATTTTGCCACACTCCATTTTAAAAGACCCCTGGCCCAGTGCAAACGTCTGAGCTTGTGGAGCTTGCTTAGAAATGGCTTCCTTTTTGCACTGTAGAGTTTCAGCTGGCAACGGCGGATGGCACTGTTTGAGGTGCAGTGACGTTTAAGGGCCCGGAGATCACAAGCATCCAGTAGAGTTTTATGGCCTTGACCCTTACGCACAGCGATTGTTCCAGATTCTCTGAATCTTTTGATGATGTTATGCACGGTTGATGATGATAACTTAAAAGTCTTTGCTATTTTACGCTGGGTAACACCATTCTGGTACTGCTGCACTATCTTTCTGAGCAACAGTGGTGGAATTGGTGATCCTCTTACCATCTTGAGAGAGACACTGACACTCTGAGAAGCTCTTTTTATACCCAATCATGTTGTCAATTGACCTAATTAGTGTTAATTGGTCTTCCAGCTGTTCGTTATATGCTCAATTTCCTTTTTCCATCCACTTATTGCTACTTGTCCCAACTTTTTGGGATTTGTTGACGCCATGAAATTTTGAAACAACATATTTTTCCCTTAAAATTATACATTCTCTCAGTTTAAACTTTTGATCTGTGATTCGTGTTCTATTCTGAATAAAATATTAAATGTTGGCACCTCCACATCATTGCATTCAGTTTTTATTCACAATTTGTTTAGTGTCCCAACTTTTTTGGAATCCGGTTTGTATATTCCAGGTAGGTTACGGCCGTTGCCAGGTTTTAACACCAACAGTGTGAGTAGTAGTAGCATCTGTGCAAAATCTGGTCACTTTTTTTCTGTGGAAGATCAGCCGGAAGCCCTTTCTGCTCTTCAGCTTGTAGTGACAGTACTGCATTTTTCAGGCTGTGGTTGACCTGTGGTTAGAAACTGAATTTTGAAAATAGTTTAAAATAATTTAAAAATCAGAATTTTAACATAACTAGATATAAGATTAATTTATATTTTACTTTTTGCAGTGTGTCCCAACTGTTTATTTGCTTTTGAACAAATAAAGTTAATATAAATTTAAAAACATTACATTTACTCTGTATCGGTTCCTCATCTGTAATGTTTGTGAGCTGCATTTGCTCAAACACAGACAGATGCCAGTTTATAAATCACTGCTTCCCGTTTAATTCTGTCTTTTAGCTGCTGTCCCAATGAGGGAACTGGGTTTGTAATATTAAATACAATAGTGTATCTGAGCCTACACACTACAGACCCACTGGACTACTACATCCTGCACCCATGATCAGGTGCACTGCTGAGATTATGGGAGGCCATTGTGTCCAGTAGTCTTTGGTAGACAAAACTCAAGTGTTTGATTAATACTGTTCTCCATAGAGGTCTCCATCTCCTGTGCCACCTTTCTTTTTATGAATACATCTGCTTAGGATAAACGGAAATCAGAAAGAAACTTATCCCATCTCTCCCTCCTGTGGTCAGTCGAGCCACAGCACATTCAGTGAAGGTGTCTGATAATCCAGATCACCAGACAGGAACATCGCGTACAAAGAGCCTCTATAATTATCACAGGGAGATCCGCCGCCGGCCTGGTCATGAGGAGTTTATGAGGAATTTCACTTCAGAAAGTGTAACAGAACAGAGCTTAGTCTTAATGACCCTGATTTAGTCCATTACTGCAGATCCATGCTGGAAACTGATACAAAAACTCTGATGACTGGAGGCAGGGCGAGCATGCTATATCAACTTTCAATATATATATATATATATATATATGTTAGCTAACAGATGCCACTTCTTCTCCATTGACACTGCACTGGCGTGAGAAGTGGGAAAGCACCCCAGGTGGACTGAAACTGCTCAGAATTTTTTTGTGAGTTTTGACCACTGACAGGGAAACATGTAGCTTCTCATTCGCCCATAGATGCACAGGAGGTGTGGCCATGTGGAGCAGCACAGACAGAGGCTGGTGGGAAAACAGAAATGAAAAGGTGTCCGTTTGAAAGATGTTTAATGGTGTGAAGAAGTTGTTAGCTAAGATGAGTGTGTGTTGTGTGATACTGTGCTGTGTTGTAGTTTGTGTGGAGTATCTAACCATGTGTGGTTAGAGGTGACCTGCCTGCTTTCCTGGCCATTTACTGACAGGTCTGTGTTTCCCATGTCTTATTCTTCCATGCTAATGCTGCACTGGTGTCAGGTGTAGGTCAGCGTCCCCCAGTGGAATGGAGAGAAATTGTGCTACCATAAACCCAAATGAAGCACTGTGGAGAGGATGGCTGAGGACCGAGAGGAAGTGTGTTTAAGACCACTGGCGATGACTGTGGGGGAGGCAGGGTGATGAGGCTGGTGAACATCAGCCAGAGGGAAACATGGTGGCCCTCTAGTGATGCTTTGAGCAAACCCCACTGGCATGGCTGGCTGAGGCCGAAAGTCAGGGCTCCAGCTCCTGGATGTCGTCTATTGCAGCACCAAGTAGTTCCTGTTACTAGTTTAGAGAATTTAAACTTACATTATACCCACACTCTGTAGTTCTACAGATCCCGACTGTAGTCCATCTGTTTCTCTGTACACTTTATTACACTGTTCTTCAATGGTCAGGACCCCCACAGGACCACCACAGAGCAGGTATTATGTGGGTGACGGATCATTCTCAGCACTGCAGTGATGCTGATGTGGTGGTGGTGTGTTAATGTGTGTTGTGCTCAGCCAAAACTATCCAGCCAACAGCATCCTGTGGGCATCCTGACCAGGTGCTCCTATATGGTCAGTGCAGCTGATTGGTTGAAGTGGCCGGTGTGTGTAAGTGTTGGCACTGTATTTATAGATATATACAACATGTTTGTTTGTTTGTTGATTTGTTGGTTTGTTTATTGAACTCATCCCCCCAAGCCACATGTCTGTCTTGTACTCGTATGCAAATAAAATGTAACCAGTTGAGTTGAAGGCAGCACTGTCTCCCAGTCCCTCACTCTCTAACCTGCAGTGTCTCTCTCCGACTGCATACTCTCAAACTCCTCGCTTGACGTTCTCTGACTCCTGCACGGGACGGAAACAGTTGCTGCTATCCTTAGTGATGTCCAGCCCAATCCAATTAGGCTTCGCCTACGGCTGTGCTGCAGCCAGAGGGGGGGACTGAGTATCGCTGATCAGTGTGAGCAGGACAGCCCACAGGGCAGTGCGGGGCATTTCATACGGAGCTGCTGCTGCTGCTGTAATTCCTAAAAAGAGTCCTCGGCGTGACCGAACGAGCGCTTACGTTTCCACGTGCTCATATCGTGGTCATCGTCGAGCGCGTGCAGAATGAAGAGGAGCGAGCGGGCTTTTCCTCCTTCCTCCTCTCCGCTCATGGAGGCTCAGTTACAGCCCTGATCTTACGGAATCCAACAGCTGAGCGATGGACAGAGTGGGCAACTAGCGGAGAAGGTAAGAGCTCCATCCCTCCTTTCATCCCTCTTTCTTTGCGTTTACGCGGTGCTTTAGGACCATCTTCATTGGAAGTCTCGGAAAGCGCATCAGATACTGGCTGTTCCTGCCTGCTACAAAGTCTCCTGAGCTTCTGTCTGGTTACCAGAGTGCCTCCTCAAAGCTCTAGCCAAGTTGGTTCCACACCTATCAGCCTATCAGGACTGATATGTTCAGCTGAAGCCAAACAGAGTAGGTGCTTTTTGGAGTTATGGTTTGATCTGAGGTTTAAACAGGGCTGCCCAAAGCTTTCATCTTTAGACCTGGCTTAAAAACTGTGTTTCAATATTGCATCATGCTTTTTCTGCTAAAACACCCTAAAAATCTCCGTTTATATACTTCACATAACATTTTGGCCCTCCCCGCTCCACTCTTTGGGCAACCCTGCTCTAGACCTTTCAGACCTGTGGGCTCTAAAGCAGGAGCAGATTGTGCACCCCAGCTGGGCTTCAGAAGTAACAGGACGCTCCAACCTTGTGGGGATAAAGAGCAGAGCTCCTGACGTATTGGATGTGGCAGGGTATTAACTCGGGGCAAACTACTCGCAGGGCAAAAGGAGCCGCTCGACTTCTCCTCAGTAGCTCCATTACCAAACACTGGCCTAAATAAGTCCCCTCTCAGGCTGGGGGGGTGTTTTTAAATAGCCCGGCTCTGGCCAAGTCTTTTAGGAGCAGGAAATAGAAGCCCGATAAATAGTCCTGCAGGGATTTGTGATCAGGACGGTTTTAAACGCCCAATCGCATTACACCCTCCTGCCCTGCGGAGGCTGCAGCCCAGTAACGCCTGCCTGCACCTGTTACACACACACCTGGGACACCACCGCAGAAACGAAAAGGGCTCACTACAGAACCTTTTGGTGGAGGATCTTGACGGAAAAGACGAGAAGAACCTTCCAAAATCTCCATGTAATTTTAAGGTTCCACACCAGTTAAAAGCTTTTCCTAAATGTCCCGTACAGGAACCTGTATACACTATTAAACGAGGGTTCTTTAATGAAGAACATGGTTCTTTATGGAGCCATTAGCCCTGAATGACTCTAAATCCCATAGAGGAACTCATATACACTAATAACCGGTAACTAGTATAACTAGTAACCGGTAACTAACTAATAAAAGGTTCTTTAGCAACAAAAATGGTTCTGTATAGAAGCACTAACACTTAAAGTACTTAAATACCTAAATGACCTGTTAACACTATAAACTGAGGGTTCTTTAGTGAAGAAAATGTTCTGTATAAAGGCATTAACTCTGAAAGAACGTAATTCCAATATGGGAACCTATATACACTATTAATGAAGGGCTCTTTAGCAAAGAAACTGGTTCTGTATAGAAGCGTTAGTACTCAAAGAACCTAAATACTGCATAGGAATCCATAAACACTATTAATCGAGGGTTCTTTAGCAAAGGAAACGGTTCTTATCCCTCAAGGAACCTAAATCCCATAGAGGAACCAATATACACTATTAATCAGGGTTCTTTAGCAAAGAAGGTCCTACTGTATAGGAGCATTAACACTCAAAGAACTTTAATCCCATACAGTAACCTATATACACTATTAACTAGGGATTCTTTAGTAAAGAAACGGGTTCTGTATAGAAGCATTAACACTCAGAAAACCCTTAGCATGATTAAGGGGGTCTTTGCATAGTGAACAGGTATCTCAGGTCGACCAGAATGTGCTGTATATGGTTCTATATTAAAAATGGTTCTATATAACACTAATATGGGTTCTGCTAATATTGTGATGTCACACTTGTTAGAAGAACCCTTTTTGGTGCTCTATAAACCATTTTCAGCACATTATCGACACATTCTTCTCTTTCGTGGTGCAAGGTTCTCTGAGTGTTTATGGTTCTACTATGTTTTGAAGTGTATGTATATTGAGGTTTGTGTTCTCGGCTCCTTCAGGGAGATTATAACCTGCAGGTTTATTGTAGGGGTATTTAGTGCTGAGCAGAAGGGCACTTATGTAATCCTTAACCCGTTACCGGACAAGCTGTTAAGGTCACTCAGGTGTGGTGGATATCACTATGCTGGAAATGTTCGTACAGACCCGGAAAAAGAACATCAGCAGTTTCACCTCCCTCACTGTAACCTGGAGGAACTTACACATATATACAATTTTCCGGTTTTCTACATTTATGTTTGGTATCTATTTATATATATATTTTATTTATATGTATAGTAATAAACTAACACCACCCCCCAATAAAGAGAGGCATTAATAACTCCCTGAGAGTCTGATCAAAAGCTATCAGAACAACAGCTCGAAAACACGCGTTACTTGTTATGTAAGTTAATAGAACCACAATTTTTTTTACAATAGTTTTGGCCCATTTCTTTCAGTTTAGAGGCTTTACACTAATAAAGCAAAAGGGAAAATAAAGACTTAAAAAATTACTTCTAAACAATAAAAGCATTACATAATAATCCTGAACTATATAGCTGCGATCTTGCTCAGGTCCCTCTTGTAAAAGACTTTCTGGTAATATATAGTCAATAATAACTGAAGTGGGATTATTACTGTAGTTCACCGCACATCAGAACCCCAGCGGTGAATGTTTTAACATTATACAGCACCTTACAAAACCTGTAGCATCATTTAGCATCACTACAGTTCTCCTTCACCAGGCTTCTGTCCATCATCATGCTGATGTCATATATTTTATTTCAGTGGGAATGATGAGTATGTGTAAATCAAGTCAGTTCAGGGGGTGGGAGTTGTATGTGGGAGTGCGATGGCCTGTAAATCTTTGTGTATTTGGATATTCCCCAGTAGATTCTCTACAGATGTCGGTCAACATCCCATCTGCTGAAATCATCTCAAGTGCTCTTATTGTCGTCCCTTATTACAACTTTATTCATTGGAAGTCAGTATCATTCTCCAGGCCATGTGCTGCAACACACATAGAACTACACTGAGAGCAGGACATACAATCAATACAGCAGACAATAATTTTACTCAACACTGTAAACACTATGAGTTATACTCAGGTGTGCAGTGATGGTAAAGGGGTGTGTCAACAGTCTGTGGTGGGTGAGGTAATTGATCTAGATTAATCCAGGTGGGTGTAGAAAGGGGTCTAGATTCTTTCAGGTGTATGTTAGAGGGCATCAGTTTGATCAAGAATCTGTGGCAAAGTCTGGTTGTGGTGGAACAGATGCTCTGGTATCTTCTGCCAAACAGTACGAAGGGGAAAAGTCCATGACAGAGGTGGACGGAGTCCTCCACAGTGCTGGTCGCTTTACAGATGCCCCGCTTGTAGTGGTTTGGTGCTGTGTTTCTCCACCCTGGTCCTAGAGGCACCCTGCCCTGCACATTGCGGTGCTTTCCCTGCTCACAACACTCCTGATTCAGCTCATCAGTTCATTAACAAGCCCTGTCAGAGCTGCGGGGGGCGGGGTTTAAAGCAGGGAACCCACTACAGTACAGGACAGGGTGCCTTCAGGACCGGGATTGAGGATAGAGATGGTGGGTAAAGACACCACAGTGATCTTCTCAACTGTCCCTCCGCTGTAAGGCCCCGCGGTCTGTGTCGGTGCAGTTCGCTTACCAGACAGTGAGAGAGCTTTTTAGGATGCTCTCTACTGTCCCCCTATAGAATGCAATGAGGATGAAGGGGAGGGGGGATGTGACGTTGCTTGCTGTGTTTCTTGGCCAGACATGTGGTGTTTAGGGGCCAGGTGAGGGTCCGAGGATGGTGCTTAGGGCGAGAGTGAGGACTAGGTTTTCAGTTGAGGTTAAGCGGAGCATTAGGCCCAGGTTTAGGGTTAATTAAGGACCATTAAGTCTTCGTGTATGAGGCTTACATCACATTTCATGTCTTTTACATGTACATTAAATGCAACATTAGCTTCTACAGGTCCAAATCAAATGCTACCAATCTGTCTTCTTTCCCGTCATTGCAGGCATGGAGGGACTTGTCTGAAGTGGATTCACTCTAATACGCCTCATCGCTGGACCTCTATTTGTTGAGTAGAACACAAAGTTCTTGACCGGAGCCACCTTTGTTTTAGTGGCCACCATGGCTGAGAGGCCGACCTTCGGGGCTCAGAAAGTGTCCCGGCCGCAGGGCTCCCTACCACCTGAGCCCATCGACATCATCCGCACCAAGGCCCGTTCCAGGAGGGTCCGGATCAATGTGGGCGGGTTGGTCCACGAGGTTCTGTGGCGGACCTTGGACCGCCTACCGCGCACACGACTCGGCAAGCTGAGAGACTGCAACACCCACGACACCTTAATGGAAATCTGCGATGACTACAGCCTGAACGACAACGAATATTTCTTTGACCGCCATCCGGGCGCCTTCTCCTCCATCTTGAACTTTTACCGGACGGGCAAGCTGCACATGATGGAAGAGATGTGTGCACTGTCCTTCGGCCAGGAGCTTGACTACTGGGGCATCGACGAGATCTACCTGGAGTCGTGCTGCCAGGCGCGCTACCACCAGAAGAAGGAGCAGATGAACGAGGAACTGAGGCGCGAGGCCGAGACACTGCGGGAGAAAGAAGGAGACGAAGTGGACACCGGCTGCTGCCCCGACAAGAGGCAGAAGCTGTGGGACCTGCTGGAGAAGCCCAGCTCGTCTGTGGCTGCCAAGGTACAACTAACACACATACATAGCCCAAACCAATGGTCCATAGATCCAACCCAAATGCACCTACCACACATGATCTGATCTCCAGACCAAACATGGTCCTATGCATACCCAAATCATGGCCAGAATCCCACCCATATCCACTACAGACCATACAGTTGGTCAGATGACTTGCTGGTAGTGTTAACAAGTTAGAACATCCTCTACAGAGACACACCCCAGCACATCTTAATGCACAGTCCGTTTATTTACGGCATTTAATATAATGGCTTAAAATTAACACTACCAGCCAAAACACAGACCCAGCTCCTCCTAGCAGGTTCACCTCCTAGAAGGTTCTCCATTTGTGTATCTTAATGCTTTGCTGTAGGATTAAAGTGAAGACATCAAGCTATAAGCTAGCACTCATGGTATTACACAGTCCACCTTAAAACCTTCCAGAAAGGTCCTTTACAGGAGGATAAACCAGCTTTATTAACCTGCAGTGGAGGCTGATAGAGCAAGGTTGATTTTTTAAGCAGTTTTGGAGCAATTCTATTGGTCTGTCCATCATGAATATTCACTAAACTGATAGGAGAACTAGAGCTTTCAAACTGTGCAGAAAGAGAGATCACAGTTTTCATACCACTAAATATATATCAGAGGTGGAGATATGGAGAAATATGACACAATCGTACATCAAGAGTGTATGTGATATATCAGGATATGTACTGTTTTGATCTATCATCAGTTGAAGCTGTTGAATATAAAACTGTAGAGTCTTTAAGATCACAAACAACATCCATTTAGAGGGGTGTACTTTTGACTGGTGGTGTAATTATGGTAAATTTTATATTTAATGTTTGAGGTTTCCACTATGCGGAACACAGCAGTAAAAATAGAAGGTGTGGATTTAAACTGGCATGACAATTATATAGTCAATGATGCTGAAAATACATTGACATCAAAGTTTTAAACTGGTGTATCAATTTTCATATTATATTTATGAGTTTACCTTCAGGTGAAATAACCATGCTTATCTTCAATGCTACTACATAACAGCTGTGTGCATGGCATCAGTCGTTTCCAGCTCTCCTGAACTACAGCTTTAATCCATCAGGCTGCTGGCTGACTCAGCTGCATAAGGAGTCTAGAAGAGTCTTAAGAGGCTGAAAGTACATTAGAACTTCAGATCAGCACCAAACTAAAAGGTGGTTTGTATAAAGTTGGTGAATAAAAGGGATATTGGAAAATACAATGATCTTATATCCAGTTAATATATTTTACAGTGTAGGCTCATTTTAAGATGATTCAACCTCATTTTCAGGCAGTTTTTAATTGTTTTAATAAGCCAAAGTTTTCCACTGTATTGGCAAGGTACTTATTTGAATTGAGTGATTGAAACAGGACTAATTATCTGCCAACAACGTGAGAAAATTCGGCTTACTAAGTCACTTAAAACAAGTTAAACATCTGGATAACAAGATAAATAGTCTTAAAATAAGCTTACAACATTCTCAAAATAAAGAATCTGAGATATATCAACTAGATATAAGATAATTTCACTTGCCAAGATTTAATTTTAGCAGTGCAGAGGAGATATTCTAAAAGACACCCAGAAATGTCAGTATTGTTTGATTTATAAATGATGATAACCGCCAAATTATCTTGGTTAAATGTTCCTTTAGTGTATTATAGCCTATGTATCATGAAAAAAAGGACTCCACAGCTGATGCACGACTGGGTAACCTGAACCTTTAGTAAGCCCTTTCGCTGACGTTGTTCCAGCATTGCTCGTTGTTGATTTCTGTCAGTCAGTGCACCCGAGGGTTTGATATGTACAGGCGGGTGTGAGTTTGAAGGGGAACTGAACTTAACTGAGGTGTCTAAGAGAATGTCCAAACTGCTTATTCTACACTGCGTTGGGCTTGATGGGACACATGTCTTTGCATAGTTGTGTTTTTTGTTGGTATCAATAAAGAGAAACCTAAATGAAAAGGTTAATTACATTTTTGAAGGAACATTAATTGTTGAATTACCTGTAGAGGATGTGATAACTCATTTCCACTTGGTATGACATGTAGAAAGTCAGTCAGGAGTTTAAATTCATGTGCATATTGCTTTAGCAAGGTCATGACAGACCAGGGCCACCAGGGCCCACTGAGATTTCTTAGATGAACCTACTCCAGTAAGGAGTTGGTTCTACATCATCTGGAACCTTCTAAAGACACACCTGTGAGGGGTTCACATTGTTTCGCTAAAGACCGAAAAGTACCTATCACAGGTCCACCCTGGAATTACAGGTAAAATGTCTCAATGCTTCTGTGCTCTCTCTCCTGACGCGGTCTTGCTGGTGTTACCCAGTAAGAGATGCGTTTCTACACCAGGTGTAGTGTAATACAGGTGTCCTGTGTAAAGGTTTGGAAGGTAAAGCCCAAACAATCATTAAGTTATAGCAGCTGAGACAGCCCTGCCTCGTCTATCCATGTGACTGTAATATGGTACATCAGCATCATGTACTCACTTCACCAGGGAACTCACTTCCAGTAATAACTCCATTGATGGAATACACAACAGAACAAAGAGCTGGTCATCCGCATCATTTCCTTTCTAATATGACAGCACCAAGCCTGTCTGCTCAGGTGGTTCATTTAAACACACTGTTCTATTAACTTCATGCCCAAGAAGAACATCAACACTCCTACAAGCCAGGACTATGATGCACAGGATTTCAGACTGGTCCTCAGGCCCCCCAGGCGTTCCACATTTTGACTCCACCTTTATGCCTTGTAAGTTAAGTGTAGGTTAAAGCTAAATGTGGACTGTCCTGGGGGGCCTGAGGACCAGTCTGAAGTCCTTTGCTACAAAGTGACCATATGAGCATGATTTAGAAAACACAGTGGAACGCTGGTGACCGGCACTTAGTTTGGATCAGCATGTTGAAAAGCATGTACAAGCCCTGACTGGACAAGGCAAAGATTGGGATACAATGTCAACCATAAGACTGTGGTGTAATCCTGACCTGATAGCTTTGGAACAGCTATGAAGGATGGCTAAGGAAGTTCGTGGGAGTGTGTACAAATCATTCCTATAAAATGTGATGGTAGTTTGAAGAAAGACTGATGGGCGTGGGTCTCTGAGAATTTGGGCTGGAGAGAGTTCTGGGCATCTTCAGTCTTCAGTTATAGACTGGGTTGCCGGACCCACTGTCATAAAAGTGTTAAGGCTAATGTAGGAACAGGGAGGAGACGGGGTGGGGACGACTTTGTCCCAGATCAGAGGGTCAGGATGGGAACCAAGATGGTCCAGGCATGTTCCAGACTTCAGTTATTCCATCATACCATTTAGAAAAGAAGTTGTTTGTGTGGTGAGTTTATATTATTGTATGTGGAAATGATGTGCACAGCTGAACAAAGTCAGTTTTGTGCTTTACCATACATGGTGTGTTCACATATCCCCAACACACCCACCAGCGTGAGTCAGCCCAACATGGCCCAAACACACAGTCCAAACAGAAGAAAACAACATGGTTAACATTGTTCACACATTGGTTGTGTTTAGCCATATGTTTAGGCTGCGCCTGTGTTTGAGCCGTGTGTATGTTTAGACAATGTGTGGGTTTGGGCCGTATGTATGTTTAGACCATGTGTGGGTTTGGGCCGTGTGTATGTTTAGACCATGTGTATGTTTGGGCCGTGTGTATGTTTAGACCATGTGTGGGTTTGAGCAATGTGTATGTTTAGACTGTGTGTATGTTCAGAACGTGTTTGTGAGTTTGGGCCATATGTATGTTTGGCGTGTACGTGTGTTTGGGTCATGTGTGCATTGGGCCGTGTGTTTGAATAATCAGGTGGTATTTGGAGAGTGCTTGGTCATCATTGGTTCCTGTCTCTGGCCCTGAAGGGGATTTTAGTGTTCTCCTGCTCCCACTGCAGCTCAGTAACAACTTGCTAATTAACCAGTTAGTTTGATTAACTTTATTAGAAAAGGAAAAGCACCAATATGTGCAGGACCATTGTCCTCCAGAACCGAATTACAGACGAAAACACATGACCATATGTCCCTTAGACATACCAGAGACAGGCAATATGGTAGAAAAGGAAAATAAGGAGATTAGAACCAAAAGAAACAATTTACTCACTGTACTGCCTTAAATCCACTTAATCAGTTCACCTTGTTTGGTCCAGATTTTCAGACTTTTAGATTTGCTCTAAACCTAAAGAGAAGGTGTGAAAGGTGCCTCAGATTATGGACATCAAAGGACCCCAGTTTGGTTTGGCCAAAAGTCTTGGTCTAGATCAATCTTGACCAAGGCTCAGTTTGTTTGCAGTGTGAAAACACTCTTTGGAAGATTCGGACCACAGACGAAGAAGACTGGAAGAGAAGTAAAAATGAGCACATGGGGAGATGGAGTACTTAATTGTAATTTGGTCCTAAAAAATGTTAAAAGAAAATGTCTTGAAAAAAAGCATAGGTATGATAGAGAGAGAGAGAGAGAGAGAGAGAATATGACAGGATGGGTGAGCGGTGGAACCTGAAGAAACTGTAGCAGCGATATATAAAGGTGTGCAATGCCATGAGAAAAGTACTGCACCACCAAATTGACAACATGCTGATGTCAGATGTAGACACCTCTCTACAAACCAGTCAGTGCCAAGTATAATGAGGCGCAGCTCATGCAGGTGATGATGACAGGACATAGTGCACTTGCTTAATAATTATATGAACCAAAACTAGCTGGATCAAATTCAGAGGAACAAAAACATGGACCTTGGTTTGTGCCACTTTGGCCCTTTGAGCGACTTTAGTCTCTCTTATTAACCAAACTGACGATACTCTGGATGTGCTCTATGTGATTTAATTTATCATGATGATGATATATGTCATTATATTACACAGCGCTGAATTAAAACAAAGCCTGGTGTGATGGATAACACAGCCCATTAGAGCAAGAGAGACACTGCCATGTGAACCCTGGTGCCCACCAGATAAGTTGAGAGGGCTGAGGACTTCTGAGGAGGATGTTCTTGTTCCTCTTCTGGATCATTTTTATAAAGGAAGGGACCCAGACACGGAGTGAACCTTTGGCTCCTCAGTACAGACCCAGGGGCGTAGCCAAAGGGTGGCCAGGGGTGGACAGTGATAGACAGGTATAATTATGTACAGAGTAAAAACTAATACAGCTTTTACAATACAGTAACTTCTGCTGTTGAGCCACCTGAATAAAATCTTTGGGTCTCACCTGGCCACCCAGTTGTAAAAGGGTCTAGCTATACCCCGGTAAGGACCTTCTTTGATACCTGCAGTAGATGCATTTCTGCTGCTGTTTTGACATGTGAATGTGTGTATGACCTCCCAAACAGCAATGATAGTACAGATACCTCTGATGTGTGCACACACATATACTGACCACTCACACCAGTCTCATCATGGGAAACCAGGACAATGTAACTCAAAGCTCATGTGGCTTATTGCTCCTGAAGGTCACACAACAGAAACAACATAGCATAGAAGGTTTGGTGGACTTGACTCCAGTTATTGTCACAGAATGTACATCAGAAATCTGCCCAGCATCTGTCAAACGTGATGGTATGAATGACAAACGAGCCAAAAACAATCAACATTCCATCATGTTCTGCTTTCCTGTAGAACAGAAAGCTGCGCAGTTTGAATCTTGCAGTGGTCTCCTCAGTGGAGCTCTCGTTTCACAGAGATAATGTGAGACTGAAACATGAAGCTGCTTATCTATAACCGACACAAAGAAAAGCCTACTCTGGGTGTGCTCTCGCTCTTACCCCGAGCAGAGAAGATGCATCATGTATGTCAATTCATCTTGTGTCACAGTGACACAGCATAGAGCAGACGTTACATGCTTTTGATGTTAAAGTCTGCCTAAGTCTCATTACAACTGCAGTGCGGTTCTTGTATAACCCTCTGGTTTGTTCCACTCAAGCACTGCTCTAATGTCATAAGACAAGTGACATATTGTTGCTGTGCATGTGCCCATCTGTATGGGAGATTTAAAGCCTTGGCACATCAGTCAAATGGATCTTTAGGATTGGCACAGTCCTCAGAGCAGATGAATATTCATGTACTCCCGTTGTTCTGTTACGGCAAATGGCTCTATATGCAGGCTTTATGCATATACAGTGGTTTTAGTGGAGCACTGAGATTTCCCAGCATTCTTTGTATATGGTGGGGATGTGCTTGTGATGCACATTGTAGTGGAGTTGGTCTGCAAAGCGTCTTATAGACTGGCAGTAAATTGGTTAATATGACGCTATGTTATAAATTGTGGAATATCCCAATTAAAATATACAGTAAATAGTGTTTCCTGAGTATATCAGTGCCTATAAACACTGAACTGCTACATGTGTCAGAGACTGAATTCACGTGCCTACTAGCAATCACTTGGAATACCAAGTGGAATCTACCAATACCTTAACAACCACCTGGAGCATTGCAGGGATCTCTGGCAACCACAAGTTTAGAAATCACCTTCACATTTGAAACACTGCAGTAACCAGCTAGTAACAGTCAGGTGTCTGCCACGTTAGATATCTTGGGAACCACTATTAATACCATAGCAGTGACACAGCAACCACCTGATTTGCATATGGATGGTAGGGACATGTTCCAACCATTGTTTTGGGGAAATAGAATTGTTCCGACCAGTATTTCAGGAAAATAATCTTATTCCGACCAGTATTTTATAAAAACTGAATTGTCCCAAACAGTATTTTGGGAGGATAAAACTACCCCGGGACCACATCAACAACTGTCTACCACTGATTTGTCATGCCACCTTAAATTCCCATCACAGACTTCTCTCCTCTTCTATACTTTTAATGTTTAATTAAATCAGATAATTTTTCCATAGCCTTTTAAACCTGCCAGGCTGCTGGTGTCTGTCAGTTCCAGACTTTTAGAAAATAAACAGCTCTGTGCTGAAGTCTCAGGCTCAGGCCCCCCCCGCCACCCATAATGTACATTCATTCTGCAGTAAACTGATTGAGGTTTCAGGGCGTTGTTTCCAAATCAAATCTCTCGTTTTATTTTTGTTATTTTTGCACCACTGATCATAAGTGGCTAATTGCTTCATGTTGCAAAATGCATGTGTTTTTAGCAACAGGCATCTCGAGATGTCTGTCTCACTCACACAGTGTTATGCCAAACAACCTTGTGAATATTTAATATCCCGCCCACACAAACCTCGAATAATTTACTACCAACAGAAGACGAGCACAAAAGTGGCTCATGCTCCTGTACCTTCACCTTCTGAGCTTCTACGCGTGGCTGTCTCTAAACTTATTAATAATAATAATGATAATGATCAATTAAAATTGACCTTCGTGATGAAGTGGAAACTTCAGAGTCCGCATGATGATGATGCATGTTTTTCATGCCGCTGGTTACAGTGTTAAAGAACCTGGTGGAGCTGTCCAACTACATGCCTTTTACCACAAACTGCTTATATTTTTTATTTTAAGTAATACTTTATTTATTTTTTATGTGTTTTTTATTATTAATTATGTTTATTATTAATATTGTTATTGTTTAAAAGTTTGTTTAATGATTTGCCTTTTTGAATGTCTAATCAATAAGAGGTGGGAAATTAATAAATTACTAAAGTTTCTAAAGGTTCTTTGTGTGTCCACATCCTAAGGGTTATTATTCAGGAACCTAACAGGGTTCTTTAGTAAAGGCAATTGTTATATATCGTCGCTGTCCAAAGAAAAACAAGTATCTCCAAAACGGCAACTTTACAGGAGAGATCAAAAACCTCATTTAATTTGAATGTAAGTCAATGGAACCAGACCTCTCTTTCCAAGCCCTTTTGGGCCACTTCTGATGGTCCATTAATCATGCAATTCTCACACAGTGTAAACAGCAGTAGTTGTTTTCAAATGATGCATAAAAGTCAAAATGGACAAAAATGGACATTTATGTTTTTCGTTGGACAGCGAAGATATAGAACCTTGGACACTCAAAGAACCATTTTAATACATGCTGAAATGGTTCTTCTGTATGATGGGGGCCTGTTGTAAACAGTTCTTATATGAATATGAAACCTTTTAGAACCTGTTTCTATAGAAGTCGTATGTTTTAAAAAGGAGAACATATTTCATAATTATGATGTTACACCTCATAAAAATGAAATCTCAAAATAGCTAGTTCTTCTGAGATAGTCAGTCATTTTTATGAGCTACTAAATCAAAGTTTGGTTATTGTTGTTATTATAAGATTATAAGATTATAAGATTATGATGTAGTTAATCATTATTAAGGGATACAGAGTCAGAATTCTGAAAAACTGTTTCTAAATTCTGAGATTTCAGCATGAGATAATAGGTCATAATTGTGACATAGTATCTAGTATTTACATGACATGTAAATACTAGACAGACAGAATCAAATAATTATGAGATGGAAAGTTATAATAATAAAATAGCAAGTTGATCTATTAAGTCACAAGAAACGTTCTCCATATTTTTGAAATTTCATTATTATAAATGATAATAGCATGTAATAATTATTACAGTTATGGCATAGAATCGTATTAGCTTCAAATAGAAAATCAGAATTATGAGTGCCAAGTAGAAATTATAACACAGGATCTCTATACGAAATAGCAAGTCTTAATTATGATATGTCATTTTATGAGAGTGTAAATTGAAATATGACGTATTTCTTTAACCATACATTATGAATTATCGTTATTATAAGACAGATATAAAGTGGTTATTAGATATAGAATGTCATTCATTAACAGTTTTTCCTTGTTCAGAGTGGAACAGTCCATGGTCAGTGCTCCATAAGGTTGGTATAAGGACAGTGAGTATACCTCTGGGCTGTGTAGCTGTTAAGATGAAGTAGAGGAACTATGATCAGAGACGGTTGTTTGCTAACACAGAACGCTGATGCGCTGGGAGAAGGTCGCCGAATGAACTGATGCGTTTCTACAGCGTTCCAGGGATGCACACATGCACAGCCCAATCCCACAGGCCCATCGCCTGCTTCCCAGAATATGATCATGGAAAGCAGTCAAATGGCCATTAGTAAAGGGCTTTAATGTGCATCCCTCCCCCCTCCAGCCTTTCGGTTTCTGTGCCACTTTATGGCCAGTATCGGAGCAAATCTTCAAGATTTTATAGAAAAGTAAAGAGCAAGACTAAAGTGTCCTTAGGAAGACGCTTTCAGTATACTTAATGTGTGATGATAATGGCCGTAAGTGCAGTATCACTTACCAAGTCTCTGGAAAAACTGAAAATGAGAGTAATGAGAGTCTCGCTAACTGTCCTCCCGTTGTTGACAGTGTGGTAGAATGCATCTATTATTCAGAATCAGTCTCCGCACCATCAGTTGTGAGTGTTCAGATGTGCTGGGTGTCTCCAGAGAGAAGGTTCAGATTGAGCACAGCACATTGGTTCAGATAATAAGCGCGGTGGTGAAGGGGCTGCACGATACAGGGTTATAAACTGGTATTGCGATGCTGGGCAATTAATAGAGCATATTTAGTCGTATCCTCCTTTTCTTCATCCCTTACCATTAAACAGTTTTTGTTACTGTGCCTTTAAGAATTAAGGTGTAAGTACAACGAGCTGTTTGGCTGCTTTGTACTGCATCTAATCCAATCAGCAGTTCAGTCTGAAACAGTCTTTATAACTTCAGGGTGAGTGAGTGGGCGGGGCTCAATTCCTGTAGGCTGAGTGATTAAATTCCACATACTTATATGGACTGTATGGATTTAAAAGCCTTAGGATTTACATATGACAACAAGTTCTTATTTCAGAAAGTGAAACAGAGAGGAGAAAAGGAGAGAGAGATACAGAAAGAAGAGAAAGTAGGAAGAAAGATTCAGGAGGAAAGAGAGTGAGAAGTGAAAAAAGGAAAGAGAATGAGAGAGATAAAGAAAAATAGGAGAGAGAAAGAGAAGATAGAGAGGGAAGAGAAAAAGTAGAGAAAAAGATAGAGACGGGAGAGACACAAAATAGAGAGAGAGAAAAGAAAAAAGAAGAGATATAGAGGAGGGAGAGACAAAGTAGAGAGAGAATTGAGAGAGAGATAGAAGAGAGATAAAAGTGGAAGAGAAAAGAGAAAAGTGAGAATACAGAGAGAAGAGAGAGAATAGAGATAGAGAAGGGAGAGAGAGGAGAGAGACTAAGAATAGAGAGAGCAGTTAGAAAGAAAAATAGAGAAAGAGAGATTGAAGTGGAAAAGAAAGAGATATAGAATAGAGAGATAGAAAAGAAAAAAAGAGGAAATAAAAAGGGAGAGAAGTAGAGAGCAGTGAGAGAGATAGAAGAGATAGAAAAGGGACAGAGATAAGGAAGAGTGAAAAGAGAGAGAGGCAGAGGGTGTGGGGGAGAGGAAGGACAGATGGTGGTACCCACAATATCCCATCCTTTTCCTCCATTATCCAGCCCTCCAAACTGCGTGCTACATCAAACATCACCACCGCACCCGGCCCAGCCCGGCCCGGCCCGTCTGCTTACAGACATTATTCACAGAGCGCTCCTCTACCTGAAAGAACAAAGAACAGAGGCAGGTTCCCATTCGTCCCAGATGACAGGTTTAGCTCGGCGCTATTGGCAGGACTGGACGCGGGCAGCTGGAACTGCAGGTCCTGTTCTCACTACACAGGATGAAGGTTGATTTGCTGCCACTGTGATTTTTTGGCAGCCAGTCATATGTGTGAGTCAGCACAACACTTCAGCATCACCTTAGCACACTCCTGTCCTGGGTTATCTCTAGTTTGGCAGGACAGAAAAAACAGACTTTGGTGTTTAGCAAAGTCACACACCTGAACTCTCCAGCGGGACACACGAGCGCGACTGTATTACGTTATTTGGTGATTTGTTTCTAGTTTGTTAAGGGCGGTTCAAACTAACCAACATAAAAACCGCTTTCTAAGGGGAACACGTTTGGACCCGCTTTTGTACACCTGCATCTTGTGCAGAGCTCCCCAATCAGATAGCCCACATTAATTTGGGGGACCAGTTGGACTATAATAAAGGTGGTGCTGCAAACATCTAAAGGCCTTGAGCTGTAGGGTGACCACACTTCCCACTTTTCCGAGGATGTCTCCAGCTGAGCACAGGCCGCCTAAAACCAAACATAGTCCTCAGAAAGTCCTGTAGCAAAGCATCACCTTAGCTAGCATGCTGTCTGCTCTGTTCCCCACAGAACAGGCTTAGGATCAGCTTTCTGCCCCTTTAACGTCAGCCTCTCCACTTCACTTCCTCAGATGTGGCTTATTATCGTCTAAACTGTGTCAGTAAAACTTTTATCTATCTAATCTATTCTGACTGTATTAGTTTGGCTAGGAGGCTACAGCGCACCACCGAACCTTCGGCTAGCAGCATCAACATAAGACACAGAGCGTTCTGACTGTATGTGGTCACATATAATACTTAAGCGCATAGAGCTCTGTAAACCTCAGACCTCTTAATTAGCTGTAAGCAGCACCCACTGATATATAAGGTATATAGTGACAGTGGACCCCGTACAGACCCCAAGAATGACCTTTAACCGTACAGTGATCATCTGCTGGATATTTAGAGATCTGTACTGCAAATCCTTTTAAACCCACTGGCAGTGGATTTTGGCTAGGAATCCGCATATGATCTGCTTTTTGAATCGTGTGCCTGTGTGTCTTAATTTAGTAGTAGCTTTTGTTTCATAACCATAAAGCTGTGTTATGTTCTTACACCTTTTAACCATTTAAACTAAATGTGATTCATTTAAAACCCTGTATCTTATATTAGAAGTAGTAAAACTGAGAATTTTTCATATTATCATTTTTATATATGACCATTTTAAATGCAATGCCAAGAAATTTCAGGGTTTAAATGATTTGCACATTACTGTATTCAGTTTTCTTTGCATTTTGCACAGCATCACAACAAGTTTGGAAATGGGGTTACATATTGTGTCATCACTTCACAAGAAATGGACCGATAGAAATGGTTCAAAATTACCTATATACTTATATTTATATATATATATATATAAAACAGTGTGTGTACTATATATTATATTATAGTACTATAACAACTTATTACATATGCATGACATACCAGGGAACCCTTGAAGTCACTGTACTGTCCCCTATTTTGTGGCATCAGAAGCTGCCGTTCTCCTTGACTACTATTAAGTCAGGAGAGGACTAACTGAGGTGAGCTGTGTCCAGTACCAGCAAAGGGATCGCAATGTAATCTCCTTTGCTCCCTAGTCTGCTCCCACAAATAGCTCACTCGGAAGGGCCGTGCCTTGTCTGGTTTATGGCTGCAGAATGCCATCTGGTCACGTGGTCGGCAGAGCTGCTAATTAGCAGAGGTGGTTTTCCATGGCTAAGAAAGAATGATTAGAGTTACAGTGTGTGACAGAACCTCGGTCTCCTTTCTCTGTGAACTCTCACCTTCAGTGGTGCCGGTTCTTCTCACCGGTAGGGCCAGCGGGGGAGGTGGAATTTGGCCGTTTACAGTGCAGATGGCAGAACCTTAATCCTGCTTTAAATTAGCCCGGTGCACATCTTTCACCAGATTTGAGGAGAGATGGTTAGGGCTCGGCGTGATGACTGAGGAATACTAGCAGATTAAAAATCTCGGGGAGATGTAATGGCCTCAGCCTTGCTCTTTGATAGCTAACGCATCGATTAGCTGTAGCCGTAGTCCATTTTAGCCCGTCCCTTCCCCCTTGACATTCTCCCTGCCCATGGTATCTCAAAGGATTTAGCAAAGTGTCCTCTCCAAAGGGCACACAGCTCTAACCCCTTTGCATCACATGATCAGGCAGAGCTACTTAAAGAGCTTGCCAGTCTTTGAAACAAATGTGATGAAATGCATGAAGCAGTTCTTTATATAGTCCACTGGAGAGAGTCTCCATCACTCCCACAGTAATCAAATAGGTGTTACATCAGTACGTACTACATAATCATGATATAACAGTAAGTGTTACTTTACTGATGTTTAAATTATGTACACAACTGAATGTGTTACATGTGTCACTGTGTGTAAACGGATTATATGTGATTTTGTAATAGAGCTGTGCAAAACACTACAGCCTAGCAAACATGTCAGGTGTGAAAAGCAGTACCCACTATAGCGAGGCTTTCTGAGGGGTAACACCTCAGTTAGCACATTGTTGGCACAGTAGCCAGAAATATAACACCCTGACAGATTTGTTAGACATGTTACACTGCATCAAAGCTGGCGGAGGTGTAACACTATCAGTCTTAAATGTTACTCCAAAGCAAAGTGATGATATTCCTGTGTGATTCTGAGTGAAGTGGTGAGAGGTCCATGTCTCCTGTATCCAGTAAATAAACCTAAAGGATTTTGCACAGGTAGTGTTGACCTGCTACAGTGGCGCATTCTTAAGCATTCGTTTTAATGATAATACATAATCTAATAAAAATCCATGAAAAGGATCAAAGCCTTGAACAGAGGTTCAGATGTAAATAGGAGTTTAAGGCGGATCCAGTGTGATCAGGTTTCTGCTGTTGTCCTTAAGTGCTTATAGCATGAATAATAGATTGCGTTTATAGTGAATGTCAGTGACGTGACACTGCTGGAGCTGTCCTGGGTTTAGAGGAAAGAGTATGAATTGCATTGTGTGTGTGTGAGAGAGAGAGATAGACAGAGAGCGAGATACCTGTACAAATAAATAGAGGTGTAAAAGCTAAACAACAGCTCATAATACTGCCCCAAAGTTTGGAGTAACTGATCATTAATAAACCATGTTAATCAGCTGTGCTGCTTTCTATATGGTCTACTTAATGTTTGAAAGTTGTTTATAGTATTCAACATGCATCATTTTGACAAGCTGTAATATTGCTCACAAAATATGAGGATGCTTTGGATACAATCTCCAGAATCAACTGGAGATCAGTGATCAGTGGATCCATATAACATGCAGATCTCCAGAGTTCAGAACCTCAATTGCATAAGATTTTACAAAATGTCTACAAAACTGCCAACTCTTTGATCACACTTATATACATACTGTATAAGGCTGAAGTAGCTTCTTATTTACCAGCGTCTCATTAGAATTCTCAGTTCCACCTTAAATGGTACTGCAGTTAATAGGGTGACATAGTTGAGAAAAATAAACTAGAGAACATGAAGCCAGTTGTATGTATGTAACACTAGCAACATGGCTAGATGTGCAACAAGACTGTCAGAGGTGTAACACTAGCAACATGGCTAGACGTGCAACAAGACTGTCAGAGACGTAACACTAGCAACATGGCTAGATATGCAACAAGACTCTCAGAGACATAACATTAGCAACATGACTAGACGTGCAACACAATAACAAGGCTGTCAAAGATGTAACATTAGCAACATGGCTAGACGTGCAACATAGCAACAAGACTGACAGAGACGTAACACTAGCAACATGGCTAAGCATGCACCAACACTAGCAAAATGGCTAGACGTGTGACACAACAAGGCTGTCAGAGACGTAACACCAACAACATAGCTAGACGTGTAACACAACAACATGACTGTCAGAGACGTAACACTAAAAACATAGCTAGACGTGTAACACAACAACATGACTGTCAGAGACGTAACACTAAAAACATAGCTAGACGTGTAACACAACAACATGACTGTCAGAGACGTAACACTAAAAACATAGCTAGACGTGTAACACAACAACATGACTGTCAGAGACGTAACACTAACAATATAGTTAGGCGTGTAACACAACAACATGACTGTCAGAGACCTAACACTAGCAACGTGCCTGATTGCCTTTTTGTGTTACACGTCTAACTATGCTGCTAGTGTTACATGTCTAACCACACTACTGTGTTATGTGTCTGATGGCCATGTTGTTGCTTAGCGTGTCTGATTTTACTGCAAGGCTATCAGAGATGTAACCGTAGCAGAAGTGAGTGACAGCAGTGTCCCAGCTCACTCCTGATTATCCGAAACCCTCTGAAGTTGCACAGACAGCAGGTCAGAATTACTGTATAAATTCACCTGCAATAAAACACCGCAGACGTCTGTACCTCGGAGTGATCGCCCTGCTGTATCACACGTCCTTGTCATCACTTCTCTTTTAAACTCTCAAAGCTAAATCCCTGTTTTTCATCTCTGCACATCAAAGGCTTTCTTAGAAGGAGCCTCTCAGTGACATTTTCCTAATACAGAGGAATCTGGCTGCCATCCAGCTGCCACTTTTGGGAGCCACACAGGTCAGGAGACAAAGCGAGAGAGGAAGAGCACTCTCAGGGTCCGGCGAGACTTTATTAACCGGAGTGTGAGCTGGTATCAATCACTCCGGAGCACCTTCACCCTTTCGGCCCACCATGGTGTGTGTGTATGTGTGTGTGTGAAAGCACCACCATCATCGCTCCCTGCTGCCGAGGTCAGGGAAGAGGAAGGTGTTCCAAATAATCAGCTGAAAGGTGTATAGGCACAGAGGGAGCTAGGCATCTAATATAGAGGAGGACTGGCACGTGGCGCTAGCGGATACTTTTCCAGCCGCTTTTGGCTAAAAATTGAATTAAAAGCTCGTTCCTGCTCAATGAATGTGCGATTCTTCACTAGCGATGACATTTTACATCTAATTACACAATTTTCAGGAACATTTCTCCTCGCCAGCTCTTCTTCTCCTCTGGTGGATGAACATTTGGTCGGGCAGCTTCACAAAGAAGCTCAGATCCTCTGATTCAACTTCTTATTCCTGGCAGCCACTATGAGCCCTGACCAGGGCACACCATTCACCCAAACTCCATTCATCAGTGGTTAAAGGGGCTGCATAACAAAACAGTTGTTTAAATAATAGATTTTTGAGTTGAATCAGGAAGAATGTTGTTACTGCAGACAGTCTGTAGCTACTGCAGGGGAAGTAATCAAACGTTGTGCTGTTCCTGGCTGTCAGGATGCAAAGTACACACAGCATGTACACATTCAAGTCACATTATTATGACCACTTCCTACTTTCATCACTGGCATTGCTTACCTTATGAGGGAAGTCACGGTTTCATTGAATTCTCTGGGCCCACTCATCCATGTGGAAGGCACCCTCCAGCAGCTGACGCACTGCAGTCAGCATGGCTCCAGATACCTGAGACAACCTAGCAGAGCCTTACTGAGTCACTCCCATCTCCACTAGCTGGTGCTGCACACAGTGGTCACTCTGTATATTAGCTGGTGGTCATAATAATGTGCCTCAACTGAGTTAAAGTAGAGATCCCCAAGGTAACAGGTACTATACAGCACTGGCAAACAGTATATCGGAAAAAGAGTGACTGCAGTTTGCATACACCCCTAAGGTTTTTAGAGTTCCACTTTTCAGAACAGAGTGCGTGTTGAATAAGGTATGACGTATAACAGCCAATCAAAAGAGAGGTCATTTAAATAAAGCAGTTGTATAGGACTAAATGCAAAGTATGGGAAAACATTCTGTTTAATTAGTTCTAACAATAATGGAAATCAGTCGTGTGAACATAGAGCCGAGACTACCATGTACTACATTCTTACGGCCTATAGGATAACCGGTTTAGCAGTGGTGGTTTTAGGAGCAGCGGATTGGTGTCTTACAGCTCAGCATTCCATTCAGTCTCATTTAAAGACGGATTTTTGGAGGGCACCTGGAGGGTGATTGATCAGCACTGGTTTCAGTGAGACATCTCTGTAAACAAAAACCCTTTGTTAATGCTAATCAGCCACCCTGATTCAGCAAGTTTACCTGCAGGTCGATGATGATCAGTCCATGCATTTTGAATGGATGAGACAGAGAAGATGCTTCATGCTGTGTATCATGTGATTTATTCATAATAAAACAGGTTTTTACAGGGTGGACAAGAAATAGACTTTAAAACAGATAGCGTTTGTATTATGCTATCAGTTGTAGCCCCCTGCATAAACATAGCATGAGGAAAATTCATTCATAGTGTCTCTCAGTATGATGTCAGGCCGCCATGTTTGCCAGACATCTCGGCATGGAGTTGTAGAGGTTCCTAATGGTGTCCTGTGATAATCCATCCCATGCAGCTTGAATATTCTCCCACAGGTCCTGCAGCTGGTGCAGTAGGGGTGGAGGTGGAGTGACACCAAAAACGGGACTCATCACTGAGGATGACCCGCTGCTATTCTGAGTCACTCCATGACAGCCTGGCACGACACCATTGCAGTCTTTGGTGACGTTAACGTGGTGCTAAGGACAGTGGTTGTAACAATCTGTGTGCATGTTGTATGGTGCAGCCGTCGGTGATGGTAATGGCACTAATAGGATGACTCATGGAGGCATCACTGCAACTGTGACTGTTGGGTTAGCCAGGTACAGTGACAAAGCCTGTCCTTGCTTGCGTCATGTGTGCGGTCGAGCATGAAACTTGAAGTATTAACATGTCTCACCATCTCAAACCTACCCACCAAGTTCCATTCCTGTCGACTGATTCCTTCTAGGGGAAACTATTCTATCACTTCTCCTTACTGTACACAGACCTCTAATTAATGAGAGATAAAAGATGTCGTATGTGTAGTACTGGATAAAGCAGCAGGTCTAATGTGAACACTCTATATGCCTTTAGCATATTTCAGTTAAATACATCCGTCTGACAGCTCTCAGCGCATGAGCTCCCTCCTCCACGTTCCAAAAACTGGAGGTTAAATCTTTCAAGTATATTATACTAGTTTTCTCAGATTTATGAGGAGATTGAATGAATTTAATTCCATAAAAACACTGTGGTAGCCCCAGCACTGCTTTCTGAAAAGATCAGTCTGCAGAAACGCTTTAGAGCCTAGTGAACTTTCCGTCTTTCCGTCCCTCTGAGGACGTCCAGATAAAGTGCTGCAGGATTTGGGGAGGTCAGCGGCAGAGAAGTCAAAACAAAAGTCATTATATTTAGGCGGCTAAACAAAGTCGCGGCAGTGCTCATCTATCAGAGAGCACCTGAGCTGACCGCAGACAGAGCCGCAGGTCACATTGAGCGACGTGTTCATAACTTTCCAGAGTTGAGCTTTTCATAGTAAACCACGTAGAGAGCATGGAGGGGTAGGCAGGATGATGATGTGCTGCCGTCACAATATGCTCTTTCTCTCTCTCTCTCTCTCTCTCTCACTCTCTCTCTCTCTCTCTCTCTCTATATATATATATATATATATAGATAGATAGATAGATAGATAGATAGATAGATAGATAGATAGAAAGATAGATAGACAGCATTAGTGAGGTACTGATGTTGAATGATCAGTTCTGAATCACTCCTGCCCATCCCAGTTGCACAGATATAGGAATTCTGGGTCAGTGCGTATCCTGGACATGCTAAACTGCCTTCTGCAAAGGCCACTGCACACCGGACATGGTGCGTCAGGCAGTAATCACTACATCGCTCCGATAAGCTGATTAAGACTATATGCCGGAAACATTTCCTGATAAGAACATTTAGACTGTCCTACCTGGAGTTCTAAGACAAGGCTGAAATTCCTCTTGCTGGATTTATACAGTTCCACTTTAAATGATGCATCAGTCTAGCAAAATATGAACAAGACGCTGGCACATAGGAACCCTGGTAGATTTAAGCTATTAAATATCCTACCTGGAGTTTCATTCTGAGCTACTGATACATATGTGGTACGGTAGGACATTTTGGTAGCACATATTCTCTTCAGATGAGACTTACATCAGTTGTCCAGATGGCTGTGGTCAGGCTAATGGATGTCACTTTATGGTCAATGAGCTCATAAATAGGTCTGGTGGTGGAACTTGGCTCAAGATTCCTGAGCAGCCGTTCTCCAAGCCCAGCGTTCACCACGGTTGATCATCGAGAGAGATAAACTCCATGACTCTTGCTGCGATCGCTGTTTTCCTTCTGCTTTTGTGGAATCGCCTTGATTTCTGAATCAGGTGATCAACTGACTGTGCTGCTATAGCTCAGCATCACCTTGATGTTAATGTAATCTTCCGCCATGCCAATTTCAGTTTGGAATATTGGCCACATTTAAGCCTCAGCTGGTCACAATAGCAGCTATCAGCCGATACTGATATCATTCTGATATCATTCTGCATTCATACCCAACAGAGCTGAAGCATCACTCCGGAGATTGGTGTAGGTGTACTCCAGGTGGTTGGTGTAGCTCAGCGGATAATACCACTGCCCGCCAGAGAGCCACCACCACATGTGAGAAACTTGGGGTTCAAAGCCCAGTCTGGGTGACTACGCTGTGCTACACCAATAAGAATCCTTGGGCAAGACTCCTTACACTACACTGGCCCAACTGTAATATGATTAACCTTGTAAGTCGCTCTGGATAAGAGCGTCAGCTAAATGCCATAAATGGAAATGAGAACACCGCTCAGGACTGGGGGCTTTTATACCCCTCTAGCCCATGTTTGGGATAGAGCGTAGCGTTCTAATGTATTGATGATGCTTATAGAAGCCGTGTTGACTTCACGTGTCAGCAAATGGTAAACTTACAGTCATTGAATTCAGCCAGATGAGTGTCTGGATACTTTTGAACAATATAGCATATATACCTGATCAGACTGCTGTATTTTAGCTCTGCTATCAGGATGTAAAAGCTTGCTGACACTCCGGTGTCGGTATATGATGGCATTCCAAATCGGGGCTGACAGGATTTGGCTCGGTGTGATTGTTTATTTGTGATTGTTTAGACTTCAAAGAAAGAGTGCCTGTCTCAACAGAGCCCGAGCTTCCCTCCTCTCAGTGTACTTCTGGTGAATTTCAGGACCTGGTGCGAATGATCACTGTGCGTGAACAAGCTGAGCATCTGTTTTAGTGTGCTGAGTATAGAAAGATGGTTCTTCAAGGGTTCTTTAGCTCAGATAGAAAACTATATAGTATTCTATATAGACATAAACATTTAAAGAACCCTTTGCATGATGAAAGGGTTCTTCAGACTGCTGGATAATGTGTTGTAGAGGGTTCTATATAGCACAAAAGGGTTCTGCTATAGTTACAATATCAAGCTTGTAATGATAGAACCCTCAACAGCACATTATCCATTAGTCTGAAGAGCCCTTTCATCATGCATGCAGTTCTTCGAGTGCTCATTTGAGGGCTATACAGACCTGATTTCCATGCTACTAAACCAAAGTGTAGGGCTGCACAATACCTTGTTTATTAATCATTATCATGATATTGGCCTTACTGATTGCAATATGAAAATTAGCACATTAACATTTTATTGACAGCACATTTGTATGAAGCCAATATCTTTGGAGAACGCCCCAAGTCATGTAGGCCTTTAGAGAAGGACTTATAATATCTGTATTTTTAATAGAATTATCATGTATTTACACTGTGTATGTTGTACCTAAAAGTTCTCATTCTTGATTTGGTTGGACACAAAAGGGATAGATTCCTGAAACACCCCATGGAACGTTTCCATTGGTTAGTCCTTCAGGAGCTGAACAGAAGACCTCATGTATGGGATTATCCACTAACATGATTAGATCAGCATGTCAACCAAACACATTTTGATGCACATGAGATAAATTGTTCTTCTAGGCCTTCTGGAAGTTCTAGATATGTCATTGACTGTGCATACGAGTTGTGCAATATGTCTCCGTTAAATGGAATGTCTTTCACAAGTCAAAAAATGTGTATGTGGATTAGCCTTATTTTAGCAATAACTACCACTATAGTCCCATAGGTTTGCTAGCAGAAGTTAGCATTATTGCTAGGGTTGCCGAGCTCTATTAATCACACTGGGGTAAACTTCCAGACTAAGCTGTTGTCAAAATAGTAACTGACATGCCTCTCAGTCAATCACAGCTGTCTGTGAGCACTGTTTCCTCCCTCGGTCGAAGGAAAAACTCATCAGAACACACCTGCAGTGAGAGCGCTGCTAGTCAGAAATGGCTAGGCTAAGACATAGTAATAGGTGGAACCGAGGAGCGTGTATTTTAGACATATATGATATCCTGACCATGCTGCTTGTATTTTATTCCTGAAGCTAAAAGGGTTTTGGATTGAACCAGGTGGGAAGCCCACACTCACAGATCAGTAGTAGAGCTATTAGCAGGCCGCTAAGATAAGATAAACTTTATCAGGCTCACTGCATTTGCTACAAGACGTAGGAATATGATCATAACATGGATCGTTCATGTTGGGAAGCTCTAGTGCTCGATGTTTCCACAGCTTCTGTAAAATCTGGCTGGGACCAGATCGGAGCCGGAACGCCCAGCGCTGTAATGACGCTTGAGTTAGCGCCAGCTCTGTGTTATTAACATGACGTGACAACAAAAGTGCATACTATTACCTCCACCAGCCCCCCGGCCCACTCAGGCTCAGAGCCTCTGCCACAGCCGGGAGCCATGCCAGCATCTTTTTGGGATAAAGCCGTGGAGCCTTTATCCTCTAAACACAGCCTCATCAGGAACCTGCTTCTGCCTCTGCTATGCAAAGACACCAGCTCAGTGATCGTGTTTAAGCCTATTAGGCCTGTTACAACTACTCAATTGAACTTGCTGAAAACTGTATTTAGCTTATCGATGAGTCGACAGTGATTGAATGATGGTGAAGCATATTCAGTTATTCAGTCGTAAGTCTGATGCCCGCTGTCATTTATAGGCAGTATTTGTGACACACTGCGATAATCATCTGTTTGTTCCCTGATACCTATTACTGTAATAGTTACAGTGACCCTAACGTCTCACCATTCAGAGAATGTGTCTGTAGGCCACTAGAATCTGCCTTCAGAGCAGCTGGTGCTTGTCTGCATAGTAAAACGGATCAGTATGTGAAATCAGAACTTTCTGCGAGCTGCCATATTTCCTATCATTGTATAAAAGAAGCTCCATGCTGCCCTTGTAGTTGGATGCCCTGTGATGGTTTATGATCAGTAATAGTGCAGTGCATGCACAGATTAGCCATTTCTCTGACTAACTCAAGGGTCTAACATCAAGACGAGGTCTAACTCAAGGATCGAACATCACACCCTGTCAAGGTTTAACTGGGCGTTATTCACAGCTGCCCTGGGAATACATGCTGCCTAGCACAGTGTTAGGGTGAGGTTCAGTTTATACAGGTGGGGTCATTTCCAATCCGTCCCCTGGAGGTAACACCCCTTCATAACGAGTTTACATCCTTGGTATGTCGGTGTAATGTAATTCTGCGGTACGTCAGTAGTGTAACTGGAATTCTGGGGCTTAAAAGGCAGATGCAGCTGGTTTTGTCTCAGGTTTAGGAAGACAAAGGCCCTGTCGGACAGGCGGAATAGCAGCCTGTGTGCTGGCACACACTCGGGAGTGCGAGGGGTTTCACGTGTAAGTAGCGGGCTGAGGATTCGCCTGTACATCACAGGGAGTCATCAGGGCCACATTTATTGACTAATCACTGTAATCAACATACACACCCCTCCGCTGCGCGCTTCCTGCCTCCCCCGCACATGCAAAACACACTGCCGAACTCATCAGCCGGCACAGCCGGGCCACAGAGCGAAAGTATGCCTGTTTAACCCTTACAGTCCGCACAGAGACTCATAAACACTATTACTGTCCTATATCAATTATATTACGGAACAAACTGCATTACGCTAGATTAAGTAATTACATTACGAAACAAATGGAATTACGGTACGGAATTACATTACGTTACGGAATTACATTAAACTGTGGAACAAATGGAATTCGAATCGAACAGGAGATGCTGGTTTAGATAATGGAAGGATGAAAAAAACCCAGAATAAATCGGATCCAATCCCGTGACGGATCTATCCCGGAATAGCATACAGCCGCACTGTGCGATGTGATGCTACCAATGTATATTATCTCTCAAACTTCCAGTGTGCAGTCTCTGCCATCACTAGGAATTCCATTAAGTGGTGCAATTATTGTAGATGCAAACTGAATTACATTGGCATATGGAATTATATTAGATAGCAAACAGATTCATGAGAAAAGTTACTGTGTATCGGGACAATCTCAACAAAAGATCACAATCACCAGATCAGATTCGTTCTTTCATCCTCTAATGTCCAACAGTCAGATTGTGTGATGTAATATTAGCAGTTCTTCCGCTTTGTGTTTTAAAGGAAAACACAAAAGTGGAATCTCAGTAGGAATCAGAGGAACCTCAAGGTACAGCAGTATCAAATCATAGCGTATAGCAATTACATTACAATTATTTTGGAGTAAACTGGAAGAGAATAGCTTATGGAATTACATTACAGGACAAACAGCATTACACTAAGGAACAAATATAAATAAGCAGAATAACAGAAATGCTACATTATGGAATTACATTACTGTACAATATCCCATCCTACAACATTTTGGAACAAACTACCAGGAAATTCATACTCATATTCAGGAACAAATTACTTTGTTAGTGGAATTACAGTACGGAACCACTCCATTCCAGTACCTTATGAAACAGACGCAGTGAAGCTGTGGAGCTCTGACAATATTGTTCCTTCATGTTCACCCACAGGCTGCAGTGTTACGTCATTAGCGCTCCATAGCGGGCAGAATGTCCCTTATTCAGCACTAAGGCCTCTGACAGATCGCCAACCTCGCTTCAAACAAGCCCCCTCTATAAAAAACCCACCGAATCAAACAGATCCCGTGTCACCCTTCCATAAATACCTCCAATATTGATCAAGACGTTCTCAGGTTTCCCGGCAGAGTTTCCTCTTCCTCTGCGGGAGAAATGATAACAGTGTTTTCCAGAAATAATTCAACCTTCATTCCGAGCCAGGAGACTTTCAGAGCGCTGCTTCATCGCAGGCTCCTCCACACAGGCTTCTCCACACAGGCTCCTCCACATAGGCCCCTCCACACAGGCCCCTCCATACATGCACCTCCACTCAGGCTCATCCACACAGACTCCTCCGTTCTATCTGTGTGCCGGGACACAAACCACTCAACCATCAATTCAGTTCACAGCATGACGCCATATTACTGTATTTCAGATCCACCTCAGTGTGTGCTGCTGTCGTGGTTTACTGACACTATAAACAACAAACAACAATCTCTCTCCCTCCTTTCCTCCCTCTCTCTCCATCCCTCTCTCTCCTTTCCTCCCTCTCTCTCCATCTCTCTCTCTCTCTTTTCCTCCCTCTCTCTCCATCTCTCTCTCTCTCCTTTCCTCCCTCTCTCTTCATCACTCTCTCTCTCTCTCCTTTCCTCCCTTTCTCTATCTTTCTCCCTCTCTCCCTTTCTCTCTCTTCCTCTCTCTCTTTTCTACCTCTTTCTCATCCTTTCCTTGTCTCTCTATTTTTCTTCCTCTTTCTGTTTCTTCCCTTTTCTCTTCCTCTCTGTTTCTCTCTATCTCTCCCTTTTTGTCTCCCTGTCTTTCTCTCTCTCTCTCTTTCTCCATTTACAGTCAATCTTATCAGACCATATAGTTTCACTCTGTAGTTATACAGTCTAAGAATGTGGTTCATCTGTTTCTCTCTATACTTTATTACCCTATTTCTAATGGTCAGGACCCCCACAGGACCACCACAGAGCAGGTATTGTGTGGGTGGTGGATCATTCTCAGCACTGCAGTGACTCTGATATGGTGGTGGTGGTGTGTTAGTGTGTGTTGTGCTGGAGTGAGTGGATCAAACATAGCAGTGCTGCTGGACTGGGAATCGTCCACCAGGCAAAACTGTGGGTGGCGTCCTGAGGGCTGGGCATGGGCAGCCTGATGAAGGACTAGAGGATGACCAACACTGCACTGTGAGCTATCATCTCTGTGACTGTACATCTACAAGGTCGAACAGCAAGGTAGGAGTGTCTAAAAGAGTGGACAGTGAGTGGACTGCTATGTGTGATCCACTCACACCAGCACAACACACTAACACACCATCACCACTTTAGTGTCACTGCAGTGCTGAGAATGATCCACCACCCACGTAATACCGGCTCTGTGGTGGTCCTGTTGTGGTCCTGACTATCAAAGAACAGTGGAGCTGTCCATGGTGCTGAAGCGACACCTGCTCCACTAACAGTCCATGAGTTCCTGTTTAATGTTAAAGTTGTTATTTAAATATAATTTTTATGTTCTTAATTTTGTCCTAAACTAAGCTTATGCCGGTCCTCTCTGCTTGCGTCCACATGTGCGGGTCGATCTCAGACTTGTCTAAATCCACCCCATAATGGAAGATTAGAAACAAATCCCTGTGTCTCTGCCAGATTGCCTTCCGCAAACAGTTCCTGCACAGACAGATATCTCTCCATGTCCGTTTACGAGGCACAGCTGAGTCAGAACAGTAACTCTGCACGCAGCAGAGCCGAACAAGGAGGGAAAAACGTCCAGATCTTCCAGTTAATCTGCTTAGCACAGGGGCCAGATGTTCCAAGGACTAAAAGACCGGGCTGGGTCACAAAGAGATCAGGCAGGACAGCTGCACCCAAAACCGGCCACAGGGTCCACAAAGGCACCCTGACAGGCCCGGCCAGGATCCAGCTGCTGCTCATAACCGCTGGTCTGGTTCATTTTACAGTTTAGGTCACAAGGAGCATTTGATTTGCAGCTCAACAAAAATAACGTTCGACTGTGGACGAAATCGAGTCTTTAAATACCAATACAGAGACAGTAAAATACACCTGGTAACATCTCACATTCCCAGATTCATTACTGTTCAGTCATCACACAGGAAACAGCAGTGTAATCACAGCAGCGAGGAACCGAAGCCTGGACCTACCAGCGTCTCCCGACCGTTAAAGGGGTTAGAATTCAGAACTACCCAGGTGAAACACCAAGCTCATCTTACATGTATGAAATATACAATACAGAATCTCTTTATGAGACTGAGGTGAGAATATTATAGGATTATTTAGACTGTTACATAACTTAAGGACAGCAACGCTAATGTTAGCATTAGCCTATACACCTATACATACAAACACGAGTGTAACATTAAGGACAGCAACGCTAATGTTAGCATTAGCCTATACACCCATACATACAAACACAAGTGTAACATAAAGAAGAGCACTAATAATGTTAGCATTAGCCTATACACCTATACATACACACACAAGTATAGCATAAAGGACATTGCCGCTAATGTTAGCATTAGCACACCTATACATATATACATTTCTTTTCCTTTATAACAAACTGATTTTCTGTAAAGCTGCTTTGAGACAATGTTAGTTGTAAAAACCGCTAAACAAATAAATATTGATTGACTGAGTTTAAGAATATCACCGCTATTGTTAGCATTAGCCTATACATATACATACACACCTATATTAGTATAGCATAAAGGACATCACCGGTAAAGTTAGCTTTAGTCTATATTGTTTTTTGAAGCTGCACTATATAATATTTTTGTAACTGACTGAGGAAGAAAAATAACTCACTATAATATGAGCTGTATTAAGAAAATCATCTTTTTTTAATTTTAAACAATGTTGTACTTCTATTTGTATAAATGTCACATACACAGGTTTAAAAAACAAGGTTCGCTCTCAATGTTTAGGTTTATCTCAAAATCAGCATCACACTGATGAAGATCTGATGATCAATATTACAGTAGATAATCACTCACAGGACACGACCTTCACCAGGTTTATAGTTCCACAGTTCCACCAGAGAGGGCTCCAAATGCCCACATCCTGTCCAGTGCTGCTTTAATGTCATATTACTTCATATACCGCTGTACAGGTAAACGCACCTGGTCAAATATATTTGGTTGATTTGAAGTATATTTATGTATTTATTTATTTAACTCATTTTGTTCCAAATTAAAACCTGTCTGAACGCTCCTGCTCATGGTGATGGTGAAAGAGTTGATGTGGAAAAGCACTGATGTATTCCAGTAATAGCTTTTACCTCAGGACATGTGTGTTCAGTGGTGTAGGCAGGTACAGGACTGATGTACGCTACTCTTCGTGCTCTCTACGGACACTTCACAGCATGCTTAACCGTCCTCTGTGACATCATCAGCATGGGACGCTGTCCTCTGGCTGTAGGTGACAAGTGGGGGGGTTAATTCCCTCGGGATGTGCCTGGGAGGATCTGTACGTTTCCTTATGTGCACATGCCACGGCCTGGCCCCAAAAAACCTCAGCGTGTCAAGATGTGCTCATGTAATCACACGCTTGGAGCAGCCAATCCACAGCTAGCCAGAGTTCAGTAATCCCCCGCTTCCACCTTCCACCCCGCTTAGTCTCTCTCTCACTAACAGCCACTTAAAAATACCACCAGCATCACTAAGCAGAACATCGGAGGGAGCGGAAACACACAGTGCAAAAACGTCTTTGTCCTCAAGCCCAACTTTTACACACAGCAGCACAGCTTCATAGGAACTGGTGCTTTTCTGAATCAGCCTTTATATGAATAAGGTCAAGAACTATACAGTTCGTACTGCAGAGAAACCAGAAACAAAGTCATTGACAAAGGTTTGGGGACCTCTGGTCAAATCACAAGTTGTTGTTGAGTGTTAATAAGTTACACATCCTCTACGGCGTCAAACTGCTACACCCTCTCACTCTAATAGAACATTTAGACTAATATGGACAATATTTATTGAGCTACACATACAGAAGTAGTGTCTCTTAGTTTGGCAGTGGGCCACCATGTTTGCTAATGGAGTTGTAGAAGTTCCTTATGGTGACAAAAGGGGGACTCGTCACTTCATGACAACACCATTGCACACCATTGCACTCTTTGGTGATGTTGATATGGTGTTAAGGACAGTGTTCGTAAAGGCCTGCATTTGCATGTCTCATGATCTACTCATATACATATAAACTCATTGACAAAAATAAGGCACCCAGATAGAAATGTCGGATTGCTGCAAAACTCAGGCAGGTGTGGTCTGGTTATGTGAGATCACACACACATGGTGAACAGGCTCCAGACAGACCACCGGTAGAGAGAATGTGTCCTGCCACTGACAGCCAGCCACTGTCACCTTAGTTTGCAGTGGTGTCTACCAGTCCAGCTGCAATAACTGTGGGCAAATGTGCTGCAGGATGCCATACAGAACCAGTATGCCTCCATGCCCAACCGGATCTCATTTTGTATCCAGGCTAGATGTGGCCCAGGAGGGCACTAGGGCCTACTGTCAATAGTACAGAACCGTCTGGGAAAAATAGAGATTACCATACCATTCAGGTTCTTAAAGCTAGTTCACTAGCTAGATACGCTGCTAGCTACCAGCGTTAGCATACGTGGCTAGGCTGATAATGATGAATCTCTCCGACCAATCAGGAGTCTGTGACATTTTTCAGTGACTCTTGGCATCAGCTCACTTGGAATCTCAATAGAGGTAGTACCGAAAACAATACCAGGTGATGGGGTACCAGGTTTACCTAAAGCAGAACCAAAGATTTGTGTTGAGCCGCTACCACATGGTGAAAAAGTGCATTAAGAGTTCTGTGAAGCACCAAACAGGGATGAGGGAATGTGTTTGGAGTCTGGATGTGTGTGCCTGGATGTCAAACTACTGTTACACACGTCATACTGTTACACACACACTCTACTTCTGAACACAAGTGATGCAGCAGCTGGTCAGACTGTTGATATGAGGTGTGATAACAGGTTCTGTCATTCTCATAAGGGAAGCTATAGGCTAAGGTTTACAGGAAAACAGGCCGAGTGGAAGATGTAGTGTCTTTACTGCTCTCACACTGTTATACTGAATTTACATCTACACTAGTTGCCATGCCCCCAGCCCCACCCACAAACCTCCTTTTATCAATATCAATACACTTAAAGAACACGTACTTCATCACAGAGTGAGCATAATTACTCCTGTTACTCCGGATTTAGGGAAGTTTGTTGGGTTTGCACAAAGACTTACCGTCGTTGTAAGTTTATTATTATTATTATTATTATTATTATCATTATTTATATTATTCTTCTTATTATTATTATTGTAGTAGTAGTGTTGTATGTGGTACAGTTGTATTTTGTATGTTCCAGCATTTTAAACCTCAGAAATATTAAATATTGTGATGCATATTGAGCTGGTGAAACTGTCTGAAGTATTGTGATATGATATTTTTGTTACATCCTCCGTCCCTACTGCCACCAGCGTCCTAGAGTGGGATCATGAACTCGTGTACAAAGTCAAACAACAATCTGACTCATATTAGCCACATAGAGTGAGTTTGGAATGGTCTGTATACAGTAGCTGGTACTGGGTTTGACTGACGTAAGTACACCCTTCCATTCAGCCTTGAAGTCCAGATATTTTGCCTCCTGCACAGTGTTGGACCTTTGTGGAGTTACAGCAGTGACAACGTAACACTACAGAGCTTCTCTTACATTTAAACGCTGTCCTTAAGTGCTTCTATGGAGGCAGGTCGTCCTCCCTGTCCTTATCGACCCTAGTGTCCGTGGGGGATTATAGGCAGGTTGTTTTTTTGCTGACCTCTGACCTGGACAGGCATCCTATTGGCCATGGGCAGCCATCTGCTCAGTCCTACCTATCGGGGACGATGCCTGCGTCAGATCATGGCTGCCAATTCAGGCAGCCATACTAATCCTCCACCTACGTCACACGGTATCACGAGCCTTGGCTAATGCTTCCGTACTCTGACATCTTTTAAAAACTCCTGAAGTGATTCATGGATCTTCCCCACCTCCCAAAATGATCAAGTATGTGAGAAAACAAGCAGAGCATTAAAAAAAGCCTAACCATTTAAAATCACCAGGAGGACCCTGAGGAAGGACTAGCAGAGCTGGTGAACCAGCTGTTTGAACGGGGACATCATCAGGTCTGTGCTGAATATAAACAAGCTTTCATATTAACTATCCAAAAGAGTTCCAGGGTCTGCTAGGCTTTCCTCGGAATGCTGACAGTGGCTGCCATTGCTGAGAGGCTTTTCCGTGACTTTGGGTCCTCCAAATGAACCATCCTCAGGATCAGTCTGCGCCACATGACTGAGTTGTGATGTTATATATGTTATCCTGTATAACGATATAAACGCCGTGGACACATTTTTTCCTGCCTGCGTTCCCAATGAGCTGCGCAGGCTTTCGGTGAGTGTGTTCACATTGTCTCTCCTCGAGCGGATGTTGTGGGATAACTGTAATAATAGGATTTAGTTGCTATCTATAGTGAGGATACAGAAAGGTTAGAAGTGGTTACTCACTCCTTCCACCCCACAGGAAGAGTCATCATGAGGCTCCATGTGCAGGTTTTCATTTGTGCATGAATAATCAGAAAAAGTCACTCAGAAAGAGGCATTTCAGAAGACGGCCTTCGTCTTTAGTCACTTCTTTTGGAAGCTGAAGCACAAGGCGATATGTAAGATGAGCAGCTGAGCCGTTAAGGTGTCTTAGGTTAAAGACACTGAGAGAATTTCCAGTGACTCAGTGTGTAGTGTACGCATGACGACTGCAGAGCTGTCATAGAATTATTTCATTGGCTTAAGATACGTCAGGATTCAGCATAACCCCTTTGGATTATAATGCGTATACATATGTATTACATATAACCCATCTATATATAAATATATATATATATAATCACAATACTCTCTTTTAAGCATATCGTGGATATCAGTGCTTAAAGAACACCGACTTAGAATTAGGTCTGGATATAGCACACTGCAGTTAAAATAGCAAACAGAATACAATTGCAGTTGTTTTTATTATATTATTATTATTATTATTATTATTATTATTATTATTATTATTATTATTACTATAATACTATACAATAATGGAAAAAAATATCAATTGTGATGTATACTGTTTATTATGAAAACATCTTTTGTGCCCCACTTTTTCCTGTATTCCTATATATACCCATATTTAATGCCACTGTGGTATATATACGCTAAGTGCTTATATTTAATATCAGAATATATTTTATATTACTATACTACACTTCTAAAGCTGTGAATCATCAAACTTTTTTTCTGCACAATAATTATTTAATTAATACCGTGTTGATTTAAATATCACAAGTTACACCTGAAGACATTTTATGATAGTTAATTATTTTCTTTTTTTTTCTTAAAACTTATGATTAAATGATAAACAATTATTGCAATTTACAGTACTTTCTTCAGTACTTTAAGTTCTCTTCCTATGCATTTTCTAAGCGTCATTCTACTGAACCCCAAAACATAACTTTGATAAATAAGGTTTTACCTTCTCAGTTTTAATGATGAAAATGATTTATTTATTTTAGACATGTTATAAAGTCAGGATTGTTTTGTCGGACCTGTAAGTATTTAAGATGATGTCATGCGCCTTTTATTGAACAGTCAAACTGATGGTTTTGATGATGCCAGCAGCCTGTTAGAACCAGATATGGTACCTTTACAGGAAACCACTAAGTTTTAATGGAACTTCATCCAAAGTGATTTTGGAATTTTTTTTTTTTGGTCTGTTCATCCTGAAGGATCAAACATGAACATTTCAGTCCTGCTGAATCCTCACTCGGACCAAACGGGAACTTTATGAGTGGAGCAGTAAACCAGCAGAAGCCTGGGGTTTGTGTCAGAGTTGTAGCTTACAGCCGGTACACATCTGCTGCAGCGCAGCGTAACAATGCCGGTAGCGTGTGCGCACTGCTAATGAGAGATCTTTGTTTTACTGACAGCACTCTTCAATGCCACTGCCTTTATAGTCCTTCGAAGACATGGCCTGCATTCCAAGTTCAGCCTGCGTACGCTTCCTCACCAGACCACCTCATCAAGGAATGTAAAAGGGAGAAATGAAAACGGATGAGTGGCTTCCCTGGAGCTCGGAGCACCGAGGTTTATTAGCAAGATTGATAATATCATGAACTCGGTAGCCTACTATTTAAACAGTCGGAATGATACTTTGGAATATTAGTGGGTGTTTGAAGGGGTTTTTCTTGGGGTGGTGGCGTGCTGAGTAAGATGGATAGGTGATAAAGCCCTGGTCATTAAAAGCTGTGGAAAGTAGGAGGCAGTGCTGGTTCACTCCGGCGGAATCTCTGGAGAACTTGAAGCACCTTATTGGTTCAATTTACAGGCTCCTAACGATCTACCATACCTGGCCTTACTGACCACATGGCCGTTTTCCATCTATTAGGTGTTATATCGGCAGCATAATGCCTTGGAAATTAAATTTTCCAAACATTTTAGCATGATTAATTGTCAGCCTGAAGTCGTATTGGATCGAGATTAGTTTTTTCATTGGAAGGTGGGGTAATGTAATCATGATCCATCGAGCTTTTACCTTCACCTGTAAAACAAGCCACTGAAATAACCTCAGGTATGGAGGAGCTTGAGGAAGTGTGTAGTTTCATTGTTGATGGCTTTATTTCTCCGGTCATTCAGACTGGTTTTGAAATTGATGTTTTGGAGTCATTTCCACCAAGACAAAAGCGGGACTCATCACTGAAGATGACCCACTGCCATTTTGAGTCACTCAGTGACAGTCTGGCACGACACCATTGCAGTCTTAGGTGACATTGACGTTGTGCTAAGGACAGTCGTTGCAGCGTTCTGTGTGCATGCGGTCCCGCGTGGTGCAGTCGCTTGCCCGTGGTGCTGGCACTAACAGGATGACTCATGGAGGACATCACTGCTCACTGAATGCCTGTAATCGTGGCTGTTGGGTCAGTCGGGTACAGAGATAAGGCCCGTCCTCAATTACGTCACATGTGCGACCAACACACAAAGTTCCTTCTGGGTGCAGCTATTCTTTTAATATTTATTTATTTATTTGTTGCACTATGCTAACTAGAGCTTTAATCCTTTATTTCCAACCTCAGCACTTTCTTCTGAAGTGCACTTTTAAATAAAAGCAGTCCGGCCTCCACCACAATGCTGCAAACACTGTGACTGATTTAATGGTGTGAAATGTGATCTGAGGAGAGGCAACCCAGTCTGATCCAGAATATCTGATTACCCAGTCGAGCAAATTAGAAAACCTCAAGGGGCATCCATTCCATAAACTAACAAAGCAGCTGATCGATACGTGCTTGGCAGTGCTTATCACCAGAGGTATCTCTGATGAGATCTGTACACAATCGATAAGGCAGTCCAGGATGCATCTCCTGTACTTCTGATAGAGATCAGGGAACGCTGGTGTCGTCCTCACCTTCGCTGTGTATTCTGCGTGAAGCAGTACAGCCTTCTCATCAACATATGAGATATATATGACATTCTACTAGAAAACATGTCTCAAGTCTGAACACGTGACATGGTAAAGTAGAAGAAGCACATACTGGACCATCTCATTAACTTTTATAAGTATTCCATATCAGCCCAGGTAAAAATTAATCACATTTTGTATATTTATGTACTGGCAATGTACTTTAAAATCAGCAAATACATATAAGCACATTATTTGTTTGTGTGACAAATACAAGTACAATACATATGTAGTACATTTGATCTCAGTAGTACTTCAGTGCACTTAATGTAAGTATAGTCATTTGCACTCCCAGGTAAAAATGAGGCAGATAATAATGTAGAAAAAGTAGAAATGTACTTTAATATGCGCTTTCAAACTGAATCAAAGTGAATCTTAGTGGTGTCTCAGAATAGTACAGTTGTTTCTGTGTAAGTATATATTTAATAGCCCTTTAATAGCACTAACGATTATATTTACTATACTAAGTACATAGTATATGACTACAACACACTCTCAGTACAGTAACCATAAGTACAAGAATGTATACGTACATTAAAGTGCACTTAAATTAAGTATACTTCAGTGTACTGTTTCCTCCTGATAGGTCCTGTCACAGTCACATTGTTAAAAGAATGTCAGAACACAGGCCTGGATTAATCGAGTGGGTTTTATGGGCGTATGCCCCTGGGCCCGGGCCACTAGGGGGCCCCCACAAGCAATCATGCCCAAATCTGAGCAGCTGTTCTGACTCACGGTGGGAACATTACCAACTGAACATGAACTAATTTTAACTTCACAACCCATCATAATCCTGGCATCTGTCCTAATAGTCTGTTTTGCCCCCTCAGTCACTGTTTAGCAGTATGGGTTTTTTTTTTATTGCACCGTATATTAATATCCAGATGTTCAGAACATGTGCCAGAGTGCTCAGTACAAGCAGAACCCAACACGCTCATAATTAAAAGAACAGTACTGATACATGCACCCAGAAGGAATCAAGTGACAGAAATTAAACTTGGGGTAGGTTTGACATGGTGAGACATGCTAATGATTCAAATTTCACGCTTGGCCGTGCATGTGACGTAAGTAAGGACGGACCTTCTCTCTGTACCTGACTGACCCACCACTACAGACATCCAGCGAGCAGAGATATCCTCTGAGTCACCCTGTTAGTGCCAGCACTATCGCCAGGCGGATTCACCATGCAGGACTACATGCACGCAGACCGTAACGACGACTGTCCTTAAGGTCAGCTTCACCAAAGACTGCAATGGTGTCATGCCAGACTGTCATGGAGTGACTCAGAATGGCAGCGGGTCATCTTCACTGATGAGTCCCGCTTTTGTCTTGGTGGAGATGACCAACGGATCTGTGTGTGGAGGCACCATGGTCAGCACCAAGATGAATAATTTGTTGGAACCTGTCACATGTCCAGAAGGTCTGGTGGCACTGCACCTCCACCCCTACTGCACCATCTGCAGGAACTGTGTGAGAATATTCAAGCTGTATGGGATGGATTGCCACAGGACACCGCTGAATGAGTTTCTTTGACTCATCTTGCATTTGCTTATTGATCCCATGTCCCTGATTGATTGATTTGTAATATGAAATTACAGTCTAAATTACTGGAATCAATGTCACAGCATTCAAATAACTAGTCTCTCTTCACTGGCTGCCGGTGAACTCAGGACTGATTTTAAAGTACTGGTTCTTATTTGTAAGGCTTTACACGTTTGTGATTTCCTAGTGTCCCATACAAGTACTAGGCCACTGTCATCCATAAACACAGGGCTTGTTGTTCCTGGAACTAATTGAAGCGAAGGGGAGGCTGTGCTTTTGCTGTGTATGCACCTAAATTATGGAGTAGTGTTCCCTTTGTTATCAGACTCTCCACGTCCACAACGTCTTTTAAGAAATCGCTGATGTGTAAGAAGGTTAGCATGATATAAAATGTGGAACAAGAAGTGTGGGGTAAATTAGAATTAGAGGTCATTCCTTTAACACTCTGTGGCGTGTTTGGTATGAATTGAGTTATTAAGGAAAGCGTGTAAGACGATTGGTTGTGATGTTGTTAACCCGTATCTCTGTATTATGTCTTTCCAGGTCCTGGCCATTATATCCATCCTCTTCATCATTCTGTCCACCATTGCCCTCTCACTGAACACTTTACCTGAATTACAAGTCATCGATGAGTTCGGACAGTCCAATGACAATCCCAGCCTTGCTCACGTAGAAGCCGTGTGCATAGCATGGTTCACCATGGAGTACGTTCTGCGGTTCCTGTCTTCTCCCAACAAGTGGAAGTTCTTCAAAGGCCCTCTGAATGTCATCGACCTCCTGGCCATATTGCCCTACTATGTTACCATATTCCTTACAGAGTCCAACAAGAGCGTCCTGCAGTTCCAGAATGTACGCCGAGTGGTCCAGATTTTCAGGATCATGAGAATACTCAGGATCCTGAAATTGGCCAGACACTCCACTGGCCTTCAGTCCTTGGGCTTTACTCTCAGGAGGAGCTACAATGAACTGGGCCTACTGATATTGTTTTTAGCTATGGGAATCATGATCTTCTCTAGTCTTGTTTTCTTCGCTGAGAAGGACGAAGATGCCACAAAGTTCACCAGCATCCCGGCATCGTTCTGGTGGGCCACGATCACAATGACAACTGTGGGTTACGGAGACATCTATCCACAAACCCTTCTAGGTAAAATAGTAGGTGGGCTTTGTTGTATTGCAGGTGTGCTGGTGATCGCATTGCCCATCCCCATCATTGTGAACAACTTCTCAGAGTTCTACAAAGAGCAGAAGAGGCAAGAGAAGGCCATCAAGCGCAGAGAAGCACTGGAAAGGGCCAAGAGGAACGGCAGCATCGTGTCAATGAACATGAAGGACGCTTTCGTTCGTAACATGGAGCTGATGGATGTAGTGATAGAGAAGACTGAAGAGAAGCCCTCCGACAATCATCTTTCTCCGAGCAGATGGAATTATCAAAAGAGCTCAGACTCCATCACCAAACCCTACGATGCAAAATATCAGGAAGTGGTACAGTTGGGATCGCCAGAAAGAACGATCAAGGCAGGGTCAAGCCCTCAACGGCTGAACGCAAAATCTCTGGAACAGATGTACAACCAGATGACGACGGCTCCTGCCGCTGCGAGCACAGGTGCACTGGTTCCAAAGGGGGGTGGTAAGATGGGCAGAGAAGAGCGGCTGGAGATGAAGGTGGTTCAGTCGGAGCCTGTGCTTAAGGATCGCCCTATCACCGACATTAGGAGCCTGTCAAGTATCGACAGCTTCGCAAGCTGCACCACAGACGTTAGCGAAGTCGAGAAAACCGCCCTGCTCCCCAATGTGACCGGCATGCAGTCCAGACACCCCCGCGCCCCGCCTCCTCTAGACCTCAGCCAGATCACTGCCCTGGATACACGGGCAGCTGAAAAGGCAAAGCAACCCACCATCATTAAAGAGGGTCTGTACGAGTTTGTCCAGTACAAGCCGGAGAGCAGCACTCTATCTCAAGGCGAGGAAAACAAAAGCTTCGACATGAGTAGCGAAAACATCAAGAGTTCTCCAAGAGCAACCCCAAACAACCCCATCAAGGCGAAGGGGCTTAAAGTCAATCTGAGTGAATCTGGAGAGGAGGGATCCTCCAGCCTGCATCTAGTGGTTACGGAAGACACAGCGACACTTACACCGCAATCCTGGCAGAGCCCAAGGTCCCCCGGGAGAGGCTTTGAAGGGGATGGTTCAATGAGGTCCCCCGGTTTCGTCTTATCTTCCAGTGAAAGCCAGAGAGGGAAGAATCATGTAGAAAGGTCGGCAACGGTATCTCCTGCTTCGCCGAAGAGCACGCTCAATTGTTCACCTGGCATGACCGGAGGAAGCAGCATGGAAGGAACTTCAGACAGCATTCAAAGTGGACCGAAGGTCGTCAACCACCTCCTCTCGCCAGATATCCTCAAACAGACAGGGGATGGAAACCTTTCCCCGCCATGTGAAACAAGCATGTGATGACAACAGATCAGGATATAACTTTGTAGATACTGACGTCAAGTGGTGTATAAGCACTGGAACCGGCACACCAATGTTCTGGTGTAGTGAAAAGGACATTCTTTAGCTTGCAAAGGCGGGACATGTCCATTTGTATCCATTTGTTGCTCAACACTAATGGGACTGCATTTTCGCAGAGGATGGGACTCAGGTTACACATGGTGTGTTAGCCTGGCTAATTCTTACAGAAAGGGAGGACACAGAAGCTGAACATTACTCTTCCTCTTTCTGCTTGCTTTCTTTTATTAACGTTCCAGTTATCTGATTCGGCAAGTCTTAAAACTGTGGCGCTGCACTGCACAGGCTGATCAAAGAGAATATGGTAAACCTGACATATTAGGTCTCCACCCAACAAAAGATGGGATGAGGCAGGCATCCGCAAAAGGGGGTCTGTCACGGCTTGACGCACACGGCAGGCTTATGTTGGGTTCGCTAGTATCGAGTTCACAGGACTTGAATCCGAGCGCTGGAATGCACTCGCAAAATATGCCTTCATGAATTTATTTGGTGAATTCTTGCTGTTCGTTACGCCTCAGTGGCAAGATTCGAGGAGGAGTACACAGTTCACCTCCCTGAGTGGGTGACAAGTAGTTTGCATGCTCTTGTCCTCAAGACCCTAAGGCACATTGTAGGAGACCAAAAAACAAAAACATTAGCATTCACATATCTATGTTAGCATGTTAGTCTTCATACTTTCAGCATATATTAGTCTTCAGACGTCCAGTCCCACTGTTTATTCGGTGAACATGCTAATTATGACGATTGTCCGGCACATTATAAGCACTGTGGACGAGACCCTAACTTTCTGGAAGCGTTATGGGAAGACCACTGCTGTAATTTTGTGTTGCCTTTTATTCATAAACATCTGGGAAAGAACAGGTTGATCAGGAGTTAGGAGAGCATCTGGCGTTTGACAGCGGCGCCCTCTGCTGGAGGAAATGGCACTTTATATTTATACATATGTATACAGAAGACAGCATGGGTTGGTGCAGATGTCCCACTGTGGGATAAAAGTGGTGTTTGTTTTTCTTTTCTTTTTGTTGGTAAGGTAGTTTTATCTGGTCTGTGAAATGACTGCCATACAATAGGAAAACTTTGATCGCTTCTACATAGGCAAATATTTTTGGGGGCTGCACAAACTGTACATACATGACATTCTACAGTCTGCAACATGGTACTGGTTCTTGCTTGTGAACGTGTTTTTTTTTTTTTTTTTCTTTTTTTTTTTTTAAGAAACCTGCAGGATTATAATTCCTGCTTGAAGAATTAAATTATGCGTGCCTTTTCATAAATATTTATGAGAAGGCGTTAAGATCTTTGGCTTTGTTCTTATCTGTACAGAAAATTCTACTTTTTATAGAGTAAAATATGCAAGTACAATTGAGTTCTCAGGTTTTGTATTATAACTTGAAAAGCACTAACGTCACGGCTTTGTTCTTTTTTAGACAGTGGTTTAATTTCGCAACACGTCTCATGTATTTATCGTATCGATGTCAGGGAACAGAAAACTATGGAACGCCGTTTGGTTTGTAACGTCTGGTTTGGTGTCTGTATTAACATCTTGAACTTCTTATGATGACAGAAATGAACGTGTTTACGTTGAAGCTTTGAGCGTCTCGGGACATCTGGACCCCTGTGGTCATTCATACTATTGGATGGCATCAATACACCCACCCCTTGTTGATGTAGGGGGTGGGGGGCGTGTAGTCATGTGAGCTCTTGCTAGAACTGCGAGGCTGTATTTACATATGCCAAACCAGACATAAGGACCAAACGGCGTTCCATAGGAAACCGTAGCTGCACCACGTATCTCCCAAATCAACTATTAGTCTTCATATTTACAATGCAAGTTTCATTCTATCAGCCATAGCAGGAGCTGGAGATGCAACTGTTATGGATATATAACCTGCACAATGTAGAGTACAGTGTACATGACGAACTGGAAGCTGTCATTTCTGCATTTACTCTCATGCTGATGTCTTTATTTTGTTCCTAAAGTTCAGTTGGTAGTTTTGTGGCAGTGGCAAGTAGTAATTTCTATTGTACAATTAAGCTGGAAATAGTGACTGGATTGTTCCAAACACAGTAAATGACCAGAAAAGACCAAATAAATGTGTTTGTACAGGACTACATTACTGAATCTGTTTTCTGTACACTATTTAAAGCTGGGCAGCACTGATTAAAGGCATTTCATGAGATTTCTCCTCCTCCGTCCGGAGACCGGACACTGGTAACATTTCTCTGATAATTATTTAACATAATAATGAGACTATTTGGGTTTTTGCTGCTGCTGTTTGTTATTCACTGGGAAACATTAAATTCAGCGTCCAGTATACTGCATTCAGTCAAATCGGAAATCAAGCCAAAGCAAGACAAGAACTACAGCTCTGACATTTTCTGCATTAACTGTATGTATGTCGGGATCAACAAGTCTCTAAATTATTGAAACTACCTGGACTTCTGCATGAGCAGCTCCGAAAATCATTTTTAGATCATTTTCACAGGATAATATTATACAGTAATAACAGAAACCATATACACCGACTTAAAGAACTATATCAATATTGAACAAAGAGCTGAAACAGCTTTCTGAAGGAAAACTAAGTAAACATTTTTGAGTTCTTTACATGTATAATTGTCCCACATACACACTCACCTGTCAGTAAATGAGTCCCCAGTGACCGAAACGTATCTTAACCCTGTGTAATATTGCCACAAAAACCTGTCAGCTGTGGTTGGACTTGGCATGTACTGGACAGGTTTCTGGAGGTAGACCACATCAATGTTCAGACACTCTTACATCAAAGAACTGGTCAGTTGGGCCAGATTTTGTGGCCACTTCCCTGGAAATTCACTGGATGTTAACGGGAGTCCCACAGATTTCCAGGAGGATTCCAATCTGTGGATTTTGTGGGCCAGTTCAGATGTGACAATGCTCCTGAATGTTCATCATGCCAGTCAGTCACATTTGCAGCCCTGTAAAAACTACAACTGTCATCTTGGAATACCTGGAGAGAAATGTCTTGTTCTTTGGTAAGATAAGCTATAGGGGGGAACCTGTTTGTGCAGCAGCTCAGTGTAGCACTGTAGTCAAATACAGTAATGTCACCTCAACCAAAAAATCCACTTCATTAAAACACTATTGTCCAGGGAGGTTACTATGGGTATTTACACAAACTTCTCTGTCTTTAGAAATAACACCATGGAAACAAAGAACCTTCATGAAATTTATGGTACGTCAAACCCAGACCACTCCACTCTTACATCTCAACTCTTTATATCAAACTTTTTAAAATATCGCTCACCTTACGTGCTCTACGTTAGTAGGGAGCCCCTCTGTGGTGTGGGCCCTTTAGACCTGTCATTTCATTCTAACTGGGCAGTTTTATTGGACCTCTCAATTTCTAATTTTCCTTTCCTGTCAAGCAGATTATTGAAAACAAAATTAAAATAAAAACACTGCTTCTGCTTTCTTTCTAAAAGGTGGCGATAAGGAAAATATAATTTATTGAGAACGTATATAAGCCAACACACTAACTTTCTCAGTTACCACACATATCCTACATCACTTCCTCACAGGAAACCTTGACTTTAATCAACATAGAAGATATTTCAGGGCCACCAACTGTCCCCCTGGAGCTACTGTATTTAGTGTCCAGACGATATTTCAGAACTAGCTGTACACAGGAGTCCAGAAAGGAAACCTACTCATAGTAATAAACCGGTCAGTCATACTGACAAAACTGAATTGTGCAACCTTTATGCAGCAAACGGAAAATTGACAACACTGCCCAAACGTGATGTGGCCAGGTTGCTTTAAGATGATCAAGTTTAAGTTGGTGTTCGTACCGACTAACCTCACCTAGCAAGCATGTGTTTAGGAGCTACTGAACAAAATCACAACCACACAGAACTCCCTAAACACAGTAGCTGTATACCAGTGGTCACCAATCTTCCTCCTGGAGATCTACTTACCTGCAGAGCCTAGCTCCAGCCTGTTTCAACATTCTGCCTCCTCCACAACCCAACACTGCAGTGTCTGATCCAGCCAGCCACTAGCTTCTGAGGTAGTTTGTTATCTAGAGCAGGTGTTTCAGATATTAGCTGGTGCTAGATTCAACAGGACAGTTGAACTCGAACTTGTGTTGGTGACCACCATAACATAGCATGCAGTCTGTTAATTAACTTAAAGGAACCAACTAGCCCTTCAAACTATATCATTCTATCAGGCCAACTAATACATACTTTGAATGGACTTGATTCTACTGATCTGAGCTCCAGTTGTTCTGACCACATGAGACCACTAGGTGGCATCATCCATCTTAGAATATAGGGTTTAACTAACTGTGCAACACTAACAGCCCAGCCCTTCCCTGTACACCCAAAGAAATTTGGAATAAACATGAATTTAAAAAAAAAAAAAAACAGACACAGAGTGGAGAACTGAATTTTTTTATTTTCATTTGATGGAAAAGCGTCCCGTGCACCTGCCAAGAAAAAGCACAGATCTCAGATTAGAAAATTAATTTTTCACGCTGTACGTTCTGTAGCACACCAAGACCATACGATAAATCTGACACTTTCCTGGCAGACAGAGGAAAAACCTGCCTTAAGATCTCAGGGTTCTAGGTTTTCTGCTCCATTTCCAAGGAACAAAATCCCCATAAGCTACAGGACAGGCACAGCAGGACTTCATTTCTGATTTAATTCTTACTTGTTTACTTTAAAGTTGGCCATGATGTGAAGATGTTAAATAACCACCAACATCAAATGAAACCATAGGAGAGGGGTATACTTTGCAACAGGGGACTTGACAAAGCCGAACTCCACACGAGTAGAGCCAACATGCCTTTTCCCTGAGCTCTATCAGACTGCACGGCTAGTCCGGACAGGAAAACATTTAGTTCCTGATTCTTTAATTGCTAAAGCTGAACATTACAGCAAAAGGATGTGACCTTTCCAGAAAGACCTGGATCACAAACCTTTAGGGAACCCAAGATGTATACCCCAGAATCCTCGTACTAGTCAGAATTGAGCTTGGTGTCATCACAGTAGCGGTGCAGCAGACTGACTACAGTTAAATAGTAGAAAGTAGTTTGCAGTCTGACTACATGAAGTCAGAACAGAAGGCAGTTCTGAACCACATGTCAAGCACTGAATGACTACTGGCTGCAGCAAAAAGGGTTTGTTGGACCAAAACGTCTCCCTCCTCCAACCTGCTGTAGTCAGCTACATTTCCCCAGTTCCACAGTATGACTGTGCTGAGACGACCTTATTTCAGCTATTGTAGCATAAGCACACCTATACAGCTGGGCCTCATTTCATTTTGAGGACAGGGTTGTGTTTAATAGTGCAACAACATTGGCCAGAATTATTTGCCATAATTTCGGAATCCAAGTAGCAGTTAATGTACAAACAGAGCACGCAGAGCCTGGACTCTAAGGCTGTGTTCAGACTGCAGCTAGAGCAGATCTGTCTCAGATCAGATTTTGCAACAACTGTGTGACTTGTGTGTGGTGTCCAGACATCACATACCCATCTGCACAGGTAGCAACGTAAGCGATGTAGTGTTAGTAACTAAGCAGCAAAACCCTTCCCTTTAGTTACTTTAGATTTGACTTTCAGTACACAAGCTTACCATGTGTCTTAGTTCATCCTCCTGATCAGTCTGTTGATCTGGTCCTCACGATTTCCAGCATCTCCTCCCTCCACAAAGTGAGTGGTCTTCTTGTTCATACCGCCACGTGGAGAGGACAGCTTGAATGGCCAGAGGAAGTTGTTGGCAGCTTTGAAGTTCTTTCCAACGGTGTAGATCTCGTGAATCAGATCCTCAACGCAGATGATTCCAGACTTGCCTAGTAAGAAGGACATGCCACATTAATCACCTGATTATAAAGGTCACAGGATTAACTGGATAAAAAGACTAAACATGCATTAAACAATTCTGCACTGAGGAGAAAATTAATGATCAAACTTCATCACGAGGAACAGCTTCTTAACACCCTAATTTTTCCTCCTACCTGACAGGCCTTATTATCTGGTTAATAAGCTATTTAAAATCAGTCTTAGGTTCAAAGGAACAAATAGCTCACAATGCCTTTACAGCAGTGTTAAGGATGGACCGAAAGTACTTTCATCTGTACAATACCTAAGCCAATCAAATCTTAAACAGGTGAGCTACAACTTCTAATGTAATTACAACAGAACATTTAACTCACTACTGGCAGTCATTCGCCTGGTATACACTATACATATCTATATATACACACATACAAAAAAAACATGACATCTCTACAGGTCAAACAGATTAGCACTTTTTCTGGCTTGGTTGAAGCAGAAAGATTCCCGTGCATACACTGTGTAGGATGCATATATACACACACAATACACTACATTAGGATAACCAAGTCGTTAATTGGCAGCTATTGCACAGTTCAGTCATTTGCACTAATTGCATACTGTGCATCTGTTCTGCTCCTTCTGTGCATACCTTTCAGACTCCTATACCACACAGACTGTTATAGTTCAGGTCATTTATACTGTACATATTTTTCCCTTCCACTCTTTTCTTGCTAAGTATTTGTACTGTAATTGTTAGTACTAGTTCTGAAGCAGAGTCATTGTACAGTACAAATGCCTGAATTAGCTTGGCTCACATGCTGCCATGCTAAAGGCTAAATGAAGGCTAAAGTTGCCTAGCAGCTCCTTCAGCTCCTCTGTACCAGTCTGGAATAATGGTAATTTTAACTAAGAGAACCAGAAGCAGCTCAGGCGTTTAGGTGAGGAGTTCCCGTTGGCATGTTTATACCACCAGATAATGCAGATACAGATTCAGGCATCAGAACTTCTACTGCTGGGCATCTCCCACACCAAACAAAGTGCTTTGTGGTGTCAGAGCAACACTAGATAGAAAGTCATGTCATAACTACATAACAGCAGCTGCCACCAAGACGCATGAACGCTACATTTTATAAACACCAGACTTACCAAGACTCTTCTCAATGAGAGAGTTGTCTGTCAGAGGAATGCGCTGCTTATTGATCTTGCCATATCCACGCTTGTAGATCAGCTCACGCACAGACTTCAGGTTGGGATATCTGCAACAACAATATAGGACTTTATGCTTGCCTAACATCAAAACATGTAGGCGTCTAAACACAACGTAAAGGGAATTATAGTGCTATAAGGGGTGCATCTCAAATCCCCCATCAATTAAATCACTGAATGAAGTCTCAAATTTACCAATACTTCTTGGTACTTTTCTTAGTAAAACTTACAAATGCAATCACAGTAACCTTTAATGCTGGACTGCATTATAGAACATGCGCCAAGCATGGTCCAAGATGCTCATGCAAGACACCATTACTACTATACATCTACTGATCAGTCAACACCCTGCAGACTGATGCATTTACACCCTTGATTAATATAAAGACCCTCCTTACCCCCAAGCAATGTAGGGCTCTGCAATCCTCAGCATGTTGATGGAGGCCTTGTTGAGCTTTACAAAGACACCGTTGAAGATCTGGCGGAGACGCAGGAGCTGAAGCACCTTGCGCACTTTGGGGCTGACACCGTTGATACTGTAGCAAAAAGCAAACTACATTAACACAGCTTCCCAAACAGAAACAGCACTGCTGTTCAACAGCAGAGTGGTTTCAGAGAAATTGGCTTAATTTCAGAGATAATCACCATGGTCGATAAGATGGGGAAAAAAGAGCTGCATCATTAACCACTGAGAGAGAACATTAGAAGCAAGATGAGCACCTCACCCCAAAAGAAGCCACCGGGAACATTAAGAGTCTGCTTTGTGTCGTACGTCAGATAAATTCACTGCAGGAGCTTTTTTGGGGGCGAGATACTTACACAGACTACAAAACCCATGTGTGCTGAAGTCCTTACCCTCGGATCCTGATCACGAAAGCCAGTTTGGGCTCAGCGGGGACGTAGTAATTGCCAGCTTTACGAGCCATCCTGTTCAGGCGGATCTCGCGTCTGTACATCTCCCTGTACTCCTTGTGGTAACTCTCTGCTCTCTTGAAGATGAGCTTCCTTGTGACTTTGCGGGCCTGAGCGGACAATGAACACCATCAGCTTCCACAGGGGAAGTCACAGCATCACCGCATCTGAAGATAGTCGTTCTGACATAAGCCACTTACCCTCTTCTCAAGCCGGAGGGCCTTGAGGCGCTTTTCCTTGACAACAGCATAGCGCTTCCTCTTCTTCAAGAGGCTTTCGGGGACCGAGGGAACCTTCTTTTCTCTGAAAGCAAATAACACAGCTGAGCACAGACCTCACAGTGTCAAACAATCAAAGGCATTAAAGTGGAATCTACCAATTTCACAGAAGCAGTTGGACATAAAATGCTCCATTTCTATGATACATTCCAAGCCAGAATTGGTCACACTAGTGGTGATTAAACAGTACGAGGATCTCCAAAGGCTTTTATAACAGCTTTGAAACACCTTTAAATTCTGGTGCCGATTTTGGTGAAGATGCACATAAAGTTACAGTGTGGGAAACTGCAGCATGTACAGACCCCAAAAGGTCCAATGAACAAGCCAGGACTAAACACTGTCAGTGATAACTTGCAGTCCTAAGACTTCCAGATGAGGGAACAACAAGGAGCCGTTCTGTTTAAAGGCATGGTTACAAATACATTTAATGTACGCATACAGGAACTTAAATGTAGTGATACCAGCAATAAAACAGTTTGGAGAAGCATAGCAAAGCAGGAGGAGCATCTCACAACCTCCTGAACACTGTATAAATATGGAAGATCTGTATCCTATTGTTGCAATTAATTAAATCTGCCCCGGAGAACGCTCTTCTATTTTGATGCCTGGCTTGGTTCATTAGAGTTGCTAAATCATGAGAATTTAAAAACAAAAAATAAATAAAATGCCACTTTACCATCAACTGATCTATCACAGAGAAACCACATACATTAAAAGAGGATGCTGTAAATGTAATGGCTTCCTGCTGCTGAAACAAAACCTTTAAATAATGCAAAATAAGTTTACAGGAAAAGCATACTTCACTCTTAATGCACGTTAATGAAACCAGGGTCATTTCCCAAATAACTGGTGGCCATTTCTCCAAGTCCACACATAAAATACAATATGGGTCAAAAAATGAAATACAAAACGAGACAATTTTGTTCCAACAGCAATTACATATACAAGTGTTAAACAGGCTGCTTCTCATTACCACCACTGCAAATACATTTACGGTCCACATTTTTCCACACAAGCCACTCTGAGAGACCTGCATCACTGAAACCAGTGAATTACACAGAAATTTAAACTTTGGGTTGAAGTACCCTTCAAGTCTGGGCCACACTACGGTAACTGCAATGTTACTAAGTGGGAGCAGAGGACCTGCCAAAGACTGAAACATAGGTACCGTCAGTACACCACTGGTACCAACTCGGAGGCACCCAAACCAAATTAAGTTATGTGTCCACTTTTTTTTTTTTTACCTCTAAAAAGGTTAATTCACCTCACTGAACTCTACACACGCCAACACCTGAGGAGCTCAGCGACCCGGCTATGCTAATCATGCTAGCTAGCTAGAACAGTTAAATCAGCCAGGCTAAACGTCCACACTTCGCTCCACTGCTATAAGCCAAAAAATCACCAATATCTAAAATAAGAGGCCGTGGTAACGACATTGTCACTTACAGACCTTATTTCGTATCTAAACAGAGGAGGTATTATGAGTCGTACACGCAGCTTCAGGCCATTTTAACCATCACGCGTTGCTAGTGCTAGAGCCGGACAACCATGACCATTCAAATCAATTTAAAACCACCTAATTTTCTCCATCGATTCAAAATTCTCACTTCACAAAATGTACAAGTGCTTTAACTGTGTTTTCAAATTGCGAGCGAGTCCAAACAGACTGCCCTGACACCGATGTTACAAGATTTGAACAGCAAGACATCCAACTTACGTTTCGCCCGCCATTATCCCCACAGTGAAAGAGGGCTTCACGCATGCGCAGTAGACGTCTTATACGCAGTCTGAAACTTCCGGCCAGAATGTGGTGTCCGCCGCACTGCCTGATTTTTTGGAAAAAGCGTTTATTTTAGACTGTTACGTGACGAATTAAAGTTTCGACAGCGAATGGACATTTAAAAGCACCCGATGAAAGTTTTGTTCGACTTAATAAAGTAGGCTTTGGCGCGCTATGAACCTTACCAGATCTACATATCACCGCCACCCCAGGACCCCAATCACTATGAGATGTAAATCATGTAGGACGGGCTCAAAGTCTGGGGGTTACGCAAAACAGGCATGTGTTATAAGCAGGACGCCGCTGCTTTTCTGGAGCAGAACAAGTGCTAAACTTAGTTGGTGCTGAGCTTAAACTTCTCGCACGGGAAGAGTTTAACTCTGCTTTGAGCTTTTAGCGCTGTTTTTCCAGCTCGCACGTACCGGACTTGGCTTACCTGCGTGACGTCCAGGTGCTGCTGATCGGTCTTCAGGTCGGTTTGTTTGGGATCTTCAAGATGAACATCGTGGTCGAGCTTTTCGTGGTGTCCTTTAAAGTCGTCTGGTCGTTCGTGCTGGCCGGGGCCAGGTGGCTCGTGAAGCCTCGGGAGAAGAGCGTGGAGGGTCAGGTGTGTGTCATCACGGGGGCTGGAAGTGGACTCGGGCGACTCTTCGCCACCGAGTTCGCCCGGAGGAGGGCCACCCTGGTGCTCTGGGACATCAACAGAGAGGCGAACGAGGAGACGGCGGAGATGGTGCGGGATATCTACAGAGCAATGGTTCCGTCCAAAGGTACAGAAGTCCTCATCGGTATTAAAACAGTATCAGTACCACATATTTTACAACATGTTATCAATATATACACCATATCATAGTTTACATTATTGACGTCACTGAACAGTTACTGCTACCTTACAGCCTAACCAAAAAAAGAGGGTTCTTGAGTAAAAAGGATGGTTCTGTTTAGAACTATGAGCTTTGTATAGAAGCATTATCTTTACAGAACCATTCCCAAGTTACTCAGAGCTGCTACACCACAGTCTTGGCTAACAAGATTGTTCTTTAGCAAAGTTAATTGTTCTGTATAGAACCCATAGACAACCATGAGCTCTATAGAACCATTCCTTGCTTAAATGATAGAATTTGTTGTATGTGATTCTATATAGAACATCTTTGACAAGGATGTTATGCTTGTAAAAAAAAAGAAAAAAGAAAAGAAAAAAGGAAAAAAAGGGTTAGCCATTTCTGGTACCATATAGAACAATTCTTCTATTAGTGCTTTATTATCAGGCCTATAGCTGTAGCAGAACTTTTTTGTGCTATATAGAACCACATACAACAGAGTCTCCATCAATCTGAGAAACCATTTCACCATGCAAAGAATTGATTATTAGCATAATTTGGTTCTAAACAGAATCACTCTATTTACTGAGGAACCTTTCATTAAGTTTGTACAGTACCAAAAAGTTTGTGTATAGAACTATCTGTTGCCATACAGAAAAGGTTCCTTTTAAAGAATCTGATTCAGTAGTTTCTCCTTCATGGAGAACAACCGTGTAACCGTGGAAGGAACTCACGTTACTTTCAGATGGTTAGTTGCCTTTAACTAAGAACCCTCAAAGATCCCATTGCTAAGTTCAACACATCTAAATTCTTTCATTACTGAATAATTAGGATGTAAATAAAGTTATTCAGAGTGGTCTGACGAACATTCTACTGTTCTAGATAAACACAGCAAGTCAAAATTACTCACTGTGGTAATGGGAACCACACGTCTGAAGTGCCTCTGAAAGCTGCTTCACTGATGCCTGACGTTGTTTTGTTAATGCTGAGGAGATTTTGGCCTAAAACATTCTTTTATAATTCCATTTATGGAAAAGAGGAACATGCATGGTGTTCTAAGACAACCCAGGGGACATTAGTTTAGTTTAGTTTCTCAAATAAACTGGAGTTCAACTGAGGAACTTTAGGACGTGTCGCTGGACACTTATCAGGACCCATTTTCATGCTAATGACTGCAGCCCTCATTATTCTTCCTTAACTCCCAGTGAAAATCAACTGTTTACTCTAATCGCAGGTTCTGGGGACGGAGTTGAAGACCTGCCATTGTTCCAGCCCAAGGTTTACACCTATGTGTGCGATGTGAGCAAGCGTGAGAGTGTGTATTCAACGGCAGAAAAGGTGCGAAGGGAGGTGGGCAACGTCACCCTCCTCATCAATAACGCTGGAGTGGTCTCAGGACACCATCTCCTCGAGTGTCCTGATGAATTGATTGAAAGGACCATGATGGTTAACTGCCATGCTCATTTCTGGGTGAGTTTTGGTGAATTTGTTGTATGTGCTTGAAATTGCTAAGTAATGGTGCTAAAAGGTAAACGGTGTATCCATCGACAGTGTGTGCTAACGCGCTTGCATGCTTTACAGACTACCAAGGCATTTCTTCCCAAGATGCTGGAGTTAAATGAAGGACACATTGTGACTGTCGCCAGCTCTCTGGGTCTGTTCACCACGGCTGGCGTGGAGGTATGTAATCCACATCCCTCAGACTATTAATCAGTTCCAAATCCTGAAACACTTCAGAGGCATTTACACACCTATTCAGCAGTGACACCGTTGGAGCCTTTTCAGCAGATCCGATCCTGAGCTGTTGTTTCTTCTCTCCTTGTTTGATGCAGGATTACTGTGCAAGCAAGTTTGGTGCTATAGGTTTCCATGAGTCCTTGAGCCATGAGTTAAAGGCGGCCAATAAAGACAGGATTAAAATGACCCTGGTCTGCCCGTTCCTGGTGGACACAGGCATGTTCCAAGGCTGCAAAATCAGGTGTGTACATTTTTAGTGCTGGATGCTTCTGGCTTTACATTACAGGTTGATCAGATTGCAAAACCATATCCCATTTTTGGCGTATCCAGATTTTTGATAAAAAAAAAAACCTTTTTACAAATCTGATCCAAATTACATTTGGAGATGCTTTGAAGTCCAATTCTAATATGATCTCTAAGGATGCGTCTCAGTCTGGATGTTCAAGTGTCTTTTGAATCACAAACGACACTACAGGCAATGATAATGCCAAATCCAGACTGTAAAAATAATATAAAATCTTGGCTTTATAATATTGAAATCACAGACTTCAGACATTTTGGTGGTACTGTAACTATATGTCTATCTGCTGTGTTATAGGTTTGGTCAACTTTATAGTAAAGAGGTTTATTTGTTAAATTATTATTTAGTTAGTTATTTATTTATTTTTATTTACCTGCTTGCAGGAAAGAAGTCGCACCGTTCTTCCCCCCACTGAAGCCTGAGTATTGTGTGAAACAGGCTATGAGAGCCATTCTCACTGACCAGCCAATGGTCTGCACACCACGGGCCATGTATGTGGTCAGCTTCATGAAGACGTACGTATTGTTCTCTACTCCAAAAAGTCTTACTTTATTTTCCTCTTCACTTGTGAACAAGTCGCTAGGTGCTAATTACAGAAATGCTTGTGTTTGTTTGCAGGGTTTTGCCGTTTGACGCCATCGTGTGCATGTACCGCTTTATTGGTGCGGATAAATGCATGTATCCCTTCCTGGCACATCGGAAAGAGTCCACAAACAACAACGAGACGAAAACTGGGATATAATCCACTACGCTGATAGTCAGCCAAGACCAGATTTGGTGTTCAAGGCTTACAAAGTTGTGCAGAGGAGCTACATACGCATTAGCATTATGCTAATTACATACTTGTAACAGTGTTAGGTTGTAAATAGGGGCCTGTGTGTGGTGTCAGAAGCTGTACGCCGGTCACAGTGTCACGGACGTACAGTGCACAGCTAAAACAGTAGTAGTGTTGCATTGTTAATTGGTACATATTTATGTCCAGCTACTTGTTAGCTGTATTATCTTAGTGGCTCCAGTGCACGACTACAGAAGCACCATTTGGAAACGCCAGCAAACACAGTTACGTTGTGACGCCATGTTGTTTTGGTGCCCGTAACGTCGAAATGTAATTCCTTAGACAATGTTGTCACAACCTTCTAGAGTCTTTTGTAAGTTAAATTATGTTCTGCTTATAATTCCATGGAATTTTGTTAAGATGCCAGCAAGTCTGAGTCTGATGTAAATATTAATTTCCGGGTCTAAACATGTCCACTGACCCCCGAACCACAAACAAAACTTGTAAACCCTTTCACAGTCGGTTCCTTGTTTATTCAGCACCACTGTGGGTTAATAAGGGTCTACGTTCTTTCAGCTCCAGTCTGCCGCCGGAGGTTCTGTCTTCCCAGCATGCTACAGTTCTGTGTTTCTTGTTTGCGTAGAGTCTGCAGGTGAAAAGCAGAGTTACAGAGTGAAGAACTAATGTTAGCAAGCTAGCTAATTGAGCCAATGATGGCACTTTCTGGCAAAGGCAAACTGACTTTTGGTGAGACCCTTGATATGGTCTGTTGGTTTTACAGGTTGTTTCCCCACATCTTCATGTTATGGTTGTCCACTGTTTTCATGTGCTGCCCACCTAAAAGAAAAATAGCTAGGCTTAGCTCACTAGCTCTGCCTTACCTAGCTAGCTGCCTTTGGCAGCCTGTCTCCCTGAAAAGCCTGACAACTGAGACATTGCGAGAAACCCTAAGCAAGGGCCTCCACCAAGGACCAGTGTTGCTTTGCCAGTGGGTGCTAACGTTAGCTAGCCCTGGGAGCTCAAATATGTGTTCTTCATTGGTGTAGGAACTATAACAGCTTATCACCTGTGGACTCTCCTCACCACAAGGAAAGAGCTAGAATGATTACTGAGTAGTTTTTTGACTCTTGGAGTCTATTCAAACAGTGAGAACCTCAGCCAGTAGAGTAGAGGCTAGAACCCGGACACGAGGGGTCAACATGTCACAGCTTAAGTCCATACCACACAATGGCGTTACCTAATAATGAGGCTGTGACAACATATCCCGCACCACCTTTTGATAACGATGTAGCAGTAATGTAAGAAAGCAGGCCGATTGACCTGAATCTCTGCTTTAAGCACAGCGTGAAAGAAGACTCCAACACTGGTTCTCTGAAGAATTAGTGCTTAGTGCCATGTTGGTTCCTCGGGAACAGATACCGCCTGTACATCACTACGACATGTTCACGTGTTCACCTGTCTATTTTGCTGCTTTTAAGCCAGCTAATTTCATAATCAGGGATGTAAAATGCACAGATCAGCTTTGGTTATGAAATATGCAGTATGTTACTGTAAGAATGTACAGTAGGGCTTATCTTATTTATAGATAATCATGTATAATTTGTCTGTCCTCTTTGTTCAGCTCAAAGTGGCTTTAGTTATTGTGTATTTCCTGATAACCCTTGAAATGTTTTTGTGCCTTACATAGAATTGTTACAATAAAAGTTGACACAATAAAACACCGCGTTCCTGTTTTCTTCACAGAAGTGCTTTAGATGTTCATACTCTTAGCAGTGCTGACACGCTTGTGTATATAAACTGTGTCTATAAACAAAACGTTCAGCATATTTGCACTGTCTGGATGGCTGAAAACAGCCATCTTCTTAATTTGCTTAGCAAACGGTATACCATTACCTCCATCTATACTTTACACTTTACACAGACACTAAGGACTCTATTTTTATACCTTCATACTTTATATAGTATTGTCTCTATTTGTACAAATCTATCTTGCTTCTGTTGTTACTTCTGTATAGTTTGTATACCTGCTACTGGATGCCTTGAATTTCCCTCTGGGATCAATAAAGTATCTATCTATCTATCTATCTATCTATCTATCTATCTATTTAACAGCAGACATGCACCGATCAGCTATAACGTTAAACCACCTCCCTCTGTCTACATTCACTGTCCATCAGCTCCACTGACCACTCGTACTGTATCTACCAGAAATGAGCGTGCTGGAACTTCCTTGTTCTGAGTTTTAGTCCCGACAATCAAGTTTTCAGTTTTTTCTTCGTTTAGTTGTAGAAGATTCTATGCAATTTTATGCCCGCTTTGAGGACCCTGACACCCACCCCACCCCAGCATAAGACTCACCCCCACCACCTGGAGAAGTACCCCTCAGTGTGACACCAGCAGAAGTAAGGAGGATCAACCCGCCAAAAAGTGCTGGTCCGGATAACATCCCCGGACGAGTACTAAGGGAGTGCGCTGATCAGATCTCCGAGGTCCTGGCGGACATTTTCAATGTCTCCCTCATCCAGGCAGCTGTCCCCACCTGCCTGAGGAGTGCCACCATCATCCCAGTCCCCAAGAGCTCCACAGTGACGGGTCTGAATGACTACCGGCCAATAGCTCTCACGCCGATGGTCACTAAATGCTTTGAAAGACTGGTTATGAGCCACATCAAAGCCACCATTGACGTCACTGTGGACCCACAGGAAGAACCGATCCACAGATGATGCCATTTCCTCTGTGGTCCACACTGCCCTCACCCACCTGGAGCAGAAGGACTCTTATGTCTGTATGCTCTTTGTGGACTTCACATCCGCCTTCAACACCATGATACCCCAGACCCTGACAGATAAGCTCTCCTCACTTGGTCTGCGCTCCTCTCTCTGCAACTGGGTCCTGGACTTCCTGACCAACAGGCCGCAGTCTGTGAGGATCCACAACCTCACATCCTCCACCACAATCCTCAGCACTGGCTCCCCTCAGGGCTGTGTGTTAAGTCCCCTCTTGTTCACGCTGCGCACATATGACTGCTCACCTATCCACCCAGGCTGTCATATTGTGAAGTTTGCGGATGACACGGCAGTGGTCGAATGCATCACAAACAGTGAGGAGTCCGGCTACAGGCAGGAGGTAGAACACCTGGAGGGTTGGTGCAGAAAGAACAACCTCTGCATCAACATAAAGAAGACGAAGGAGATGATTGTGGACTTCAGAAGGGGCAGACATGCCCACCTCCCCCTGCATGTCTGAGGGTCTGCGGTGGAAGTGGTCTCCAACTACAGGTACTTGGTGTTCACCTGAGCAACAACCTCACCTGGAGCAACAACACTTCCAGTCTGGTCAGGAAGGCACATCAACGGCTCTACTTCCTCAGGCGGTTGAGGCGAGCTGGGCTCGGGAGCTCGGTCCTCACCTCCTTCTACAGGTGTGTGGTGGAGAGCGTCCTATGCTCCAGCATCAACGTGTGGCACGGAAGCTGCTCTGCTGCAGACAGGAAAGCTCTGCAGAGGGTGGTGAAGGCTGCACAGAGGTCTGTCGGAGTCAGCCTCACCACCACCACGGACATCTACACCTCCAGATGCAGAAAGAGGGCCACCCGCATCATGAAGGACCCCACTCACCCAGCACACTCACTGTTTGTCCAGCTCCCTTCAGGCAGGAGGCTGCGGAGCATTAAGTGTAAAATGAACAGACTGCAGAACAGCTTCATTCCAGAAGCTGTAAGACTTCTAAACGCCACTTAGTCAAAACCACTGCACCGACACTTTGACGACACTAGTCACTTTACACTATACACTTTGCTGCTACCTTCTCAATTTCCTGCTGCTCTTTCTCTCTATATTCTCTAAATATATTTGAATACATTTATGTATATTTTATTTATTTAAGTACTGCTGTCTGGGTGTAACTGGGTCCTTGGGTACTACAATTTCATTCCACCCCATGTACCACATGTGATGCGAATGACAATAAAGTCTCCTTGAATCCTTGAAGATTCTGTGACTCCACTGAGAAATGTGACACACTGCTTCTAAGCCTTTCTACGGAGTCTAGATTATCCAGAGGAATGGAGATGTATGGCTGCATTTCGTTAACATCATAGTTCCTACGAGACATATTATAGACATATCATATTATTAAAAATATTATCATAAAAAACATTTACAGCGCCTCTGTCTTACAGTCAAATTGTAGTTATGACATCAAATGCCCTAAGTACTTTCATAACAGACACATTTATTAATGTCTATTAATGTTTAAAGGTAAAACTGTACATGACCAGCATCATTTTAAACACTTATTTACAGTGAACACGCTTCCAAAGCATTTCGCGTGTTTGCGCAGAGGGTGTAAACACAGTCTAGATAGTCAGAACAGTCTGAACGGTCTGATCCGTCCACATGGTTTAAACAATCTGCACAGTCTGAACAGTCCAAGCCATCTGCAAAGTCTGAACAGTCCACATAGTCTGAATAGTCCAACTGTCCGCATAGTCTGAACAGTCCAAACAGTCTGAACAGTCTACACAGTCCAAACAGTCTGAACAGTCCAAACAGTCTACACAGTCCAAACAGTCTACACAGTCCAAACAGTCTGAACAGTCCAAACAGTCTACACAGTCCAAACAGTCTACACAGTCCAAACAGTCTGAACAGTCCAAACAGTCTACACAGTCCAAACAGTCTGAACAGTCCAAACAGTCTACACAACCCAAACAGTCTGAACAGTCCAAACAGTCTACACAGCCCAAACAGTCTGAACAGTCCAAACAGTCTGAACAGTCTGAACAGTCCAAACAGTCTGAACAGTCTGAACAGTCCAAACAGTCCAAACAGTCTACACAACCCAAACAGTCTACACAACCCAAACAATCTGAACAGTCCAAACAGTCTACACAACCCAAACAGTCTGAACAGTCCAAACAGTCTACACAGCCCAAACAGTCTGAACAGTCTACACAGTCTACACAGCCCAAACAGTCTGAACAGTCCAAACAGTCTACACAGCCCAAACAGTCTGAACAGTTTGATCAGTTTTGACAGTCTGAACAGCCTAAATAGTCTGCACAGTCTTAGCAGTTTGCACATCTTACACAATCTGAACAGGGCAGTTTTTTAAGTTTAGCACATGAATAAAGACAGAAGCAGTCAGACCTAACAGGACATGCTGGGATTCCATTATCAGACAAATCCAGCCTCCCACACACACACAGCCACATGGAAATCACTGCACCAGCTCAGCTTCCTGTTTCCCCACTCCCAAATGTTGCGCATGGACTTTCACTATCTTCCACTTCCCTTCCGGTGGTGGAAAAAATAATGGAGCGTATCATATCACAGTAAGCAGGTGAGATGTGTTTGTGCCTAGGATTTATGGAAAACTGAAGAACACGCAGAGTGACTACGCAGTTTAGGATTGTCAGGCAGCTGCTATGATATCACAGGCAGTTTCTAAGGTGTTGCTAGGCAGTTGCCATAGTATCCCAGGTGGTTGCTGTAATGTCTCAGGTGCTTGCCATGGCGTTGCTAAGAGGCTGTTTACTGATTGTTTGTTGGGGTTGCTCAAAATAAAAGGGATGAATTGGGGGAGAAAAAACAACACATACAGACGGCAAACAGATGAGTGTGGCTCAGGGGTCTGTGTGAAGAGTGTATGTGAAATGGTTTCTGTTGGTCGTACAGAAGTACAGTAGATAGGTGTGTGCTTTTGTATGTACAGGGTATACTGTTAATACCTGGATGCCAACCCAGTGACTGCCTGAAATGTGGAATCCGTGGAGATCACCAGATGCAGAATGTCCTTTCTTGAGATGGTTTGTCAGGTTTTCAGCCTAATGACTGCCCACCTCTCACTCACATCGACACCTCTGTGCACCACATACTGAGAGCTCCCTTTAACAGCTGCCAGATGCATAATCAACACTTGAAATCAACTTAAGACCTTTTATCACTTTAATTCATCATAGAATTCTGAGGAAACAGGCCACACCTGGATATCAAACTGCTGTCCAGTTACTTTTGAGTCGGTTTAAAAGGAGAATGTGCGTACAAAACAGCTGTAATTCCTAAATGGTTAATGCAATATTATAGTTTAACAGCTTGGATTAAAGTTGAACGTCTACACTTCAATCACATCCTGCTTTGGTTCATCTCCACTGGCGAGTGAAATACAGTGGCGAATTTACAATTATGGTCACTACCCAAATATACTCATGTGTGAACATGTCGCACATTTATGCATTGAAATGCTTGAGGTGAAGCACAGGTTAATACTCTACAGCAGGATAACACACCCAGACACGGAGTTGCTGGATTGTAATGAACCGTATGTGTGACTGTAGTGATGGTGTATGTAAGTGATTACAGTATTGGAGTATGAGGAGAAGTTTACTGGGGTAAACTGTACTATTGACAGTAGGCCCTATTGCCCTCTTGGGCCACCTCTAGCCTGCATACAAGATGAGATTGGGTTGGGCATGGAGTCATACAGGTTCCATACGACATTCTGTGGCACATTTTCCGAGTGTTGCAGCTGGGCTTGTAGATCCTGCACACTCTTCAACACACCAAGGAAGTGCTGCAGTCTGGCAGAGACATTCCTGGGAAACCCTTGCCGTATGTGGGTGAGCATTATCCTTCTGAAAAAGGTCAGTACTGCCATGAGAGGCAGCACATGTGGCCGGAGGATGTCCTGCACATATCGCTGAGGTCCCTTGTATCACTAATAGGGGTGGCCGACCTGTCATATGCGATGACTCTCCAGATCATCATACCAGCAGTTGTGCCCCCCCCAGCAAAGGCTAGACTGAAGCACTTACCATGAGGACTCATAACCCGACCATTGATGGATTATGAACAGAATCTGGATTGCTATATTGCTACATGGCTAAAGACAATACGGTTTCAGTCTGTAGCAGACCAGGTTTCTCATTTACAACACCACTGCAAGCAAAGGTGACATGGCTGTCAATAGCACAACACGTAATGGGCATTGTAACAATAAATGTCCTTCTGCTGAGCTCCTGTAAATGGTCTGGGCAGAGACAGGGATGTGGAATGAAGGTGCCACCTGTCTCTGGATGGTGGGCAAGAAAACTGTGGAAGCTGCTTGTGCTGGTCAGTAAATCAAATGATCCTCTCTACTGGTGGTCTGCCTGGGCAGTCCAGAGCATGTTCGCCGCATCTGCGTGCCCATTTACACATCTACCGGAGACAGAACTGCATCCAGAGTTTCGCAGCAATCCAACAATCCCATCCAGGTGTCTATCTAATGAATATTATTTGTGCTTAATGTTGATTTTAACTGGGAATGAACTACATAAAGGGTGGTCTCTGATTTATGCACAGAGCTGTATGTCATAGTTTCAGAAAATCACAGAGGCGGCTTTATCAGGAACAGATCTCAGGGATATCATCCTCCAGGCTGTGGTCATACCAGCTCCATTAAACAGGGCATCCCCCACACACTGCTGCCGGACTTCCCAATCCAGGGCGGCTAGATTACATCACCCCACTGGCGTTCACAGACATTCCATTCCGATTATAAAGGACTCAGTGACTAAAGGTCAGATGGAGCTGCTCTGTCTGTCTTCCCTTCCTGGATGTGTGGAAGGGAATCCTCTCGCTGCAGTAATGGCTCAGTCAAATCAGGATGGAGCATCACTGCGGTCCAGCCCCAGCTTATCTTTACAACTTCCCACAGCCAGGAGCGCTATGCAGGATGAACGTGCAATTAAGAAAATCAGGAAAGCAGAGGAATAAATGTTCCTGTCTGCTTACATCATAGAGCACCTGCAACGTCTGGAACTCTGTTTAATGATGTAGAATATTATTTCGAACAGTTGATCAGGGTTTAGTTCCTTACGCACCTTGAGTTTATAATCAGAGGTGGACAGTAACCAGTTACATTCAGTACTTCAGTACAGTACTTCTGGGTTTGTATCTGCTGTTCTAATAGTAATACTGTTACTGCTACTCCAGTATATTAGTGAGTACAGGAACCCACATATTTACTTACTCTGTGCTGCTTTGTGACTGGTCACATTTCTGACTTTGGAGTTTTAGTATTCTATTTTAGACCTAATAATAATAATAATAATAATAATAATAATAATAATAATAATATACATTAATCAGTATTAATATGATCAGTATTTATTTGTATAGCACTTTTTACAACTAACGTTGTCTCAAAGCACCTTCACAGAAAAGCTTATATAAAGGAAAAGACTTAGGAATGGACATCCAGGTCCAGGCCCCCCGTGAGCAAGCCAGAGGCAACCGTGGCAAGGAAAAACTGTCTTGAGTAACGAAGAAACCTCGAGCGGAACCAGGCTCGAGAGGGGAGCCTATCCTCCTACTGCCGAACCCGGTTGAGGAGAAAAAGACACAACTAACAGGAAAAGGAGCGTAGAACATCTCTAATACTGACTTCAGTAGAAGTAAAAACACCTTTATAGAATTACTCTATACAGTCACTGAGCTGGTAGATGCTGGAGTTACTAAGAAGCTGCAGGTCTGTAAGTTATTCAGTACTTCAGTAGTTTTATTTTCTGGTACTTTTGTGCTTTTACACCTGTAGTTCTATAGAAAGGTGTTTTTACTTTTACTGATACCGCTACTGTTACTGGAGTGCTGATTTAGGCTACTCTACCCTCCACAATGATTGAAGCACCAGGACAAATAAAACGTTATGGCGCTGCCCCAATGATGTGCAAGGTTGTAAAAGTGTTCCTAAAAGCTGTGGTGGGGCTGGAGGTTAGGGAACCGGCCTTGTAACCTTCGATTCCCTCATTGTGTGTCAAGTGCCCTTGAACAAGGCACCTGGTTAATGCTCCCTGGGCACCATGGGTAGGGCAGGTGTGCTCGCTGCCCTTAGTGTGGGTGTTTCACTTCACAAGTGCATTGAATGCGTATGAATGTGTGCAAATGGCAAAAAATAGCCCTAAACTCTCTCAGGGAATGATTGGTTTCACCTAGTTTCACACTGTTTCGATAAAATAGGCCATTCAGATGTGAGGAACCCCAATTCCCGACCACCTGTCAAAGTTTACGGCGAGAAGTTCTCTGCTAGTTTGGGTGGATCACAGTCGAGTGGAACTGCCACTGTAATTGAAGCTGATCATTTGTTTCAGCCCCAGTTTCCCCTGCTGCAACCTATTCTACCACTCGGTCCAACTGAGGGGGCGTATTATCATGTCTTCCATGGAAGAGCTGAGCAGAGCTAGGTGTGTCAGAGCAGAGCAAACGCTAAGATGTGCAGATAATGAGTTTCCCACTGAAGACTGGACTGTGGACACAAAGAGACATCCAGTCTCTGCATTACATAAAACCATTATCTGCTCAAATGGCACCAAACAATTAACCTTCAGAAATGAGCAGGCCTACACTGAGCCTCAGGCTGGAACGCCTCTGTGAAACGCTGTGTTTTGGCTGAATAGCTTGTTATGAGGAAGTGATGATACCTTGAGGTTAAAGGTGAGAGAGCACATGTGAGCAGTGATAGTCTAGTACTTACACAAACTCCATTACTGGAAACAGTCATGACGTTCTGTAGTACGCAAGACAACACAGTCAACCGACAAAAGTACAATGTGATAACGTTCAGAGTTTAAGGTGACCGATTATAATTTCCAAATATGAACACATTTTGAAAAGTTGGGGCAAAATAAAGAGGGAAGATGAGGAGTTAGTGCAAGTAACGATATCCTGGCAGGCGAAACGATCTTATGTCTAGCTGGTATATCCTAAAATACTCATTTTAAGATTGTTGTGGTGTCATTTACTGCAGTGTAACATGTGAAAGATCATAATTGTATGTAAAGGAAGATCGTGGGTGATGTTGAATGCTTCGTGTCAGTAACCCAAGCTACCAAAAGACTCTCTGACTGATTATTTTCGTACTGGAATGGAGGTTCACACAGATTTCCTTGAACAATTCCTGGTTCTTCCTGCTAATATGTGACTCCATCTGCTATGTTTAATACTCCAAGCAGCTCCATAATGTAGTGTATTTAACCTACTGAAGGCTGAAGGACTCAGGGAGCTTCATACTTCATATTTTATATCCTGGCAGAGATTCCTGTTATTCCAGTAATAAGTCTGAGAACACACGTCAGATATGAGTTTATGTTACTGTCCTAAATTGTGTCCAGTTTTGGTAAAATGATGCACTCCGAAACTTTCTCTCGACCTCATTGGCTGAGCTGTGTCATAGCACACTCATACAAGTAAAGTACGCAGAGCTGTGGAGGAGAACAAGTGAAGATTAGATAGTGGAATTCCATCTCTCTGAGGAATGAATGGATCTTGTATTAGCGTGCTGACCTTTCCTGCTGTTAGTCACAGGACTTATTCACAGGCTGATGTCTTGCTGAGCTTAGCTCTGACTGGTTGTTTGCTTAGACGTCTGCAGTGAAACCTCTGGAGAGCCAAAGGCCTTTCATATCTAGCTTCATAAATCATTTCGGAATTCCAGACTTCCAGCCCTGAATACACAGCTTTAGTCATGATAAAGGCTGTGCTGCCCTCTGGTGGTAATATTCACTCATAACACAGCAGACACAGTGGGTTGAATACACATACTACATATAGTCTGGGGGTTTAATGTCCATCATGACGGAGCTGGCCAATCACGGTCATTACTACCATCAAGCTCCAATCCACAGGTGCGTCTGTCCATCCTTCCACTGTAAGTTAGCAGTACAGGTGAGCCCACATCTGGAGGATGTAGATGTTGGTGGTGGTGGTGGTTTGGGGGGCTGAGTGATGTCACAGGTAATAAAATGTAATGATTCATATCTAGACATTAATGCAGCCCAAATATTCCTACGGCACAAACCAGCATAATTTAACAGAAGCATTTTTATTACATTTCTGACCACATGGGGTGGGGGCAGCTTCATAGAAGTCAAACACTGGAGGCCACCTGTGTGGTCTTTCATAGCCTAGTAACTGTAACCATGACTAACTATGCTGACAAAGACTATACAGTATACAGCAGACCATCTGCAAGTCTGAGAACCCACTGAATGTTTTGGTGGGAGGTCTGAATTTGTGCCTGTTACTCAAACCACACAGAGAGTCAGTTAGCAGTCAGCAAACACAGGACCGCCAAGTCATTAAGAAAATATAGAGCTGCTGTGCAGGATGTGTAACGCTTCCATGAACAGGTACTAAAACTCTCTCCTGCTTCTCCCTATCCTCCGTTGGAACTTCGCTACAGACATACAAATCTCTCTCTACACCAGTAAAGACCAGAAGACAGCAGTCATTTCAAAATATATTATTTTTTTTTTATTAGAACTTTTTGTTTAAATAATGTTAAATAACAAAAACATAAAGCATTTCACACAAGGTCAAATCAGAGTTACTCGCCTTAAAGCCCCATCAGAAATCAGACTTCAGTACTGCAGAAACAGAACCCTCCTAAAACAGCAACACACGCGCTGTACGTCTAACAGGCTCCCTGTCTGTAAACTCAGGTCTAACCCGGCGGGGCTGCCGAGTTTTAGCAGCTCCCAAGTGGGGCTTTACATGGAAGAGATTAACTACCAGAAGAAGAAACAGCCTTTCCCCATCACTGCAACAAGAGCGCTCACACCCGCTAAATCTGGAACAGAGAATTCATACAGAACCTGCAGTAACAGAAGGATCCAGTGGTTAATGAGATTCCCTACAGTCAGTTCTACTCTGGAAATCACAGAAGCCCATTCCCCGGAAAGTGGAGAGGAAACCTGCTTTCCCTTTTCTGTCTCCCGCATCAGCCGGATTCTCGAAATAAGGACTTGCATTCTACAAATGGCATATTTCCTTCAAAAACTGGCGGAGTGTGTCAAAATAACGACTTAACTTCTCAAAACTTTGACTTATCATCCCGGAATAATGACTTGCATTCTTAATCAAGTCATTATGTCAAATCCTAGGACAAATGGCTTAAGGTGTGAAAACAATGACTTGTTTTCTCAGAAATTTGACTCCTTATCTATAATGATTGTGTTCTAGAACTTTTGTGTCAAAATAATGACTTTTGTTCTTAAAATATCAGATTAATCTTCAAAACACTGAATTTATATGTCAACAATGTCATAAGCTATCCAATTAGCTCAGAAATGACATTTCTCTTTGAAATATTTGTTTATGGTGTCAAAATAAAAGGTTTGACGTCTTAAGATGAAGAATGATTAATTCACCATAGTATCTCAAAATACTGACTGCTTCTCCTGGAAATTTATAATAACTCCTTATTGTGACATAAAATGTCAAATTCCGGCCTAATTGGAAATCCAGAGATGACGTTAAATCATAATCTTGGGAAAGTTATTTGTATAAGATACAAAGTTTGACAGTACATAAAACACTTGGTCAATATTTCTAGAAAACATTTTTTTAGATTAATAGTCAATATGTTGAGGAAATATATGTGACTACTCCAACCTATATCAAAAACTCTCAGAAAAACTTTGCAGAAACAGAAAAAGATGAAAAACTAGGATTTTTCCCCCTCTTTAAACAGTAGGGAATGGACTTCCTGAGGAATCTATGTGGAAGAGAGAGGGGCAATTCATAATGACTGCTTTCTTTCAGTACTGCAAGTAAATAACAATCTATCCGCTGGAATAACATTTCTACAGATCATAATCAAACACAGTAAGTTCACCTCTCAGTTTGGAATTCCTCCAAACGAAGCTCTCATTAATCTACAATCACCACATACAAAACAGAATAGTGTTACTCCCTAAACTTCACAGTGCAGATTCTGAAGTGAGGCAAAACGGAGACATCTGTCCCTGCTTGTGACGCTTGATCCCTTACAGTAGTTCTTTCTTTTCCCGGATTATTACACATTTGGACTGACCGTCTTTGATACCGGTAAGCATGCTTAAATGATTATTGCACAAAAGGCTTCAACCTGGAAAGGCTTCCGAGAGAGAGACAGAGAGACAGAGGAGAACAAAAAAGTGACTCAAAATTAATTTCACCATGAGGAAGAAGAAAAATCCCTATACACTGCAACGACTCGCCCGCTTGCTTCAGAATATGGAGTTTTACATTCCTGCAGTGAGTGCTATGCCCGGTTTTCAGCCCGCTGAAGAGTACGCCCCTACCACGTCACTTCCCCAAGTAGCCAGGAGGTCTGATCCTTCAGTCTGTCGCCAAAGACTGAATATCAAAAGTGCAGTTGTACCATCAGTGAGTCTGTTTATTACAGTAATCTAACAGTCCAAGCACCACTAGCATGTATCATCTGGAACAGAGGAAGAGCAGAGAACCAGGATGAGAAGCAAATAAAACCAGCAGCAGTATTTACCTGTTCCTCCTCAGGATCCACCATAAAGATAAACAGATACAATCATTTATCAGCACAAATGTTCAGCACAGTCTGGTATCACTGAATATTAAGGTCCAATCCCATTTCACCTCTTGCCCATAACACGCGTAAAAATCACTAGTAATATGCTGATGTTTATAAAACTTCACCCTCCTCTGCTCTCACTGCAGACTGGGAGGGTCACCTACAGAGCACCAGTAGTAGCCTGTTAATGAAGTCAGTTTTTTTTTTTGTGTGTGTAAAACTGTCCAAGCTTTTTGTCTGTTTATATAAAAATATTGAAAAAAAAAAAAACAACTTAAATAACTTAAATAACGACAACTGATGAGGTATCTGGTTCTGGAAGGGTTGTCCCATTTAATAGGGGGAAGATTTCAACCATTACTCCTTCCAACTCAAGTTTGAGGGGGAGGGTCACACTCGATAAGAAGGGGTAGGTGTAAAAATAGAAAATGGGATTGGGCCTAAATATCAACATGTGTGGTTTAATAAAAGCATGTTTACGTGAAAATGAATAAATTTCACGTCCAAAGCTGCATTACGACATTGTGTGATCACACTGACATAGACTTAATGATGGTACTAAGGTGAGAGTTCTGAGGGTTAAACATGTGCCAATTCAGTCTTTAGTGGTGTCACATAGATTTACAAGAGCATGAAGACACAAGCGGACTCACCGTGATACCACCATTTTGTCTTCTTTGGATTTTTGTTACATGTCCGTACATAAAAGGAGTTATCTGGCGGGCGTCGCTACAGGGAGAGAGGTGAACACACGTCAGACACACATACGACTCCTCACAGACTCTAATCATCAAACCTGCCCCAATAAACCTGAACTAAAACTACTTTAAGGAATTTAAGGTCTCTTTCTACCAGTGATAATTAGCTGCAATCTTCATGATGATGCATCACCAAATATGTTACACCTACATGGCCCACATGTATGACCTGTAACATGCTGAACAGACCAGAGAGGCACACAGACTGGTAACAGGTATTTAACCGACAGATTGGCCAAATACAAATATAACATAACAATATAACACAGTAAACAAAATAAAGAAGACTAAAGAGCCACAGAACGCGATGCGGATATCTGTACTTATGCATCAATGGATCTATTAGATGTGGGAAATAAATCAATACCACATATGACTGTGAAATTATGTATGGCATTACTGTTTAGAAACAGACATCAACTGTTAAATATTTATAAGATAAATAAACTGCAAATAATTAAGTTTCTATCCACTAGGTGGCGCTGAGATTCAGCAGCCCTGCCTGTCTATGGAGGAAGACAGGTGGTCGCGAACTAGACAGGCTTCTTCTTTGGGGGCATATATTGCTAGTGAACTTGAAAAATATGTTACTACAGCACTTAGCATCAGCATATCATAACACATCACCATCATTTTAAAATTAACTAATGTTTATAATTTCATTATTTTTCAACAGTGTGTATCACATGACTTTTTTGGTCCAATCACGATTGAGAGATCATGTTTGCAGTAACAGTTAAATTAGCTAATTAGTTGGATAGTAGTTTAATAAAAACCAACAAATAAATACTAACTAAAATCCATATATCCATATATATATGCTCACCTTCTCTTTGCAGCTGGAGAGCATGCTGATAATGCTAAGACAGACGGACTGAACGGAAAGAGCCGGGGACCAGTCCTCTGTTAAAATGGACAGGCAGATGTGGCCGTTGCTGTAGACATGTGGATGGACAGGAATATTCTCTCCAGTAAACATTACCTGATGAAGAGGAAGAAAGGTCAAACATACTGGAGGGGTGGTGCAAAGGTGAACAGCAAGGTCTCCCAATGCAAAAATTACCTGAGGTGAGTCAAAGGGATACCGATTGCTGAATTTGAAGAGCAGCTGGAATTTCTCGCCCTCATAAAGAGTCCCAGAAGCTCCCTCCATGTCTATAAACCACCTGGACAAACACACAACTTACACAGTGTGACGTGGCCAAGACCAACCAAATAAAACCCCTAATTCACAAGACGGGTCATTCTCACTGAACTGCATCAAAACAGATTCAACATTCATATCATAGCATGTAGTAGATCTGCTGGAGCTCAATACAGCCGTGCAAAACCATCTCAGGAGCTTATTTTCCTATTTTAAACTGCCTTCCCCAGATTTTTTTACCCTCGTTGTCATTACCACAGCGTGTGTTTCCCATTACTGGTATTAATCAGTTTATGCTTTTTATAACATGGCAACTTATGATCATATAACTTTTAAAAACCTCATTGAATGTCAGTGCATTGTGGTAACAAAATTAGTGTGTAGCACCACATTTCACCAAATATAATAATTAATAAAAATTAGTTTTAAAATATTCAGTCTGACAAGAGTGCACAGACTGTAAGAGAGACTGTGACTTCTTCGAACCTTACTGCATTGTGTTAAAGACAACTGAACTCCAGTATTTATCATGTTTGTGAGAATAACATGTGTAACAAACCTTCTGCACACTTAAATGTTCAGAGTTTATCTTATGGACAAGTCAGAATTTTTAAATAATCAAACAGTACTCGCAGAGAGTCGCAAACAGTTTTAAAGAATGCTAAACCGCTTTTACCTAATATTATGGGCTCTGATATACCAGAGCATATGCTGTCAGACCTTCACTTACCACCAGAGGGCAGTAAAGGCACGGTGTCTAATATTACTACAGGGAACTGATCTGTTTAGTCCAATTAAACTCAATCCTGGTTCTAGAGATCTACCACTCTGCTGAGATTAGCTCCTATCCTAATACAGTTCACCTGATCCAGGTAGCAAAGGCTTTCTGGGCAACTAAATAACACACATGTATGTTGGATCTGGGTTGTCCAGGACCAGGACTGCACCCAATACGGTCCAATAAAGAAAATGTGTCCCAAATACAATTTTGTTGTTGGTCTCCTTACATAATCTCTGTATCTGACATTAGTGTGAACAGTTCAGCTCCTACACGAGCTGCAGATGTTAAAGAACAGCAGGGTCATGTCGGGTATCTGTACAGAAACATCAGCCAGAATGCTTAGAAGTCTCTGCAGTGAGAAACCATAAGGAACGATGAGCTGGACATGTACGGATATGTACGTCCCAAATTGGAACTGAAAATGTCAGTGTGTTTTCTGCCGTTGACACAGACACACACATACACATCTGGGTCATATCTGATGAGAAGATTCAGGCCACTTTTACCTGCTGGTGTGCTGTATATGGAGAGAGTCAGACAGTGCTCTGGTAGATCAGTGAGACTGAAAGAGCCACTTACTCTGTGATTGAGTTCTGAACGCTCCTTTCATTCAGGGTCATTCCAGGTGGAGGATCACTCTGCAAAGCCATCAGTTCTTTCTGTAACCTTTTCTGGAAAGTAAACACAGTCAAAGAGAAGAACTTGATTACAACATGAAAACACAGTTTCTGCAGCTTCCGCAGGCTAACTACTAAAACAGCCAAGCTGGCTAGATGGCCAACTACTGAAACAGCTATCTAAGTACTGAAACATCTGAGCTATCCAACTACTAAAACAGCTATCCAACTACTGAAACAGTCGAGCTGCCCAACTACTGAAACAGCGAACAGCTGAGCTGGCTAACTACTGACACAGTGAACTATTGAAAGAGCCAAGCTGGCTAGCTGGCTAACTACGGTCGAGCTGGCAACTACTGAAACGGCAAACAGCTGAGCTATCTAACTACTGAAACAGCTTTCTAATTACTGAAATGGTAAACCACAGTTAGCTAACTACTGACACAGTGAGCTGACTAACTACTGAAACAGCTAAGCTGGCTAACTACTGACACAGTGAGCTGACTAACTACTGAAACAGCCAAGCTAGCTAACTACTGACACAGTGAGCTGACTAACTACTGAAACAGCCTAGCTGGCTAACTACTGACACCGTGAGCTGATTAACTACTGAAACAGCTAAGCTGGCTAACTACTGACACAGTGAGCTGACTAACTACTGAAACAGCCGAGCTTACTAACCCCTGAACCAGCCAGTTAACCACTGAACCAGCTAGTTAACCATTGAAGGAGCCGAGCTGGGAAGGCAGATCACTAGGTAGGTAGGTAGATGTTAACGCCACCTAACAATCACCTGACCTCCAGCATAACTTACTCCATTTCTACAGTCAGCTTAAAACAACAGCGCGATTTAAGCGGACTTCAAGTCGCAACCACCAGCTGTTCTATCATGTCCATGTTTCAAACAGTTTGAGTTTAAATTGTGTTAAATCCGCTCCTGTGTATGTGTAGTTTATACCTACAAATAGCCGAGTTAGCTAACGCTAGCAGGCGTGCTAACACGGATATCTAACGACCACTGTGACTAAATATTCAGGATTTCGAACTCGATATGTGAATAATAACATTTACGAAATGTACACAGTACAATAAGCAGTACTGTGAACTATAACCTAGAGCCAAATAAAAGGCGACTGTTTACGGCAGGTTGCTACTCACCTGCATGGACGCCATGTTGGACCCCCCGAACTGGACGGGCGAGTAGATGCGTGACGTCACTCCAGATTCCATACATTCTTTTCAGTAACAAACATTTTTACAACTCAGTTTTAACGTATTTATAATGTTACTTTTAGACGTTTCGTACTCCCCTTGTGATGCAAATTTTTATTTAACGTTTACAACGAATTCACTGGTCCTGCTACGATCACTATTTAAAAAAAACTACATATCCCATAAACACCTGCGCTGCAGCTTAGTTAGCGTTAGCATGAAGCTAAACTCCGACAGCCAACAACCCAGTTTGGCTGTAGCGCTCTGTGCGATACTTTCTACTTTTATAAAACTTAAAATAGATGTTTTCTGTTTTCGGAGTCGCGAAATTAATCAGAAATGACAATATGGTGATGAATTAGCTAGATGGGTAGGTAGCTAGAACAGCCACAGTGCCCGGATGAGTCGGCGGGATTTGATTGGAGATCTGCGGTCCTTTAATCTGTAGTCCATTTCTAGAATGACTGCAACATGAGCTACAAATCGTACTGTTATCACAGGAAGCTCCAAATAGGTCATTGCATCGTATTGGCAAATCTGGCTAATCCGAATTTGAGTAAACGATATAGAGAAAAAAGCCCATAAAAACGTGATTTAATTTACTCCCCATGATAATACAGCCTGGCGTTAAAACTTCTTGCAAGAACAAAGGCCAGTTTAAAGTCCAGCATTTTTTCAAAGTTCTGTATAATCATGTGTTTGCAGTGTGAACAGGTAATGCTTTACTTGCTCTATGTCTGTGTATTAATCTCTAGGTACCAGCACTGGCCCCCTGTTCGGGCAGTGTCTGAACTCGTGGTGAGTTTTAGGCTCTAAACTTCCTCTACTAGCTGGAATATTATCCAACGGAACACTAAGCACAGTTGTAAGTCGCTCTGGATAAGAGCGTCTGCTAAATGCCTTAAATGTAAAGGTAAATGTAACAGGGTGATAAAGAGTGGGTTTGGTGTGAGATGTTAGAGTGATTGGCAGTGAGTTTGGTGTACAGTGTAAACAGAGTGATTGTTCTTTACAGTAGTGGTGATGGGATGGGTGGTGGTTTCCATGTCTACAACACACATATAGTTTATTTACAGTCTAGAACCTACATATGTCTTGTAGAACCTACAAGTGTTTTATGGAATGTTGATGATGGGAAAATCTGGAAAACTTGGAAATAATATATTTTCTTTGTGGGACTGTTTTACCTCACAGCACCCTGCAGTGTGTATCCCCCACCGTGAATGGAGTTTAAGGCTGAAATCTTCTCCAAACATAACCATATACATCATAAATAATAAATAGTATATCAAACATCAGGCAGCGTATTCATAACTCTCATGTAGTAACTATCTCCGAGGGAGCTTTTAGAGGGGCATGTGTGGTTCTATTCACCACCACGATGAAGTTCCTCTTTAAGGTTTGTCCCTTCAAAGTTTGTAGGGTGACATGATGCACCTTCATCTCTCCTGCATCCATAAACGAAAGCCACGCCACTAGTGTGGCTACATAATTACATGTGACCCCATTCTGAGTTTGCATAGTTTACTGCCACGTTTTGGAGCAGAGATGCTTAACACGAACACAACCAGTTCTCCAGGGCAGCTCTAGCAGTGGTTTCAAAAACTGGCTTGTATCTATCAGCTTGAAGGCTCTGAAAAGGCCTGGAGGTCTCACTGCACACAGAGAGAGTCTCTTGCACAAAGACCTGGCTGTGCGCCTAGTGCAGCTGGAATTCTGATTGGATTGTAGTTTAATGATCAAGCTGTTTCATTTACATTGCTATGTGCCTTTTATCAAGCTATGAAAAACACAATCAGCTATGCATAAGTTGACACACCTTTTATTAACTGTCTACCATTTACAACCTACATACCAAAAACCCTGCTTGTTTAAGCTTTAAATGATTTAATACTTTCTGAAAGAAAAAAAGAAATGAAGAATAAATGCTAAGATAACACAGCAGCAGGGCTAACACCTCCCTACCAGTAACATTCACACCAGTAACATCTCCAAGTGAAACATTCCACTTGATAATCAACTTGCATAAACAGATTTTTTATTAAACCAACACTGTGATAGGATTTACTGAGCCGTGCAGGGAATAAAAGGCAGCAAAATTATTAGTCAATAAACAAACAAGCAAAAAAAGGTCAACAAACATCCATCATATTTGTATGGAGCCTTTATGTGGGGGATAATCTGAGATTATTACACTGAGTCTACATGAGAAGATAACGACAAGGTTTCTTTACATTAGTCTCTGATAATTATTTATCATCAATTACAGAAAGAATTAACACTGAGGGGAAAACAGTCTATGTGTAGTGAGTTATGATTAAAACAAAAAAACTTAACATCGATGAAGCTATAGAAGCAAAATAAATAGATATCCAGAGACTGCGTGCGTGTGCATGCGTGTTTTTAACAATCCAAGAAGTTTGCAGCCATCAGAAGTTCCAGGGCTATCTCTGGTGCGATGGGGAATTCTGGGATCTCTGTGGAGCTGTTGGTGTATCGAACTTTGTAGGTGAAATACATGCAGACTTTAGAGAGGACATGAGAAGGGATCTCTCTGAAGTTCACTTCGTTCGTTTCATTTTCGGCAAACTGACCTGCAACAAAGAGACGTTCCAGTCAGAGGCAGAGCTGAGCAGTGTCAACTTCATACAGTCAAACCTTCTCCTAATAGTGCCACCGACATCGTAGGCAAGTCATCTATCATCATCTATATATTAGTCTGTGTAGCTTATAGGGCTACAGGATGCTGAAGAAACGGACAGTGTGACTTAGACAGGAAATCAGAAAAACAGTCTACACCGTACTGTACTATCCCCATTTCCAGCACATGAATTCAAAATAAAGTTGTGATAAATACATACTGACGTATCGGTCTCAAAGTATAATACTTAAGTGTGGGTTTATGTTTGTTCATCTTTCACCACGTTACTTACCAGGTCCGCTCAACATGGCTTTGATTGTTCCTGAAGTCAGAGCATGTTCTCTCTTCACAATAAACTCATGACCATCAGAGGAGATCAGTTTCACATACATGGCATCTGGGCCTTCACAGCCACCGTATGTCTTCTCTTCACAGTCTAAAACAAATCCACACATTTCAAGTTCATGAACATATTAAAGGCAGTCCATATGGATTAGACTAGAATTCAATAATCCAGCAATTATCTTGGATAATCAATGGAGTGGCCATCTTTGAAAACTTCAAACATAACCTGTGAATTCTGTGATTGATTAATAGATCAGTTAATGTATTCTGCAGAAATGTTTAAGATTTACTACATTATTACAAACTATGGTCCAAGAATTAGAGGTGAACTGATGATCTATCTAGGAATCACTGACTGAGACTGTGCGTCACGCAGACCTAACTGTGATTTTTGCAAATATATGCAATGGGTCCTAAATTAAGTTGGGCCATAAGGCAAATATCACGTTACAATACTTCATAAAATGTTCACAGCCATTATATGGTTTAATATTGTAGTTTTCAGACACCTGTTGGAACAGCGAAGAGAACCAGTAGATCTACATCTCTATATGCTATAAAAAAGTGTAAGCACAATGAGATATATGGGATGTGTGCATATCAAGTTGCACTAAATCCAGTTAAATAGAATTAATTTCACTCTCTTTATAAGCAAACATGGAGCTCAGTGTTCTACAGTACAAGGACTGACCATATACACCACATGTTCAGAAAACACATAGGGCTTTAAACTGTGACATTGCTTAATCACAGTACTGCCCAGTGCTATCCCTAACAGAACTTACCTACAGACACTCCCTTAAAAAACACACAACATTGAAAAATAAGTCTAACTCTCAAGTAAATAAAAAAGAACAACCAAACACACAGGAAATGTAGTTACATAGCCAAAAAGACTAAACATACTTTAAAGTAATATCCTCTATAATGTGACACTAATAAGTCATTAAGTAATTAACAGCTTTGATGTCCTCTACGGGGAGGTCACAGCTGCTGACAGGACTTTTACGACCATGGGAGAGGATGTGCCCGGTTCTGATTTAGAGGAACTGTCTGGAACTGGACACAAAGTTCTTCTATTAAACCAGGAAATGCTTCCGAATGGATAAAGAGACAGAAACTAATCACTGTAAACACCCACACACGGCACCGGACCCTTCAAACATACCACTAAAGTGTGCTTCAAGGGTTCTTTAGTAATGGCCCTGGTTCTATATAGCACCAAAAAGGTTCTGCAGCTGTTAAATCAGGGAACCTTTTTTGTGAACTAAATAAAACCACTTTTGTTTTTTTTATTTGCGTTAATTTTTTAAATGCCAAACTAACAACTAATCCTACAATTAGTAATATGAACCCACTTCACTGCCATATACTAGAGACCAAACTGTTGACCTCTGTAAGGATGTTGAACTGAATACTGCTGATAAAACACTTAGCACTTGATGTCGAACATTAAAGTGAGAAGCAGTTAGCTAATAGCTTACCCATCATTTTTCAGCTCTTCTCTCTTCCTCTGAAAAACAGACACAATGAAAGTTTAGAAAATCAGGACGTCTCCTCAAACACGCTCACATCCTTATTTAGTTAAATATGATCATAAATAATCTATTATTACATACAAAGTTGACTTATACACGTATTTATACTCTTAAATATTACACCAGTTTTCTGTTTTACGTGCTATCGCTACTGTTAGCATACACGAAGCTAGCTAGCGTGACAGCTAAATTAACCGACTCACTACAACTTCTACAGGATCGTTTGTAGAAATGTGTCTCTAAACCGAGAAACTCCTTTTAAATGACATTATTCCAGTTAAACTATTAGTATTTACCTTCCCCGTTATCCGCCTAGGCGAACTATACTGCTATTGAGCTAGCTAGCAAACCGGAAACAGGAGTCCTTTGAGTATAAATGAGCTTACTGCAGAGTGGGCTTCAAAATAAAAGTCCTAAGCAGAAGGACTTTTAAATCGCGGTTTTTATATAGGAGTACTTGCGGTTGCTGAGGCGAATGTGCGAAGATAATTCTGAATTAATATTTTTAAGAATGTGGTTTATTTGTTCTGTAACTAGTGATAGACACCATGTTCCCTTTCCTTCGTTCTCCTCCAGTCCTGAGGGCGGCGCGATTCCTGCATGGCGTTGCTGCAGGCGCTGCACTGCTCCGGATTCACATGGAGGTTCCTGAGCTCACGTTTGTATGTGGTTCTAGTTAGCTGGGAATTAGCGACCCTCTCAACAATGTACCAGATAACTGTTTTACCAGGGCTGAGATGCATCTGGAGAAACCCATATCGGATATTGAGGTCCGTCCACTGCAGAAGGATTCACCTGCAGGACCAGACTCAGCAAGGTGCTCTCACCTGTTCTTTGCCTTTGAACAGGGACCTTTTACTTCATGCAGACAGAAGGACGTTTTTAAAGGCTGGAGAAAACAAGGTGAACACCTGTAACACATGAATGTGCACTTTTATAGTGAGACTGACTTAATCAGCTCTAAGTCTGTCTGAAAATTTGTCTGTTTTACTTTCCTTCTGCTTTTGTAATGTATATATAGGGCCCACTAAATCCACATCCCATCAGGTGAGATCTTCCCTGTTAACAGTGCTTTTCCTGTAAGGCTTGGCGTTATGGAGCCCATAAAAGTTTACACAGAGTGTGATTTTTCTTGCCTTTGTAGTTTTTAAATATAATGTTAAATAAGGCAATGAGCTCAGGTTATTTTTCGGCATTATAATCTGTAGATCATATATCCCGAGATAATTACTTAGAGATATATAGAGACATCTTACAATTGTTCCCCACTTTGCCCTGTAGGTTGAACTATTGTAATGGGAACTGACCACTGTATATCACTGGATTTAGAACTCTGTTTCTAATACAGAGACACTGTTTCAGTGTTCCAGTAGAAATGCATCAGAATTGCTTGGAATACACTTAAGATTAACCTATTTTGAAAATAAGGAATTGTTTTCCCCAACCCTGTACAGGTACTGTTTTGGACAGTGATGATATGCCAAGTTAAAGGCTTTGGGATGAAGTGAACTGTGCTAATGGAATGGCATATTACAGCCATCTAGTGCCCATAGTGGGAGTAGCACCTTTACATTTCTCTAATATCTTTAGATAATTAACTCAGGATAATTAATTTAAGGAAACTAAGTAGGGTCAGTTCACAGCCAAGAGACCTTTTTAACCTGTTAAGAATGAATAGCTCTGTATGAATCACTGCTTATAAGCCTGGAAATCTTTGGTCTTACATCATCTTTTTGGGGAGATCCCAAAAAGATGTTCTAGCCCACACTAGGATCAACCATGTTGGTATCCCATTTAAAATTCAGTAACAGCAGAAATCACAGAGGAATACGGTATGCAGATGAGGCCTTTAACCAATCACAGGTGGTGTTTTGTGTGGCATGAGTTCTCTAAGCACCTTCTCTGTGTTTGATCTGGACTGGACAGGTTCAGCTGTACACCTGTGGACGATGCTTTTCCTCCCAGCCGGTTAGCCCTGAGGATGGAGTCCTGATCTACTCTGGGAATCTGGGAAAGGCTGTGCTTGGTATTCCCCCTTTTGTGCTTCCATTTATTCTCCAGATCAATCCCTCAGCATCCTACAGGGCTGTGCAGCATCTGAACACCTCCTCCTTCACGTCCATCCTGATCGTTATTACTAAGACCTTTAAATAGGGATGTATAAACTACTGCTAATCTGCCACGCACCCTGCATTTCATAAATATCAGTATAGAACATTTTCTATTGGGAATGTCATCAGATACAGGTGTTATGTTTTATTTAACAAATTAATTACACGATTAAATTGTTAAAATGTTAAATGTACAAACAGCTGCCCCCAGAAAAAATTGACCAACTGGAATGAAACTTGGTGATATCATGTTTTACGTTTGGCCGCACATCCAGCGAGTAGTAATACCCTCCACGAGGCGTCCTGTTAGTGCCAGCACCATACGTAGACAACTGCACGAAGCAGGACTACATGCACCCAGACTGTATGACGGCTGTCCAATGTCATGCCAAACTGTCATGGAGTGACTCAGAATGGCAGCAGGTCATCTTCAATGACAAGTCATGCTTTTCTCTTGGTGGAGACATTCAAGGAATCCGTGTGTGGAGGCACCGTGATAAGCGCCACATGTACATAAGGCCTGGTGTCACTTCACCTCCACCCCTACCGCACCATCTGCTGGAACTGTGAGAATATTCAAGATGCATGGGATGGATTATCACAGGACGCCATTAGAAACCCCTATAACTCCGTGCCGAGATGTCTGGCATGTTGGGGTAGCAAACATGGCGGCCCGGCACTACTTCTGTATGTGTATCTCAACAAATATTGTCCATATCAGTCTATATTTATCACCATTTATTGTTCCTGGTAACCTTTATCTTCCTTTGCAATATCATTGCAATCCCACACTTCCTTCTGAGAGCACCTGTTGTTTAGAGAATGGGTGTATTTTTGATTAACGATAATATTTAATTGTTGAACTGTATCAGTAACAACCAGCTCTACACTGCATCCATTGCAGCATGATTCCAGTGAATCAGCCCTGTTCCTCTTGTTTCTGTATTTTCATTGCAGGAGTGAAGTTTTTCTCCTACTCCACCAGCATGTTCAGCTTGTGCGTGATGCCCTACATCCTCACAAAGACGGGCATTGGAGCGGACAGCTTGGCGATGAAAGTGGCGTTCTGCGGCTTTATCGGATTCTTCACCTTTCTGACTCCGGTGCTTCTCCATGTGATCACCAAAGGCTACGTGGTGCGCCTGTATCACAACAGAGACACGGACATGTACACAGCCATCACGTACAGTGCTCTTCTGGTGGAGAAGAAGACTGTGTTCCACCAGAGTGACGTCAAAATCCCTGACGTGAGCAAAATGTTCACGAGTTTCTATGCCAAAAAGCGCTCCATGCTGGTGAACCCCATGCTTTTCGCTTTACCCCACGACTACAACCACCTCATGGGTTATGATCAGCCGTTCTCATTTGACTTGGATGATATAAACAAGCCGGATAAAAGTTAACCGTCATCGGATTCGTTGTGATCTCTGTAACACATTCGTACATACAGAGGGACTTTAACGAACTGATTTTGAATACAGACAGGTGAAGCAGTCCCAGCAAACACTGTAGTAAAGATGTAACTTATTAGATGCTCTCTGTAAATAAATCCGTCTGTTATATTATCTGCCTATGAGCTTTGTGTTTCTGACTTCACTTAGGGTTCACAGGCTCCGCCCACAGAGGTACAGTCATACAGTGGGGTGCGAAAGTTTGGGCAGCCTTGTTCATTTTCCTGATTTACCTTTATAAAGCATTGATTGTTTGGATAAAAAAATTCCATTAAATATATCATATAGGGGACAAACACAGTGATATTTGAGAAGTGAAATGAAGTTTATATGATTTACAGAAAGTGTGCAATAATTGGTTAAACAAAAGTAGGCAGGTGCATAAATTTGGTCACCAAAAAAAAAAACCTTAACCCAATATTTAGTAGATCCTCCTTTCACAGAAATAACAGCCTCTAAACGCTTCCTATAGCATGGACTTCTCTCTTTAAGTGACGCCACAGATTTTCAATAATATTCAGGTCTGGGGACTGAGATGGCCATTCCAGAACGTTGTACTTGTTCCTCTGCATGAATGCATTAGTAGACTTTGAGCAGTGTTTAGGGTCGTTGTCTTGTTGGAAGATCCAGCCCCGGCGCAGCTTCAGCTTTGTCACTGATTCCTGGACATTGGTCTCCAGAATCTGCTGATATTGATTGGAATCCATGCGTCCCTCAACTTTAACAAGATTCCCAGTCCCTGTACTGGCCCCACAGCCCCACAGCATGATGAAACCACCACCAAATTTTACTGTAGGTAGCAGGTGTTTTTCTTGGAGTGCTGTGTTCTTTTTCCTCCATGAATAACGGCCCTTGTTATGCCCAAACAACTCTATTTTAGTTTTATCAGTCCACAGCAGCTTATTCCAAAATGAAGCTGGCTTGTCCAAATGTGCAAAGAGGAGAAAAACTTACAATTGCCCCCCTTAAATACCCTTTCTCATAATTGGAGTCACCTGTGTATGGAGGTCAAGGGTCACTGAACTTACCAAACCAAATTTGAGTTCCAATAATTAGTTCTAAAGGTTTTGAAATCAATAAAATGACAACAGTGCCCAAATTTATGCACCTGCCTACTTTTGTTTAACCAATTATTGTACACTTTCTGTAAATCATATAAACTTCATTTCACTTCTCAAATATCACTGTGTTTGTCCCCTATATGATATATTTAACGGAATTTTTTTATCCAAACAATCAATGCTTTATAAAGCTAAATCAGGAAAATGAACAAGGCTGCCCAAACTTTCGCACCCCACTGTATGTTATAAACTGCTTCAGTTTCACCAAAATTCAGTATTTCTCTCATACCTGTACACCCTCTGTCTGAAACGCTCTGCTAGAGCTCCTGTGTCTTTAAGTTCCAACTGCTGATGAGATCAGTGTGCATTGATTGGTCAACTGCCAGGGTGGCATCCTGCTCCACCCCCACACAATACTGCGGACTTTCTTACTGTTATGTCTGGTGTATTAGTTTGATCTAGAGACCGATCCTGAAGTCCTGTAGAACAAGCTGGTAGATCCACCATTACAAGCTAGACTGGAGCAGGTGTTACTGGTTTACCTCTCTGTGTATTGTGTGAGGGTGCGCCAAGCTTGCCAGTAGGCGGGCATTAAGGACAGTGTTACGTGATGTCACCTTGTTACAGAGTGAAGAGCTGGAATTCCAAAGAGGCATTTCCGGCAGTTGGGAAAAGTGGTTTCTGTGGGAAAGATCATCTCTCTCTGGTTTAGAACCCTAAACCCACTAAAAGAAAAAGGAAAACCTGAAAAACAGAACAGAAATTAGATTAAATTTTTTTTCACATGTTCAATCTTAGAAGCTGGTTCAGCATCTTCTGCTTCTTCTCACCATCAAGATAACTCCAAACACACTCAGTAGTGTTGAGGTTCTGAACTCTGGGGTGCTCAGTCCATTGTTCTGAGAACACCAGAAACTCACCAGCACCTCACCTTTTCTCAGTGAGGAGCTTCTTGAACAGCTACACCTCCTTTCAGACCCCTATAGTGTTAAGGTATTTTCTCATAGTGGAAGGATGGACAGGAACACCTGTGGATGTTCTGAGATCTGAAGCAGGAGTGGAGCTCAATGTTCTCCTTTCTCTGAGAGGTGAAAGTGCTGTTGGACATTCCCCACTGTTAATCGCCATCATTTCTTTAAACTTCCAGTTCAAGAATCTCTTGTTTTGTCATTTATGCTTGATCTGTCCCCTTCCTGAAAGGACATCCCACACACGCCAGTCACGAATGAAGCCTATTTAGGACTATGGGAACTGACTGTCTGTCAGGAATGCACGTGTGAGTAATGATGGCTGGGTCCTCACTGTGGTTTCCTTTTACCAACAAAGGCGTCTGCTGTATTCGTAAAACTCGTCTTCTGAATCTCTCGCTTCTGTAATGTGACGAAACTAAAACTTCCTTTTTCATTCAGATAAGAGATAAAGGTCCAGTTGTCATGAGGCTTTGACTGCACAGGTTGGTTTATTCCCGGGCGGGATTTGTGAGCTGACTGGACGAACATCAGGCCATGGTGCTGCCATACAGGTTGAACATTCTCAGAGTCACTGTAATTGTGGTGGTGACCTGTACTGGATGGAGTTTTGCAGAGAAGCGTCTGCTGTGCTCTTCAGAGTCCGGCAGCATCTGGTATGACTATGAAGGTAAGCTGATAATATACAGAGTATAAGTCCATTTGTTTAACTCTAGGTTGCTCCAGGGGTGCAGGTAGTCTCTTTCTTCAGACACGTGTATGCAAGTTTGGATGGTTTTGTTGAAGGTGGAACAGAACTTTTTTGTGCTCTCTGTAGAACTGTGTGACCAGTCCTGGTCCTGGAGCTAGCCCTAATTTAACACCACAGGTCCTGGTAATCAGACCCTTCATGAGCATTTGACTGGAAGAGCACTGATGCACTTCTGTGTCTCTAGTTTATTCTCTGTCTGTGTACTGTTTTAATACTACTGTAAGAGTATACAATGTTCCCTCCCTGTCTCAGGGTTACCACCAGAGAGGGAACTCAGTGTTTCGTTATGCTGCTCTCCTGTATATTTAAAATGAAATTTAGTAGCGCCAGGTGATCTGAACTCTCCAGGTTGGTAGCTCTCCTGGACCAGGATTGAGAAGCACTGCTGTAGAGGAGGATTATTTACCCTTTAGAAAACATCTAACCAGGGGTGTTCAGACTGTACGACCGTGTGTAAGACGGATGCTGATGGCTGTATCGGGGAGGGTTACTGCACATTAACAGAGGACTCCAGCGATCTGTATGTGAAGCTTTGGTAGGGTTAGAGAGGGTGTTGGTTTTGAATCCAACACGAGACTGTTGTAGTCCAGTGCTGATTAGGCAGCAGTCACCACAGGTTCTCCACAAAGAACAGGAAGATGTCACTTTTGAAATTGGTTTATTCACACACTCTTGTGAACATTTCACTGATCTATTACACTGACCACTCTGCTCTTGAATGTATAAACCTGTAGTTTCTATAAACAAAAATAAACAGGTTATACCCAATAATTAAATAAGCGCAAAAACAAATGTGTGACAGTATTGTGTACATCACATACCAATGTAACCCTGAAATAAAGCCTGATTGTTATGCAGAGCATGAATATAGTCTGATATTCTTTACTGTGGTGCGGTCTCAGTGTGCAGAGTCCTTGGCACACGCAACAAGGGCTGTGCAGCTGGGTTCAGCAAGTTGGGGTGACAGCAATTTGAACAGGTAGCATTGAGTCAATTACCATAGATACTACAATCTGTATGTACAGTACATCTGTTCATAAAACAAACAAACCCATGGTCTTAAAACACTCCCTCAGTTTAGACGTCGATGGGTAGATAATAACACAGCTTGTCATTTGCTTCTGTTGACGTCCTGTGGTCCTGGTAAGGATGGAAATCTGTTTCAAAAGGGTCAAATTACTGGCAAGCTTCAAGCAGAGAAAATGTCTAAGGAGATTGCTCAAACTACTAAAATGGGGTTAAGAACTGTCCAACGCATTATTAAAGAGTGGAAGGACAGTGCGGAAACTTCAGGAAAGGAAGGAAAGGAAACTTCAAGGAAGGAATATAAAGAGAAATAGAATGATGGATTGGCGATCTCTTCAACGTTTGGTTAAATCCAATGGGAAAAGAACAGCAGTAGAACTCAGGGAGATGCTTAATAGTGAAAGGACAAGCATTTCCACAGGTACAACGCGATGGGAACTCAAGGGATTGGGACTAAACAGCTGTGTAGTCTTAAGAAAACTCACTCGTCAGTAAGGCTAACTGGCAGAAATGGCTTTAATTTGCTAGGGAGCATAAAAATTGGACTCTGGAGCAATGGAAGATGGTCATGTGGTCTGATGAGTCCAGATTTACCCTTTTCCAGAGAGATGGGTGCATCAGGGTAGGAGGAGAGGCGCCTCAATGATGCACCTACAATGCCTAGTGCCTACCGTACAAGCCTGTGGGGGCAGTGCTATGATCTGGGGTTGCTGCAGTTGGTCAGGACTGAGTTCAGCAATGTTATGTGCCCAAATAAGGTCAGCTGACTACCTAAATATACTGAACCACCTGGTTATTCCAGCAATGGATTTTTTGTTCCCTGATGGCATGGGCATACTGCATGATGACTCATCAGGACTCGTCAGGCTCAAATTGTAAAAGAGGAGGTTCAGGGAGCATGAGACATCTTTACACATGTCCAGTCCTGAAACCCATTAAGAGTCTTTGAGATGTAAAAGACTTTGCTCAATGGTCCAAATCTCCCATCATTAATACAAGAACATTTGTAAGATACAGTGCAGTGGCCATCCAACCTCAATCTAGACCTAACTGTGTATGTATGTCTCTCAGGACCATTGTATCTCTTCTCAGCGAGCATATCACCCTGTTACATCGGGATGCATGAAATAAACTTAAACTTCCTACTGATTCCAAGTAAGATTTCATTTTCATGTCAGTTTTTATATTTATTCTTGTTTATTTTGCAGTTATTCTTGGTTCTAAATTAATAAAGCACTCATGTTATTTTTATTATTTTTAATCTTTTACTGTTTTAAAGTCATAATGTTAATTTACCACAATTTCATTGTTTAGGAGATATGTCTGAATTCTCAGGTCCTTCTAAACTACCAAGGAAGGCCAGATGAAGGAAAACAAATGTAGTTAATATTGTCAGTACAGCCATGTGTGTATTTGCTCTCTGCAAATTTTCAAATACGCATACAAGTATCAAATACAATATAAGGCCCTTGATAGAGACTGTGGGACATCTTTGGCTGGCTAGCTAGCATTAGAGCCCACACACCAATCTGTTTTTGTTCATTGGTGTTCTTGATTGGCCCCCCAGCTTCTGCTCTCTGAGCTTTTAGTTCCTACCAGCGTTTGGTTCCAGTTCTCAGCAGTGTGGTGGTGAACATGGAGGAGAAGCTCATAACCACTGTTTCCTCTTTCCCAAATTTGATATGATGCATCTTTGGACATATACACCTGTGGAGAAATTAAGTGTTGAGGAAAATAGAGGATAGTGTTGGGGTCTCAGTTGAGTTAACTCGCTCCATAGCTAGCCAGCATGCTAACCGGCCAATAAAGCTAGTCACAAACCGCAGTTAGGTTTCCATACAGATTGGTTCATCAGTAATAAGATGTGCTTTCAAAACAGCTAGGTTTTCTGGACCTGGTAGATGCTACAACACAAGGAATCTCCAACACCCCCAGGAAACAAACTAGGAGCGACGTAGGTGGCTCGCTGTATAGTCAGTGCGTCAGTATGCAATGACTGCACCATTTAAGGTGGAATGGAATATTGTGTTAATGCGAATATGTTAGCTTAGCGTTTAAAAAATAATAGCATCCAGTCACGATGCTAGCTATAGTTGGCACCAACACTGAGATATATTTTTACTCATTTTCCTTATGAAACTGGAGTTTCAGACGGATGATTAGGAACACTAAGAGCTGTACATCAAGATCCTGTTTAAGACTTTTCCACTTTGCATCTTGACTTTCAGTGTTTACTATTAAACAGCTGGGATATCACAGCTCCATCCTGTACAAGAACAAACAGTGGATGGAGTTTTCAGAACCTGTTGGTTCCTGTGCGGGGTTCAAAGTCTGTCACATCCTTAAAGGGGGTATGGACTGCTTGTTATTGTCATCATCATGATCATACATCTTGCCTGTTCTCTTTAAGTAAAGGTTTTGACATACCAGTTCTCTGCCACAGAAACCATTGAGGAGTCGGTTCCTTTGCGCTTTAGAGTGGCTCCTGGAATCGAGCTAAAAGTAAGTTCTTAAACACTGCACAAGATGGTAATATACAGTTTGCACTGCTATCTGAGGTTTAGCAGAGAGCTGATAATCTGCCTTTAATTCCATGTTTTTTTTCCATGTCCAGGGTGATTACTATGTCCTCGTCAGAATAAACATCATTGACGACTTTGAAAGGGAGCTTGTGGTCACCGGAAACTTGACTGTACACATTAACAGCAGATAGCAGGACCTTTTCCACCCCAGGACCGCATCCTCAGTCAGCTGTTTTTTTCTAGCGTGGTTCAAATTTCTACACAATACCTAAATCACGACACCTGAAGACGTGATTATAATACTTTAATACACCTGTGGACTGTGTTGGTGTAATTTCAAAGCTGAGCTTATTTTATCCTCATCTTTTAGTTTTAACTAGTATTAACAGAATTGTCTAACTTTATACAACAATAAAAAGGTTAGGATAAAAAAAAAAGTTTACATATTGTTTTATGCTAAGCTAATGTAATTTTGTAAAAAATTATTTTTTCGAGGATGTTAAAAAGGTTAAAAAATGAATATGAATATTTTAAATTAGTCTTTATTGTTATTTAGGGGCAATGCAGTATTTAGTCCTGATGGGGAGATTTAGTTTGACTTTTATTTACACATAGGATATTTTAGGAATTGTATTCAAGATGGCTTTAACTGGACTAGACTATTCCGATGGAGGTGTATACATGGACATACATATTCTATTCTGATTGAGTTATTAGTAAATACATCATGTTAGTTGTTTTTTCATCCACCAACATCTTTCAAATGTTGAAAATGTGCAAAAAAAGTAAAAATACATAATTAAAAAGATTTTTTTAAAAATTAAAAAGAGTTTTTACACTGGGATGAAAAAGAAAAGTTCGAATGTCTCTGAAGCTGTCGTGTGAAACAGACTGATTTAAAAAAAAGAGATTTAGGAATAAACCGTGATGTATGAAGCCTTAAGTCACATCCGATCATGGAGCTCAGCTTCCTTCCTGTATTCCATAATGAAGAATCCAAAGCTCATTTAAGACGTGTCTCTGAACAGTGTGCTCGTGTTCAGGTGGATCAAGCCTTCTTAGTTGGATTCCCCAATCCACCTTTAATAATGCAACTACTGCATCATTAAGATAACATTCTGCTGCGTATTAAGGTGGAACAGGAAATTAGAATTAGAAGCCAACTTCACCTTTATCAAGGTAGACACCACTGGGGTGGAGCGGAGATCTCAGCCCTCATTAGATGCTCGTCCTGCCTGGTGTCTCTGAGCTGCACGCCCATAAACAGCTGGTAAACATCTGTAAAGATCATCTACAGCAGAATTCCAGTTACTCCTCTTCATCTCACTCAGTTAGACAGCTCCTGATCACAGCAGCTAGATCATCTATAGCTCCTTCACAGAGCTGTAGTGGATGGATACACCACCAGCTAATGCAAAGTGTGTCTGCTGATATTTCATTAATGTACGCTGCAGTCCCAGAACACCTGGATGGAAACCCGGATACAGAGGTGATGATGACAAACTGTGTCAGATGTCATATACTGTTATGACTGCGTCTGGTAATATAGCAGTGGCCTGTTACTGATGGTGGTGATTGTTCTGACTAACTGGAGCAGAACTGTTACTGCTGTGAACATTGTTTCCGGACATTACAGATGTGGGAACTTCAGTTCAAATTTGGAATCAGGACAGTTCAGTGTGGTCAGTGCTTGGTTGACTAGACTGGACAGTAAGTAACAGTGGCAGTAAGTAACAGTGTCTGTCGTATGTTCTCCTTGTGTCCCTCATTGTGTCTGACCAATCGGGACACTTCCCCCTCTGTGGTCCTGACAGAGGAAGCCCTAGTAGGATTTCCCAGTTAGACTGTTACTGTCTCCACCGTCGTGAGCTGGATCTAACCTTGTGGGTGACTTGGTGAAGGTTGAGTCATGGTGCTGGTGGATAGTCTGACTGCTCTCAGAGCTGCTGTGATGGTCGTGGTGAGCTGCACCATGTGGGCTTCTGCAGGAAAACACCTGGTGTGCTCCTCAGGGTCCATGAGCGTGTGGTATGAGTTAGATGGTAAGTAAAAAGCTATAATCTGTGTACTCAGATAATAAACATACTCCACTGTACCGTCCACTGTCTCCTTATGTCTGTGTCTGTCTCTATCATTCTCTCTTTTACTCTGCCTTTCTCTCTCGCTCTGTGTCACTTTACCTCTCTGTTTCTCTCTATCTACCTCTCTCTCTGTCTCTTTTTCTCTCTTTCTCTTTCTCTTTCTCGCGCTCTCTGTCTCTCTCTCTCCTGTTGAGTCATTTGGATGTAAACTCCAGATCTGCTTCTTCCAGTGGATCTCATGTTCAGACACCTCTCAGGTTGAAGCAGATACACGTATACGGTGTGTATGTTTTTGTGGAAGCTTCATTATATCCTGATAGCTCTGTGATCTGTTGGTAGTTGGGTGGGTGCTTCTTGTTTGGATTTTCCCAGGTGTCCTTTTCAAGGAGATTGGTTAGTTTTAGTTTTATAGTATTATAATGTACATTAGAAACAAAACTACTAAGTGTTATAAATCCAGAGAATAAACCTGGGTGTATAAACATGATTCTACTGTGAAATTAATTGCTTATGAGTTTCAAAAACTCCCACTGAAGGGATCGTGCTCGGACTCGTCTTACTGACGTCTAATGTGCTGTGATCTATTTTGTTTTTCAGAGCTGTATTTTCACTACCTCTCAGTGAACATGTCACACTGCTACACTGCCATGGCCAACTTCACTCTGACCTACACAGCAATCCCAAGTACGTGTTCCATCTCCCCGTCAGGCTCAAAGTGGAGCGTGTTCTGAGATGGAAATTTCTCCTTGCTTTCAGATCTCTGTCCTAAGCAGTTAGTCATGTAGGGAAACACATGCGGTACTACTCACTCGGATGTGGTTCTCTGTTCCTCTGAGGTTCTGCTTTGTGGTAAAGTTACTCTCTAAAATAAGGAAGCTGCATCAGCCTGTGGAGAATAATTCCTCCCTGTTTTACCTGTACAGTGCTTCTACTGAGTGCTATTTGATTAGTGTCGTTTACCTGAGCTGTGCGGCCGGTTGATGGAAGAACGGAACCACAGACACGCCAAGTTAATTGTAAAGAATTTATTTACAAGTTGGTTATCGGGTACCCCAACTTGGCCGTGCCAGAGAGAGCCTTCTGCCAATTCGAACGTCCCTCTCTCTCTCCCGGACCTCTCCAAAGAGGGTCCTCTTATACCGTCCTTAGGTGCCCTCAGCTGGAATACATTATCAGTGAGGTCATTTGAAAAATGACACACCTAAGCAAAACAGAGTATCACTTAATTCTTTACCTTCTCCATCTCTCTGAGCGTTTCCATATGTTACTATGTTTTCTGACCAGTCTAGAGGTCAACCTATCCAGCAACACACCTCAACCATATGGGGCCCTCTAAAGAAAGAATCTAACCCTACTGGCCTGTTACTTCTTATAAAAGATTAAAATGCTAATATGTGAGGGGTAAAATACACATCATTAGCATTGCTGCTAGTGATTACTGCATTTTGCACAAATGCTCCATATAAAGTACTGGCTCAGAAGTGCCCTCTAGTGTTCAACAAACCCAGAAGAAATTACAGAGTATCAAATTAGGTCCTTCACCCTCTTCATTGAGGACTTGCTTTTGGGCGCCCCCTAGTGTTTTTCACTATAACAGAGGGAATACAAAGTGGCCAGACCCTTCTTATTATAGCATAGTAACTCAGTGTTTCACATTTTAGTGTATTTTATTGTTGTGTTAAGTGTATGGTACAGACTCAGCTTGCTAAGCCCCTTATAAGAAACCATCAAAACATCCAACAGTACATTTAATGCTGGTAGTATTTTTAAGTTTATACTTGAAGACACTGGATTCCATCCACTTCAAACTTCTCAGTTGAGTTCAAATAAACAAACAAACAAATAAATAAATAAACCACGGCATGGGACCAAAGGGCACTTCAGTGTAGATGTACCCATAAAGTGACCAGGGTATAGTCAACATCACCGTGTGGACAGTTTAAATGTGTTTGCAGACTTGACCTTCATTACATGCATGATGCTAACAACAGCTAACACTTTCCCTCCATCTACCCTTCCAGTGTTTACGGCGGTGCATGTGGGCTACAGAGCCATCGCCCTGTACAAAAATGAAACGTGGGTGGAAACCCTTGACCTTGAGGATCCTTGTGAGGACTTAAAACTGTGCGAAGCAATCAAAGGAGGTATGATCTTCTGCAATCCACAGCCATGCATGGAACAGAGGTTGCACTGGGATCCGGAAGTCTCAGGCCTCACTGAATATCTGGGTTTTTCTCATTTAACAATACACATGTACTCGAACAATAAAGTTTTAGACGTGTGAAAAGTCAGTGAGAAAGAAAAGTCACAAGCAGTAGATTAAAGGAAGGAAGATTCTTTCTACTGAAGCCCGTGCACAGACGAGTCTCAGGTGGATCTGGTCTGCTTAAAGCAAACGGGACAAAGAGGGAGCAGAAAATTAATAATGAAATAAAGTGTATTCAAATTAGACAGTCATATTAAAAAACATTATTAGAAGAGCACCACTTCTACAGTGACACATGAAGGTGGTAGCATCATGATATGGAGCTGCTTCTCTGCAAACAGTCCTGCGGTGTTACATGCCATTAAGGGAAACATGACTGGAGTGATGTACCAGTACACATTAGAGAGTGTTTCAACAAGGCAAAGATCCCAAACATACAGACGAAATGACTCCAGAGTGGTTATTAAAAGCTGAAGGTGCTTGCATGGCTTATCTAGTCACCTGACTTGCATCCCATTGCACAGTTATGGGGTACATGTAAGCTTCTACTTACCGTGCTAGTCACCAGCAAAACCAACATACAGGCCTGTAGAAATTAAGTACAGCTCATCACTGCTTCTGCTTGTGTTCATATGTGGGCATATCTGTATCTTTAGTTCTTCTAGTTTCCACCAAACATGGCTTCTGGTAATGCTGCCGTGTGGGTGCCCACAGAAGAGGTTCTTTGGGACTAAGAGAACTGAATATCTGCTGTCTATTTAAATTAGCCAGGCTTGAAAGAGTTAACAATGGCTTAAAATCTTCAGTTTGACACATTTTATGTAATGATATGTAAAACAATCGCTTTTTATTTTGATTAGATAAAGGATAGAAATGTTTATTTTAAATGTCACTTCATATCATATCACCTTTATCTATCAGCACTGTTTAAATGAAAGTCTGAACCTACTGTAGATATCTCAAAGCTGTAATAGCAAACAGCTGTAACTGATGGGTTGAGGCGGGATGCAAGAGCATAGTGGTTTTATTTGCTTCAGTCCGGGTAACAGCGTTCAACACACAGGAGGGTATGAGTAAAGACATGTCCAAAAGAGAAACCAGAAACAAAACAAGGGTAAAGAACTGATGACAACCACGAACGCTACAAAACACTGAAAACAAGAACACGGGTAAGATTTACACTGGGAAAACAACAAGGTCTAACAAAGAGAGAAGCGCTCAGAACTAACACGAGGAAAAACCACAGCATAGCACAGCACTGTCACAGGGTGAGAAACACAGAGACTTCACAAACAGACAGGGCAAACAAAGGGGTCTAAATACACGTCCTAATGGGTAACAGATAAGTCTCAGGTGTGGGAGTGGGCGGAGCTAGGGGAAGCAGGAAGAGCTGTGCTAAGACAAAGTAACCAGAGGGGGCGCTGTGAAACACGAACAGGGACAGGCAGACAGACAGAGATGTAACAACAGCTGTAACTGATGGTGTTTCACATTTTTAAAAACTTATGAAGTACAAAGCCAGTATGAAGTCATTAAGACATTGCTTTAATAATATACACTACTTATATAATTTACATTTCAAGTTTGAAGTAGATGTATGCAGAGGAGGTTAACTTGTTCCCCCTCCCTGTATATAATGTTTCATATAAATATAGTATATAAATGATAATAAATATCGCTTATTTAAACAAATTAGTAATGAACATAACAGCATTTATATTAAGTCAGTAACTGTAACGTGTTACATAGAAAAATAATTGTAATAAAAAATAAAGTTTATGTTTTTAGCAGGTAAAATACAGAATTATTCATTATTATTAATATTAACAGGAAACTGTTGCATAACATTATTACTTTCTGGTCACCATACATCTTTCCAGTCACTTTAATTCATTTGCTTTCTTTCTGCAGAAACAATTCATGATTCACTTACAATTCGCCTAAGACCGTTTTACATACCTGAGGTGAGTACCTACCTTTGAAGTTGTTGGAACAGCATGGCCGATTCTTCTGTATGCTAAAAGCTTTTAGTTTAGAGATCAATAAATAAGTACCAGAGACATTTCATTTATGGGCCAGTCTAATCTGTAACTAACCAAAGATGGAAAACTGATCAGAGCCACTGCACAAACATCGGGCACTGCCATTACAGTGGTTTAGATGCAGAATGGTTTTAGAAATCTTCTTTGCTGACAGCTCACACTGCATGTTTGAATCGCTCGCCATGTATAGAGTAAACCTGTGATCTATATACTTACACTTTACAAAAACACTCATCCATCTTACATGATGGTGCTCACACTGAACATCAAGTGCGGGCCATACAGACAGCTCAGCTCTGTCCACGGACGATTTCAAATTCATTCAAAGCTGAGTGTCTAAAATCCCTCCTGCTCCCTACGTAGTGCACCTAGGATGAGTATCTTCTGCAACCAGCAGTGCATCATTATATGGGTTTAGCCATGTGTACACAATTCCACATGAACTGATGTTGTTGTGTAGAAGGCAGAACCTTCACAGTGTGCTACATGGAAAGAACTAACATTTCTACACTGCACTGATATATATACGGATGCTGGAACCGCTCATGTCGACTCTTTAGCCTGCATGTATGTGTGTGCAACTGTGTGGGAGTTGTGGCTGTGACTGTTTTGTATGTGGGTTTGGTCAAACTGTCAGAAATCCATCTGCATGTCCGACTGCTCAGTCAGAGCTTGTGTGGGCAGTTAATCAGACATTGCTTCCCCTCTCTTACTGCAAGACAAATGATGCCCGAGGAAGGTAAAATTCAGCCCGATCATGGAATCCAGTCGGCTCCGCCCAAATCGGGGTAAATTCACACCGGCTGACAGAGGAAAACAACAGCAGCTAGCTTTGTAACAACCTTTACAGGGCAGGGGTGAAGGCATAACAACAATAAAGCATTGGGGACCACATATAGAGGGCATAGATGCAAACTGCTCATCATTAAAATCAGAAGACCAGACAGGGATTGACAGCCAAGTTCTATAAACTGATGAGACCAATGTTAACCTCCTGTCTTTAACCCAAACGTCTGGAGCTGTATAACAGAGATGTTTAGTGATTTTTCTTTCCTTCATTTCCAGGGAGAATATGTATTAAGTGCCACGGTACTCATCACGGATGACCTGGGAAGGGAATTAACTCTGAATGCAAAGGTGACCATGCATCTGACCAATGATGGCAGGGGAGACGTGTTTCACCATGTGGGAGTGCTGTAGGACAGCAAGCGTCGTTCAGCCATTTGCTTATGAAATGGGAAGGCCATGCTCAGCTAAACCACAGCTTATGCTAACCTTGTAGACTAATTGTAATAACCCCTGACCTAAAAAGGGCTGAAATGAGTACCTGTGACTTCTTTTCACTGAGGGTCTAGAAGGAACCTCATTTGAACCGGCTGAAACATGCAGGGACCAGCTAACCAGCTTTGAAGCTAGCCACATGGTCCTTGCTGGGCTTTTATTCAGCGTGTTGTAACAGATAAGGCTGAAATGAAAGCCCAAACCCATGCTGAGATCTTACACCTTCACAGGCAGCGTGTGATCAGTGAGTCAGTGTCTGACAGATCCTGATTAATCACTGTGAATTATTGTTTTAGTAGTTGAAAGTCATGATTCATGGACTTCAATTCGCAGGACACAGATAAGATTTCTGTCTGGGTTTATTTCTTCCTCTCTGCTGAAGAAGGTGCTGCTGTAATCATGGAGATCTGGAAGCTTCATCCTGCATGTTACACTGTGTATTGTGGGGGTAGGCAGCAAGAAGCTCAGTTGCTGTATCTGTTTAGGATAATGATGAGGAAAGTGAACACAGCTCCACTATACAAGGCAATTTAAACTACCTTTAAATACCCCAGACTCATACAAGTTTAGATTTCCTTTACCTTATTTCAGTTCCAGATATTCAGTTATTATTAGATTAGATTAGATTAGATTAGATTAGATTAGATTAGATTAGATTAGATTAGATTGGATTAGATTAGATTAGATTAGATTCAACTTTATTGTCATTGTGCAGAGTACAGGTACAGAGCCAATGAAATGCATTTAGCATCTAACCAGAAGTGCAAGTACAGTATTATTTACATAAAGAGCCGTAATAATAAATATATACATATATAAGCATATCTATATACAGATATATGAATGTATAAGAGCAGCATTACAAATGAATGTTTCAACTGTAAGAGTAGTGCAAGTAGACAGTATGTACACAATAAAAATAACATCTGAGGTAGAGATACAGAGATACAGAGATACAGAGGTACAGTAGGCTTGGTGATGAATAAAGTGCATTAACAGTACAGAAGGCGCAAGGATGCAGTAGAGGGAGTGCAATGTAAATTAAAGTGTCTGTGCAGCGTTCATGAGACACACAGCTTCATGAAAAAAACGTATTATCCTAATTATGATATTTTATTATTATTATTATTATTATTAGTAGTAGTATTATTATTATTACTTGTTCCTAAGTCAAATAAAATTGTATTTTACATTGTGCATTTTATTCTATCTACACCATAACTGCCCCCTTTCTCTGCCCCCTTTCTGTACCTGACAGGTTAGTACTGTTCCTGCTATAACTCATCAATACATATCAATCGTTTATTAAAGTCTCTATTCGCGCAGCACGAAAGCAGTGCTTAAATAAAGTCTTTTTGGTGTACGTTGCTTTTAGGCAACAGTGTGTGACAGAGGATAGAAATGATACAGAATGTCATTTGAAAAACTCTCAACAGTGAATCTCCTCCTTTCATTTTGAAGCACCTGGTTGTGACTAAATGTGTATCATGTAGATCTGAGCGTGAAAAAAAAAAAAGATCTGTTCTGCATTCCCAATTCTTTAAAATGTTTATTGTATGTAGTACAAGTAAAAATGTTACATTTCTTTTTTGTGTACGTTGTCGTAAGGCAACATTGTGTAAAAATGCATAGAAATGATACGGATCGCCAGGTGGGAAACAGGGTCTTTTAAATCAAATATTAAATATATTAAATTTCAAATATTTGGTAAGAAACAATTTTTTTATCTTCAAATACAACCATTATGTTTCATTGAATAAAATCATGTGACTTTGAGGCCACACTGTAAAGTTTAAACTTGATAGTTCAAATGATATTAAAATATTAAAAGCTTTTATTTTTACAAATGAACAGAACTGATAAACTGATAAAACAGACAGTATGCTAACATGCTACAAAACATCTACCCACTAATATTTAGACTTAATAAACAAACAAAAACATGTAATTACATATATAAACAGTAAAAAGAAGAACTGGAACATGGCTACATAACTGACACTTCAATTGCTATTGGCCAAATTGATACTGGAGTTGCATCCAGGCAACATTCCATAACACGAAAACCATTTAAATAATACATGCTATAATATGAACTCGAACAGTCTTAAATTCAGTATTGCATTTCGATATTTAATATTCATTCATTTTCCGATGAATAAAAAAGTGCCAAAAAAGAGGTTTAAGATACTTACCAGGAGACAGTTCAGATGGTCTGTCTATGTACAAGATTTTTGTTGGTTTATTCAAACCATTATATATCATTTTTAGCCATCAGACTGTCATTAACTATGTATCATGCAGGTCTAAAAGGGAGGAATTCTCTCTAAAACTTAATTTCTGCTGCACTCATGACCTATTACAATGGTTCTCTTGTGTCCAGCCTTCTGATGATGGCTGCCACTTGGTCCATTTGTGTATATATAAGTGTATAATACAGTGTGGGGTTACTTAACAATGGTGTGTGGTTTCATGCAAGTGTGATCGGTTACACTGGAGCGACTTAGAGCAGTCGTAAGCTGGAGGTTATGTTTGATGGCCTGAACCAGCACCAAAGTGCCCTTGAGCAAGGCACCTAGCCCCCTATCTGTTCCCCAGGCTCTGTGGATAGAGGCTGCCCACCGCTCCGGGCAAGTGTGCCCCCTAGTGTGTGTGTGTGTGTGTGTGTGTGTATGTGGGGGCTTCACTGCATGAAGGAGTGGAAGGGTAATGATGGTAATATAGTGGACATTCTGAGAAATTGGAGGTTCTTTGGCTGCCTTTGTATCTATATATTTCACCTCAAAGCTATAAGAAAACTACATCCTGGGTATCAGGCATCATATACATAACCACCATAGCTCTGAGCGGTATTTAAACATAGTAAGACATCTGGTTACCATAGCCAGCACTGTCACCACCATGATTGTGACAAGACCAGTTTTTCTACATTGGTGCAGTTTACTGAGCCACCCAGAATGACTGTGATTAGTTTAATCACGCAGGAGTTCTGAATAAAACCTCTTTTTAAATGCTGCTAGGTTTACATGCTCTTGAATGTGCTGCTGCGTTCTGTCCATTCTGATGGAGTACTGTAACGTGTGTCATGTGTCATGATGTTATAAGCTCATTGCCTCAGCACTTCCATGTGTGTTGTGCGTTTCCTGGGGCAGCAGAGACGCAGGGGTGGGCTGTCACAGGCCGTTCTGGCACAAGCCACAGCACCACAGGCCTGACGAGTGGCAGCAGGTGTTTTCGGACACACCGACCTCACAGCTCTGACCCACGGGGCCTATCAATCTAGTTCAAATGGTGTGTGTGTGGATGGGGGGCGAGGGGTGAGAGAACATGGTTAATTAAGGAGCCTCCATGTAAACCAGCCCGTCTTTTGAAGTTCCCGGTGCAAAGGTGAGGCAAACTGAAAACTAAAAACAGCGTGAATTGTGCAGAGGAGCAGATGGTGGGGCTGACTTTGAGGGCTGCGTCTCCAGTCCACTTTCATGCAGAGGCTTCCAAGGAACTCCTGACAAGGACATGTCTGCCCAGTTCTGCTTAAACACTTCAAGGGGCCCGTGTGTGGTTCCACGCTTGCTTGCGATTCCTCAATAGATAATTTACATTCTGGTTACAGAGTAGAAACTTACTGACTGTAACTATTTTAATAAGTCTTAATACTAATAAGTGAGCAATTAATCTCCATGATCCAGGAGCTGATAAAAAAGTTGTTTGGAAATGAGTGAAATGAGAGATTGTACAGTGTCTTTCCAAATGTTTGCAACACTCCTATGGATTATTAGTTTATTGAAACTACCAGTGAACCTACATGTCTCTTCTGAGTGTTCTATGGAATGCTAATAATGGGAAAATCTGGAAAACCTGAAAATAATAAGTTTGGGGACTATTTTGGTTTACAACTCATTATATATATATATATGTATATATACACACACAGTCGATGGATGGGCTGGGAGTGACTCAGTAAGGTCCTGGTAGGTTGTCACAGGTATCTGAAGCCATGCTGACTGCAGTGCATCCCCTAGTTGCTGGAGGGAACATGGCGATCAAGATGGCCCCACAGATGCTCAGTAGGGTTCAAGTGCCTTCAACATAAGGGGAACTTCACTATTGTGAGCAGAAACTTGGTAACTCTTAGTAAAACGGTACATCATCCCGAATGATTTCTGTTTACATCTTTTTACATCAAATTTACTAAAAAAAATCTCTTTAAGCTCTACTATGCTAAAATGGCTAATTATGAATGGAAGCTATCTTGCTAATGATGTCATTGACATACTGCAAACTGTTGGTTGTATATTTTCATTCATCTTTATATTTATCTTTATACTAGTCATCCTAGTTTTAAAAATGATCAAAATGAATTAAACAGTAATATTTTAATATAATTGTATTATTTTATTGGAGAAGTACTATATACATAAGTGTGATTTGCAGGAGTAGAACCCTTTTCTTGATATCATCCTCTTATCATAAGAAAGCTGTAAAAACCTGAAATCTGTTCTGATTTTAATGCAATGAATCTGCCTGGTGTTTTGCATTGTCATATTTGATTAATATTTCTTTGTATGCATTTATTGAATTCTTATACATATACTCTTCTTCCAGTTTATTTAAATCTATCTATTTCACCCAGAAGATCTTTATTTGACCACTTGTACAACAACTGCAATTACACGACATTAAAACAAATGAAATCAGAAAAATGAAAATACATTTTCATTCACTGTTAGCAACATTAGCATGTGGGACTGAGGGACGTTTATCACTAAACCAGACTAAAGCATCATTATTAATGAATATATGTTTTGCTAACAGACTTTCTCAAATACAACACATTAATACTTGTATGTGGATGATGGATCTGATTAGTCTAGTTAAGATAATTAGGCTAATGCTAAATGAAAAGTTGATTACTAGTGATGTCATAATGCTAACTGTGGTGCATTTTTCTCCACTGTTAGCAATGTTAGCATTTGGGACTGAGCTATTACTTTAAGGTCATTTATAAGAAGTGAAAGATGTACCATTAAGCCATCATTATCTATGAATATACTATAGCACACATGCTAACAGACGAGCCTGCAGGCTTCCACAAACATGACTCCTGTGTCTTTTACTCCAAAATACAGCACAGAGGGTCTAATGCTAATTTTTAAGGTGGAATGAGAAGAAACTGTACAGGCCCTCCGATCCCCCACCGAGGTTTTAGGGTGTATGAGAACAGCAGTACAGGAGGGTCCTGTGAAATGTGAGTCTGTGTGTGAAGTCTGAGATGTCTGAGGTTTGTCACTGTCTCTCGTTCGCATGCTGCAGATTCTCTGTAACCGATGCGGCTCGACCTTGACTCTTCCTGATGAAATCTCACAAACTACAGCGGTGTCCCTCAGTCCTTTTTAAGGGACAGTAAGAGGTCTATGGATTTAATTCCGTTACAACTTCCAGCTGACAGCAACTTGACGACCCTGTTTACTAAAGAAGGCACTGTTACCATTTACACCAAGGTGGTCTAGAACTCTACTGCACATCATAGATTACAGAGACCCAAACAACCAGCACAAACGGCATTGTAATACAGCCCTTATATCATTGATTTATTGTTACCAGTTGTTTGAGATATAACATCAAACAACAAATCAAACATCCGCCTTGTGTTAACTGGTCTAAGCAGGACAAGAGTTTTTAAACAAAAAGATAAAATATAATAAACACATTTAAAAAAACTGCTTTAAACGTGATGCATTTTGCTCCAGGGACATCTCCATGTCCTAAGGTCCCTGTTTTTCTGTATTATGAGGTCATTTAGCAGCAAAAATATGACAATGCTACATTTATGCTAACAAGCTAATGCTACTGCACATTAAAATACAGTAATTTTGCATTAAAAGTAAGTCAACTATAAAACTACTCAACCTGTACCTGCTATCACTAAAGCAGCTTAACCACCACATTCAGCACAGCTAGCTGGTCTGTGTGCAGTATTCTGAGGAGGTTCTCACTTCCCAGTTGTATGATGCTAACAGCAGTGTTAGCCTGCATGAAGTAGTACATAGATAGTACAACATCTTTGGAGATTCTTTCAAGGCTGGAAGGATTAGGATTAGCATCCTAAAGGGGAACTAACTGAGCAAGAACTTTTCACAGTGGTGGTGAATGGAACCAGATAGCCTCCTCTAAAAGCTCCCTCACAGAAAGTTACTACATGAGATGGTTATGAATATGCTGCCTGATGTCTGAGACGCTGTTTATGATAGCTTGGAGAAGATTTCAGCCATTCATGGTGGAGGGATACATGCTACAGGGCGCTGTGAGGTAAAAGAGTCCCCCAAAGAAAACTTATTTTTGCAGATTTTTATCAATGGTCCATATAAACACTCAGAAGACACGTGTATGTTCACTGATGGTTTAGTTAGTAAATATCTAAATGTGTGTTGTAGACATGGAGAACCCCGGTTCCCATCACCACTGTAAAGAACATCTGAACCATCTCAGACCAAACCTGCTCTAAATTCGTTTTTGAGAAATTGGTGTTCTCCTTTAAAAAAAAAGGAGTTCTCCTTTAACCTGTTCCCCATTCCTCATTCTCTTAACTACGTAACTTCCAGATTAGTTTCACAGTGGTGACTAAATAATCAGGGTAGCACATGGATAATGAGTCTAGAGGTGGAGAGGTGATTCACTTTCTGGTGAATTTGTGATCCTAAGCCACTAATGCTAATTTTCCTTGGTCAGAAAGGCCATTATCCAGGTCCAACTATCCAATCCTCAGACAAGAGCTGTCGTAATCCTTGTCCTGACTGCTCTGTGCAGGAGTGTATGGGCATGTGTGAGGTGTGTGGTAGAGGGAGGGGTGATATAAATACTGATGCACCTGGAAAGTTGTCTCATTATTCCACAACATGCTAGATAGCTATTCTGAGTTATATGACATCATCTTTCTCTTCCGTAGACACACCTTTGTTTGAGATCCGTGTTCCTGCTCAGGCGTGTTTGTGTGCTCAGCCTGCTTGCGGTTAGAGAGAGTGGGAAGTCAGAGTGTTTCTGGGGAGAGTGGACCTGCTGTGGAGCATCTCTTGGCACAGTGCGTATGACTCAGCGGTCCTCATGTCCTGTGTCTTCTATGAATATGCATTCTCCCACTTCTGCTCTTAAAGGAACATTTCGGGCAAAATGAATCTAATTAATGCAGTTCCTCCCTCATCCGAATTAATCCAAATGTGTGGTGTCTGAAGTTTGCTTCTTTAGTTTTGCATTGGTGCTACGAGTCTGATGAAGCGATGTAGGGAAACAACCCACAGATTTACATCATGCAAACCACATGAGGTCATTGTCTTGGTAAGGTCTGCACCATGCTGACCGTTTGCCATCCTAGAACCACACAGATTAATGCTAAGGTCTAACTGCAGTAGTTCTACCCCTGATTTAAATGCACAGGTACTTTTATTTTAGAAAATAAACCAAAATACCAAAAACTACTGGGAGAAGAAAAGGGCAATATAAAATGAATGTGTCGGAAATGCTGATCGTGTGTTAAACTGGTTATCACTGTGTAACAGGCTTTGTTTATGATACTGTTAATTATCTAGTAAACTAGACAAGGAGGATTACAGAGATTACTGAGATGAAGGAAGTGAGTAAAGTAAACAGTACATGGAAAATGACAACAAAAGTGTTTTATTGTCTAGTGCTCTGCTTATCCACGGGAGCCCAGCCTGAAAAACACCAAGCAAATAGCCAGTTGGCTGCCAGCTTTGCCATAAGCGGGGCAGCAGTGGCCCATTATCTACTTCCATTCTGGGATATTGGTCCTTTTTCCCTGGGGGCCCATTTTTTTTACCTGGACACCAGAGCTTGATTTTTTCATGGTTACATTTTGCCAGGGTCATACTTCCAGGGCCCTACTTTTCCCATGTCATATATTCCCAGAGCAATTTTTCTATCTTATATGCTTTCAGGGGCCTACTCTTCCATGGTCAAATGTTCTCAGGCCCCTACTTTTGCATATTCCTATGCTCCCAGTGCTTTGTATTTTAAAGGGCCCTATGCTTTCACAGTTCCAGGACCATTTACTTGCTGATTGAAGCATCTAGGAAACCATCTATTTCATACCATGTTTCGGTACGAAAAATGAATTTTAATAACTCTAAATATGTTTTCATAAGTTTCAGTAAATAAAATCTGATAATAAATCTGGTTCACAGACATACTGCTTCCATACAGATACTTTCCATACTTAAACACACCCTGTTTCAACATCCGAGAACAAAAGTGAGAATCAGCCATTCAAGACTACTAATTCATGAACTTGCTGGCATTCAGGCTAACACTAGGATCTTTGATCCTCCTTTTAAATACTGCTTTCATATCCATCCATATCCACACAGGGGAGTGCCAACTGAAGTCCCTTTATTGTAGTAGTGCTTGTCTATGCCTCCACTGATTCATATTTTCCAACTATGATGTCAGATTTGCTGTGTTCTAGCTACGTTCCAGCCTTTACATGGCACACATCTGTTATATGTATGGAAGTTGGTTACTTTATTCTGCTACCTTGTTGGCTAGCAAGTTAAGGACTGCACAGCTAGCACCAAAAATATTAGGGTTTGTCTGCCACACTACATACCAGATAAAGCAGAATTCAAAATATTAATAAGAATATAAATATCAAAATACCAGTGGACCACCAGCATTGTAGCCTGCAGGCCAACAGTGGCCCCCTTGCCTTTATTTCAGCCTAGTGAAACACTTCTGGCTACCTTTGGTAGCTACGTGAGTGTCACAGCTTCAGTGCGAAACTACGGAAGGAAAATCTGAACACCAAACATGTCCTGGCAGAGTAGCTTCATTCAGGCGGAGGAGATAAAACCGTACAAACTGGAATTCTGTTCCTGGAATTCTGAATCCTTTAAAGAAACAGCACCTACAAACGCTAACATGGCTGCGAATCAGTGACAGCAACAGGAAGCTGGTGAGCCTGGTTTGTGTAACGCTAGCTGGGCACGACCGGCTTCCTTTCATGATTAGCAGCGTTGAAGTTTCTGGCTGAAGGTTCAGGGAGCTTCAGCACAGTCAAAGGCCTGGAAGCAGTGGGAATTTTCTCCGGCTTCTTTCTATAGTAACGTCAGCGCAGTCCATGTTCACATGCAGAAAGAGCGCAACAAAGCAGGTGCAGCCTGACCTTCCATTCCAGAGAGAGAGAGGGAGAGAGAGAGAGAGAGAGAGGGAGAGAGAGAGAGACAGAGACAGAGACAGAGACAGAGAGAGAGGCAGAGAGAGAGGCAGAGAGAGACAGAAAGACATAGAGACAGAGAGATAGAAAGACAGTGTGAGAGAAAGAAAGTGGGAGAGAGAAGGGGGAGAAAGAGAGGCAGAGAGACAGAGAGAGAGAGAGACAGAGTGGAAGGAAAAGGAGAGAAATAGAAACTTGGGGCAGAAGAGAGATAAAGACAGAAGCAATCAAATAAAGAGGTGGTGTATGATAAAAAAGTCAGAGAGAAGGACAAAGGAGGACTTAAGATGAAAGAAAGAATGAAAGTGAGAAGGAAGATAAAGAGAGAGGGAGAAACAGAAAAGACAGCGAGGGAGCAGACGGTTGCTTTGGTCCTGTAGCAGCTGTCGGTGACTATATTTGTCTGAGGATCACCACTGCTGTTCCCCAGACATGAGCCAGTTTTCACACTTTAAAGGGGGTGGGGGGTGTGGGGAGGTGGATCAATGAGGGGGCAGGGGGTGGTGGTGATGTGTGGTTAGGTGGTGGGGGGTCTAAAATAAACTGCACTGTAACTATAGGGACTGTGAACTGCTCTATAGCAGCACAGAGGGACTACCATCCAAACCCTGTGCTGTACTGTGGTGTCCTTCCTCCTGTGGGACTGTGGGACAGTGAGCGGCAATGTTAAGGGGCCCAAGCACTAAAGACGCATCCAGACGAACAGCGAAGTCATTCTGTTTATTATAACTTAAAACAATTTCAAAAAAACAAAAAAGGGTTTCAGGGACAGTCAATACCAAAAAGTTAATCGACATCTCAACTGTGAAAATGAAAACATTGAGATTCAATCCTGAAAATATCAAATCGACTCAATACCCAATACTATCAAATGCAATACAATCATATACTCTTTCCATCAAAACAGAGCTTTACTGAAATAAGTTATGTTTTTAGAAAAATACAGACAAATTTAGCTGAACTTTGTAGAAATGCTTAAAAATAGCACAGATATTCTTCACTGGTGCAATAGGGGGCTCTTATTCTAGAACATTACAGTTAAATTTTTTTTTTGGTTTCAATTTAGAAGTAGAATAAAAATGTAAAAGAAAAAAAAAAAGCCATTTACACAGCCACTTTATATAAATATAATCCAAAGGGAAATCTCCCCATCCTAGAAAACAAATACAACCAAAATTAATTTCCTCAGTTAAAAAAAAATTAAATAATAAAAAAAAATAAAATAAAATTAACAAAACAAACAAACAAAAAGTTTGAAGATGGTTCAACTATCCCCATCTGATGCTCCTCTCCTTCCTTGCCTCCTTCTCACATGCTCTCGCAGTCTGAACAAACCTCTGCAAAAACAGTCGTCCTGTTACTGCTCCGAAATTCGGAGAAGCGTTCCGTCCATCACACTCGCGCGCACACACACTCACGCGGCTTCTTTCAATACCAAACCTAAAGCAGGAACCAACTTCAAAATGTACCATGCACATGATGAAAACCATGTGCATTATAATTTAGGTATAGAACATCTAAATATATATATTCAGACTATGTATATAAAATATATGCATATATATTATTCTGTTCAAATACTGGCACAAAACTGCCACATAGAGTTTAATCTAAAGTAAAACCACGTCTTCATGCACCACCAGACAAATAAATACACTACAGAATAATAGCAGACTTTAATTAAATCTCCAATCAAATTAAGACAGAAATTGAGAAATAAAAATCACTAATTTTCTGAGGTAAACTAGAACACTTTGTTTCTGTTACAAAATAAAAGTCCTTTAAGGCATCTGTCTACATTCAACTTGCAGAACCAGTGGCTCAACCTGAATGCATTCGAGCGCTCAGGGTGTCGCATGTATGCGTCCGGTGAGAGTTGGGTGAAAAGGTCTAAACCAGCACAGTCTCTGACCACTACATGTGCAAAATCCAGTGCATCAACCAATCAATCAATCAATCAATCAATCAATCAATATTCAAACAAAATAAATAAATACAAAAATAAATAACTTAAACACCATGCATTATATCCTACACTTGACAATATCTGTACTCTATAATAGCTGCTACTCCACCCAAAGACACTATGCTAACTGTAGAACTTTACGCTTAATAAAACAAATCCACATGCTGATCGATTTCATTAGTGATGCACTGATCCGATTCGCCAGCATGAATCGGTTATCATCCAGACGGGACCGATTTATTATCAGTGCCGTTTCTCATGCTGTGTTTAGGTGCTCAGTGGGAGGGTTGCATATAAACTACTAAATACGACTTCACTCCATTCAAGTGCTCGTTTGTAAATATGCCCACCACCTGGGACAAGGAAGCATGGAGATCCGGAGAAAAACCCTGCTGTTCGTGGCTGTCTTAAAGCACATGCTGCTTCACATTCACTACAAGTTTCACTCACGTAAAAGGTGACCACATCTCAAACTCATGTATCACCTAAAATCCCCAGCGTAGCTGTAAATATGACTTTGTGGGCTGTGCAAGCACAGTCTTAGGGGGAAAATAGGTATTTCCCAGTTTCCAACACCAACTGAATGCACCTTTGTTCCAAAACGTGATGCACATTAATCGCATGTCAAAATAAAAGCTCCTAAAAATAAAAACAAACTGTGCAAATAACTTCAAACTTCTGCAAATAACTATTTCACATTTTTACATTCGTATCAATGTAGGCTAAATAATTATAACTTTCTATTATGGCTAATAATAATGTGACTAAATGTTTGAAGAGAAACATAAAAATACGGTTGAATTTGAAATTCTTGTCTAGAGGACCTCATTTTTAAAAATGCGTACTAAAATAGATATGCATTTTTTTGGAATTAACTCTTTAATAAAGGTTTTACACCAAAAAAGTACCTGATGGTATGTGAATTGCAACTGGGAGAAAAATGGTCGGATCGGTGCATCCCTATTTTTTTCATGTTGGCCAATTAAAATATTTTAAATTAGCACAATTATTAAATCTAAACACAATACTGTCCTCAATAACAGACTATAAAAAAGAGACTTTTTTCATATGAGGATGAATAAATAAATACGTATATAGAAAACGAAAAAATCACACGCACATACACACACACACACACATACACACACACAAACACAAATACACACACGCACACACAAAAAAACAAACGATCAAGACACAGTTATTAAACTAGTACCACACGCAAGCATGGCATCGATTAACCCCTTTAAAACAGCATGAGCAAGAGGTGTTAGACACAGGCTTCAGAGACGGCTAACGCAATAAGACTGGCAAGTGACCCTTTTTCAAATGTGCATGGTGTTTTGATCTTAGCAGAGAGTGGAAGCTGGTACACACTCTCCGGTGTCCAAGCACACACACATACATACACACACGCACCCACGCACACACTGGCATCATACTGCACATCTCCCCTCGACAACGTCAGATGGTAAAATAGTAAGGCAGCTGTTCGCTTCCGTCAACTAAAAGTGCATCTCCGAACATATCCAGTTAAGACCACCCCCCCAATATTCCTCCCCAACAGTCCCCCCCGCCCAGCACAACCCGTCCCACAGCAGTGGGCACCCATGCACTTGACTGGGAACGGCTTGGATCAGCAGATTTTCCTATTATATTTTCCTTTCCCGACGACTGCTTTGCTTCAGCTTTCACAGAGCCCAAGCGAGTCTCAAATCGTGGCCGGAGGAACTGGGGTGGTTCTCAGCTCCGGGACGTTCTCCCCCAGCGTTTTCGCTCTAATTCCAGTCGTCCAGTCCTTTGCCTGTGTCTGAGTCTGAGCGGCGTATGTCTAAAGGCCGTCGACGCAACTGCAGAGAATTATGGGGCCTACGCCGCGCGTTCTGAAGAACTCGCTGAAGGGCCAAAATAGTTAGAGGGTCAGTGATTATGTTCCATCACATTCAGGCACAACTGCAAGAGCAACTAGCTCATCCATGCTCCGCCCAACAGTGCAGGATTGGACAGGCTTTACAGAATGTTGGCAAATTAGAGTCAAAATGCGTAGAATCATAACTGACTTATAAACAACTTATAAACTGACTTAAACCCAAGTTTCTAGTGATAATATTACTGAGAAACTTCCAGACTGTGGTAGTGATAGGAATCAGGGCTTCATGTTGTATTGATCTTCTCAAAACAGTGAAATCTTATGGTGACCAACTTTCCAGTCTACATGATCTACAGCAACTCAGTGCCATCAGAACAGAAATCTATCTCAGATTTTTCCATTATTTGAAAAAGGTTTTTACATTATGTGTACACTGATAGTTCATTAGGACAGATATTAACCATTTCATATTTAAATGGTTCTTGGCATGGTGAAATGGTAGATTAATAAATGTAGATTGATATGGTTCATCCATATGGTTCTATATCACCCAAATGGGGTCTGTTAGAGAACTATTGTTTGCAGAACCTAGAAATGATCGAGAATCGCTGCTACTGAGTGCTGATGGGTTAGAATTGCTGTTACTGAGTGCTGGTAGGTTAGAATTGCTGTTACTGAGAGTGGATTGGTTAGCATTACTGTTACAGAGATACATGAAGTTCATCGGCGGATAAAGCAAACACACACAAATACATAATACACATAAATAACTGTTTTTTTCTGGCTAAAATTAACCTTCTTTTTAATGTATTTATGTTGCAAATGAGTGATGATTGCAAAGTGATCTAGAACAAAGGAAAGGCACTACATAAATAATTTATAAAGCTTTATTACCTAGTTACTCAATGCTTTACCTATTACTATTATTATTTTTATTATTACTACTACAACTATTCCTATTAATATTATACAGAGACGTGATGCTAAAGTTGGTGTATAAATGTTACGTAGTGGTAATACACAGTTTCCTTGACAAATGTAGCGCAGCTGCTGGCGGTCCAGTAAAAATCTGGTTCGTTTATCTTTTTTGTCAGAGCTGGCTGCTTCTCATTGTCTGAAATGAGAAATGACAAGCCCCACAAAGTCTCTAATAAGTTAGGAGATGAATCTCTCACTGATGCTTGCTGTGGCTACGAGTCAGGAAGATAGTACACGCTAATCGGTTTGATCTTTTACACGCATCCATAATAAATATCATTTGAAACAAACAACATGCTCGACAACCCATACGATTCCTCATGGTCTTTGCCAACATTCCATAAAACTTGTCCAAATTACAAGAGTAGCTATGAAAGATTGTACTTCTGGGTGGAGCACGGACAGGTCAATAACAAAACCAACAAATTCAAGGCTGCCAGCTGGGAAAGCAGCCGCAAACAGGCGGTTGTGTTCTCAAAGCGTGGTGGAACAGAAGAGCTGAACTAGGATCAACAACTGATCCAGAGTAGCCCTGCTGACCTCAAATGCTTTGTGAACACCTGCTCAGGTATTTCTGCAGAGAGGGAGCATCATCCTTATTGTGTTCCCATCACTTTCTTACCTGAGTTTGATGATGCGTCAAGTCAGGAAATGGACAAAAATAATAGCTAGTCCGATATTTATCAGCATCACTAGTGCCACCAGGATTGAGTTAGGACCCTGCAGAGGAACAGACATGGAGAGATTAGATGAGGAAATCACTTGGCAGTTTTCTTCCCTAATTTATCCCAGGTGCTAGCTGGGCCAGTTCAATAGCCTAGCATCAGGCCGAGTTGGAGGACCATTCAGCCTGCCTACAGACCGCAAGGCCAATTATGCCTGTACTGATGGCTGTGGCATCAAACGTATGATCTATGGACAACATGAATTATTTATTAAACATTTAATACACATTTAATAGCTTTGATTACATTTATTACATTATTACATCCAATAAAAGTTTGTTTTTAGAACACTGTTGTTCCTCCTTCAAATCCAAATCCTGCATTTCCAAAAAAGGACGGGAGAATGGTCCGTTTCCAAAATCTTGAACTATTGTGGAACAGACAGATTAATATTTACACCCCAAACATTTACATACAACCATAACAGAGCTACAGAACCAACACGGAGAACTCCAGCACTCCAGGCTGGGAAGGGGATGTCGTAACTTCCTTTCCCAAGGAGGCCAACTGTCAGTGCTACATGGTTGATGTTCATCTTTAAGCCAGGCTGAAGTTGCTTCCTTTTCACCAGCTTCTTAATCCAATGTTCCGTTCCATCTTAAATGCTGCAGCTTGTACAGGAACCAGAATGGAACTGCAGCACCATTTAAGGTTCGCACAGTTCACTCTCAAGTCCATACATGTAAAACTAACAAGCATGTTTACATATATTTGCTTATGTTGACCTGCAGCTGTTTAGCCCCACCCCTTCTTACTGAAGTTATAAGGAGTGCTCAAGCTGGACTGTTTGTCTTAATGGCGGAGCAGCTAAAACCAGCCTGTTTAACTATGACTGATAAAGAGATGGTCATGGCTCATGACTGATATTTGATGTATGACCTATGTGGTCCAAAAACAAAGAAAAACAAAGTATCTACTGGACACTTGAGTTTAGTTAAGCTGAGTTTAGTTAAGCTGAGTTTACTCACTGATTCTTCCTCAACCATGTCGGTGGTAATCTCCATGCTGGCTTTCTTGGTTTCTGCTAGACTCTTTGGCTTCAGAGATTCCTGCTTCCTCAGCTTGGGTGGTTCCGGCTTGCTCTCTCTGGCGCTGGTGGCACCCGAGCTGTAGGAGGTGTACTGGTGCTTGGTGGGTTGCGGCATCCTGGCTAGAGCGGTGGAAGTGGCGTGATGCTCCTCATCCTCCGGCTCCTCAGGTGGGATCATAACTTCCGCCTTTACGTAGTAACCGTGGTACTGCGAGTGGAGCTCTCCGTTTCCGGGGCTCGAGGGGTTGGCGACTGCCGCTGTCGGCTTGTTGGGTGCAGACAAGTGTGGGGTCGGCTTGTTAGGTGCAGACAGGTGTGGGACGGGAACTACTTCCTGCTTCACGTCCTGTTTGGTGGACGTCCTCGGGGCGGGTTTAGCCACGCTCTCAGTGGCAGGCGCTTTGCTCTCTTTGGGCATTTTTGGGCCGCTCCGGTTAAAAAAGGATTTCTTCTTGCTGAGCGGTGGTGAGGGGGGCGGGGTGGGGCCTGGGCTGGGGGTAGGCGTGTGGGTGGGCGTGGTGCCCTTGCGATAGAAATGGGGGCTTCCTGAGGGGGACTTTTCCTTTTTCTCTTCAGGGACTTCTTTAATTTCAATCGGCTCACTGGAAAACCTCTGCTTGATGTAATCGGGACCTATAAAAAAGAAAAAATATTTTTACTATACAGCATATGCAATCAAACAGCCTTGATAATAAAACTATTACAAATAAAATAATGTAATAAATAACAATATTACAAAGACAAAGCATTACAAATGTTTAGTTGATTTTCCACCAAAGGAAATAAGTCAGCACATTTTCCAAAAGTAGGGGGGATTTAATAGAGTGGACAGTGAATGGACACAGTGTTTAAACACTCCAGCAGCACTGCTGTGTCTGATCCATTCACACCAGCACAACACACACTAACACACCACCACAATATCAGTGTCGCTGCAGTGCTGAGAATGATCCACCACCCACATAATACCTGCTCTGTGGCGGTCCTGTGGGGGTCCTGACCATCGAAGAACAGGATAATAGAATATACAGAGAAACAGATGGACTACAGTCTGCAACTGTAGAACTACAAAGTGTCCTATATGGTCAGTGGAGCTGATACAGTGGACAGTAAGTGTAGATACAAGGAGGTGGAGCTAATGAAGTGGCCTGTTGTGTATATATATCAATAATATCCAGAACATTTGAACTCAATATGTGTAATTGTGTTTTGATTTTCTAAGTAAAAAAAAAAAAGAAAAAAAAAAAGAAAGACATCATTTTAACCTAAATATGGAACGTCTCTCCCAATTTCAGTGCACAGGTTCCATTTATCTGCCACATTTTTTTTCCTGTCTAGTATTACACAAAACTAAACTTTTTAAAAAATTTAATCTTTTAAAATTCATGGTTGTAATTTTACAGCAAAATCAAACAAAAGTGACTTTACTTAGACCTTTATTAATAAAAGCTTTTTAAAACAGTTTAAAACTGAACAACAACGACAACAATTAACATTAAATCCAATCAATGCTTGGGTCTTTGAGGGTTAAACAGCAGAAATGATGGCTTTAAAAGGTCTAGCGAACAAAGTTTCAACATAACAATTAAATTGGCATAAACAATTACAGTGGCTGATTTATGCTGAGTTAGATAAACAGTGTTTTGAGGATGTTTAATAAGCACCTATTATCTTTGTTTATGTTCAGTACTAAGCAGCTGTAGTCATATGGAAAACTCATTACAAGGTTATTGCACATTCAATATTATTTAATGTTTTATATATTTAAAAAATTACAGTAAACGTTACATATTAAACCTGGCAAATCTCTATATGTAATACATATATAATACATTACATAATATATTTAAATAAAATATAAATAAAAACCAAGCACATATATATCATTTGGAAAATGCAATATTTAAGGATGTAGTAACTAATTTTCACAGTCACTTTCACAGCCTGAAATTCAAAACTTCTACCTCCAGCTGTCTAAAGAGTAACGCCGGTGTTTAATTTCACTGTTCCAAATGGAAAATGGTTCTTTTACAGTTCTAGCTATAAATTATGCAGGAAAATAAGTGTACATCTCATCCAGTCCAGCAACATCTACCCATGTAGTCCAGTAAATGTGTTACTGAGCTTGAGAAACAAAGCTTCCAGTTAAGCGCAGGTTATTTCACTCAGCAAACACTTAACAGGACGTACACACGGATCTGTGTGCCTGGTGTTTCTCTTTACACAGCCAATAAAAAGTGCATTATATGTCACACACTAAAACCTGACTAGAACTGATCTTCATATTGTGTATAACTGCAGTGTTGTAGCGTTCTCCTCTCTTCCTCCCACTGTTAAAGCTAAAGACCCTCATAATAAGACACCCTGGTCCTCCATCAGAGTTTCTTTAGGGCTGGAGAATCAGACACTGCACAGCTGCTTTATGATTGAAGTGCGAGCTTCCAGGCATTCTCCAGATTCTCCTCGGCACACTCGCAGCCAAAGCGGTCTTGCAGCTGACACCGCCGGGCTTTCTAGAACTCTTACTGGAGCACCTCCAGCTCCAGCCACAGCCGGCCGTGTAAATCACTCTGTTTATCAGACGCTTCACACGCAGTTCTGCTGAGACTTGTCAGGAAAGGTATCAAAAGGCCTAAACCCCCGTCACCTGAGCTCGTCAAATAAAGGTGGTGCTAATCTACATCTACTGCTAAATTAATCTGCACCATCAGCCATAATTCTCCATAATACCAATATTATTACGTCATCTTAGATGTCTGAAGTCTCATTTAGACATCTAACAAACGGATTCTAGCAAGGAGGTCTACTACTTTATCAAACCTGTATCTTCCATATAGTAACCTGATCAGAGAAGCTTTAATTAACATCTGCTAAATTAACTTTAAAATAGTTTAACTGTAGAGAAACTGACATGTACAGTGATGGTGAAAAGAAACCACCAGGTAAACCACTAGTGAACCTACACGTGTCTTCTAGTGTAAAGTAGAATGTTATATGGAATGTTTATGAAAACTTGGATATAATAATATGTTTTCTTTGGGGGACTATTTTACCTCACAGCACCCTGAAGCATGTATCCCTCCACCATGAATGAAGTTTAAGGCTGAAATCTTCTCCAAGCTATCATAAACAGCATCTCGGACATCAGGCAGCATATTCATAACCATCTCATGTAGTAACTTTCTGTGAGGGAGCTTTTAGAGGGAGGATGCCTGGTTACCTCCACCACCACTGTGAACAGTTCTGACTTTATCTAGAACAAAGTGTTTCAACCACTCTGAATTACTCTGTTTACATATATACTGACTTTTTAATAATGCACAAATTTTGGATGATCTGAAAGCAGCTTAACATGACTGACTAACCATAGAAAGAAATATAGAGCTAGTGACACATTACATCACACAGTGTGAACAGGGCTGTTTCAGGATTCCTTCTTGAATGTATCATTTTGGACATTTCTATTCAACACAGTTTAAGGAAATCAATGCAGGCAGCAAACGATGCTAACCAGTGGCTATAAACTTTCTCTACTTTATATCCACATTAGCTTTGTGGCAAATGCATTTCTTGAAGTATATCAATACTTGTGTTCATATTTAATCAACATAATTGAGGAAAAATCATTTCGGAACGTAGTCTTCACAAAGCCAGCAACTGGCTAGCTGATACAACTGATAACTGATATAAAAGGATTTAGTACCAATTTTTTTAACGCACGGAAGGAGGAGTCAAGTTCCACTGGAGGTTATGTGTAAACCTATTTCCGGTTTCATGGCTGTATTTTATTATTCCTCATCTTTGGCCGTATTCCCAAGCTTTAGACAGGATGCAGAAGCAAGGACCAAGCTTGCAAAACTCAATAAGGGATATAAATTCTTTTTTCAATGTTGTAGATAAGGAGATCGGTGTTACCAGTCTCTATAGAAAAGCAAGGAACCACTCCGAGTAGAGGTCCAACGACTTTGAAAAGGTTCTTAACAAGTTCATCCAGTTCGCTGTTACTACCCTGCTGTTTACACACCCATTGCTGTACATTTCCATTACCTGCTGGCTATATTCACGTTGAAGCTCAGGTGCAATTTTTTTCCCCCAAAATATTACTTTTACTGCTTTCAACCACTTTAATCAGTTCAGTCAGGTATGTTACTGCTTGGTCAGAACAAAGGCCTGGACCCACACCACCCCTGTGTAGGGCCACCAGGGTCTGGCCATGCTGAGAAGATGTGAGATCAGAGATGGGGCTGGAGTGGTCTGGTTGTTTTCATACTCTGCATGAACACTAAGCGCGTTGTTGAGAATGTGCTGAAGTCTCTGTCGACTCTTGGCAGCGATACCGATGCAGCCCTGAAGACAAAGGACGCTGTGAGCTTCAGGGCGTTCAAACAATCCGGAGAGAGAGGGAGAGAGAGGAGAGCAGGGAGACGTCTCGGAAACAAAGGGATAACTGACGGATGATGCGCCTGTTATGTGTGACAGTGAGAAAAGACTAGCAAAGTGGTTTACTTGTGTTCCATCATTTAGAACTGCAACCTTGTAGTACACAGCTTAGGTAAGGGGCTGCTCCTCTGCAGAGAGTCTGCATAGCTTAATGCACATTTAGAGCTTATCTGCCTAATTTAACCACAACAACAATAACAACATTATTTGTCCAAAAGGTGCTCAAACTGCACATCACTGCACGTTGTTCTCTCAGTAGAAAACAGACCTTGTTTCTCCTTATCACAGATTCTAATTGTAGCAAACCGTAAACAAAGCTAACCGCTAACTGGTAATGTACGTCCATGTGTGTGCATTTCGCTGCTTATAAGGAAATCAATAAATATAAAACATATCCAGATATACACACATAAGCACTCATATCAGCATAGTTAACCATCTTACACACAATAACTTCTACAGTGTGACTTTAAACACTACAAACAATGAAGTAAAATCTATTTCAGATGATTTATTCAATGTAAATGCTTTTGAATATATCACTGTAATTTATGAATATTAATCATATTAGCATATTACTTTTGATGCTACCCAGCTTTCCTTGGATATTTTAAAGTCGTCTAAGCTCAGTTATGGGCTACAATAGTTCCATACACTAAGGGTGAGCTATACGGTAAATATTAAGCGTAATATCATGGTACTTCAAGTCATTTTCACGAAACAATATGCATCACATTATTAAGATTTTTTAAGATTTAATAAGTTGTAATACACACAACAGAACCTGTAGTACAACACATGAAAAAAATACTACAAGAATTATAAACCTACTAATAGGACAGTTATTCAATCTGTACTGCATTAATGGCAGTTTTATTTACAGTCTAATTAAGCTCACTTTATAATCAAACACGTAGCCAGTGTTCTTCACAGCCGAGATCCTTGATATGCTCTGAAAAGCGCACCTTGACAGAATTTACGATGAAAATGACAGAATATTGACATATCACTCACCACTACTGCACACTTATCAGCAACCCAATAGATACAGTCAGATTTCCTGTTGGACATGTTTATTATTTACCAACTTTTTAAACTATTAACTCAATTTTAAATTGTGATCTGACCAGAGCTGTTTATAAACAACTGCATCTCCATCATTAAACAGCTCAAAATATATCAACATATTAATTATTTAAGCATCGCGTCCCATCGTGCCTCTGAAGCACAAGTACTACAAAAGGGTTCAGACATTTAAGCGACTCTCAGACTCGTATGACGAAATGATGGGTTTTCTTAGCGGAAGTGAAGCGGACTGCAGCAGGAAAGAGCTTTATCAATAAATGATGTTTTATCTGCAGGAGGGAACAACCAGATCAGAATCCGGATATCAAATAGCTCAAAGCTAAATCTCTCATGTACATTAGAGTGATTATGTCAGTACAGTGTCAGCCCTCTGCCTTCGTTACCTAACACAACCCAGCAGTTAGAAAGTGATTAAGGGTAACGCATGGAAGTAGGACACGCGGTCATACAGGTCAGATACTGGGACTCAGGGTCTGAGATCAGCTACTGTGCTCATCCAATCTCAACCCACACTCCCTCTGCACCTCCTAGCTGGAGGTACAGAGGGGTGTCATGATTCATGAATTAATCTCAGTTACTTAATTAATAGATTAATCAATTAAAACTGACCTACTTAATGAACAGACAATGATTAGCATGCACAAACCATTTCTATGCATTGTTATATAGTATTAATATTTTTACATTTAGTAATTTAGTAATAAAGGCCTTCTCATTTACTTTTTAGGTTGTGTGGTTGAAAGACCTGGCACAGCTTCTTATTGTTCATTTAAATACATTTTTGTTATCTGATTGTCCAGTTAATAGTTAAATCAATGGTTAGAGTACTGATGCAATAGCAGTGACTTCCCTATTCATCAACACTGTACTACAAACAGTGCTGTAGGGTAATGTATATAGTCTTATCCCATAAAAACAGCAATGATATCACAAAGACAAAGTCATTTCCATTGTTCCACAGACAAAACCTCACCTGAAATTCCTTAAACAGACCACCAAACCACACTGCAAGTCTAAAATGACCCAGGCCTTAATAAACAACAGTCCTGGAGTTTAATTGTAGGCCAGCTTTCCCACAACGCTATTTCAGTGCTCAGAAGCCTCTGTTAGCTATCAGCATACATGTACTTTTATATATCTATGCTAATATATGCTTTGCTGGATGTATAACACTCCAGTTTGGAAGCATTTAAAGATGTTTAATATTCCCCTTTCTGCTCCGTCTTACTCTGTGTAGATCTTCTGAAAGCAAATGCTCATAACAGGTTTCTTCTAATATCTGGAGGCAGCAGGCGGAAAGCTTACTATTGCATAATCAAGCAGCAACCTAAAATACCCAGCCTGGCGTTTTTGGGATCCACTGAACAGAAGCATTTCCTGTCAGTGAGAAAAACCCCCGACCCTCGCGTTTTCCCAAAATAATCTCCCTGCGCTTTGGAGCCGAGCGAGCCGACTGGCTGCAGCAAACGGAACAGCGGATCATTTATGCAAACGATATGCGTCTCCTTCAGAGCACGTTCGCATCAGCTCGACTTACTCTTAGCCCAATAAAGACGCACTCGAGCCAGACACAAAGACCAGGACACAAAGACAATGAGGTGAGGGGTGAATGGGGGGATGTGTCGAACATTGCCTGGCATTCAGTATTTTATGCCCATGATGATAAACGAAGAAGCAAACTTGTGCTGATGATGTAATGTAAAACGGCCTGGTCTAATTGGCTGCACGCTGGCACCCACAACCCAGGTGAAGTGATACACCTTCAGCAGGGTTCAGTGCAGAATTCCCAGTCTAGGTCAAATGAGAAGCTTCCTGATCGTTACTAAACAGCTGAACTTCCACGAGCTCTAATTAACATGAACCAGGCCGTCTCTGTGTAGAGCAGGCAATTTTAAACCCACCAGTTTATCAGCCTATTACTAGTTATCAGTACAAACCCTTTCACCATACAGGATACAGTTATTACTGAAGGGTACGCTTCACATGTGCCTTTGTTCCCTGGTACAGCAGGCTGTGTTTTCTGGCTGAGATGATTCCCTTTATAACTGCCCCTTTAAATCAGGTTCAGTGTTAGACGTCATTTTATTTCTCTTCTGATATCAATGCATCAAGCATTTCACAACTGGGAAAAGGGTTAATATGAATGTGTTCAGTAGAACACTAAACATGGCCCACCAATTTGCTGAGATTGGTATCCTTATGGGACCAGATTGATCAGATGGCCACTGTGTTGGGTGATAAATAGTAGTAATGTAATTTTCTCAGGGGGCTCAAAGTCACAGACACTCATCCCCTTACTGGACGGTGATATGAATTTGGTCCAAATGAAGAAAATAAATATATAAATTAATAAAATATAATAAATAAATTAATTAATAAATGAAGTTTAAACATGTCCAGAATGATGAAAGGAAAATAATAATAATACATATATATAATTATTGTAACTTGATGTGCCCCAGTGTCTCTGGGTTAAATTGTCTGTGTGTGTGTGTGTGTGTTTGAGGTACCTGGCTGGTGGAAGTTGGGGGACAGCTCTCTGGCCACTGCTCGGGCGACGTCCGAGTTCTGGCAGGCAGCCAGCGCGACCTGGTCAGCTGCTTCACCCTTCGCTCGGGCGTGGGCTGTCCTGAAAGGCAACATGAGAGGGCCAGGATTAAATAGCGAAGGATGAAACATGGAAGAAGGGATAGGAGGAGGGCACAATGACACACAAACACACAGTCTTTTGGACCGGACCGGACCGGCTCAGCTCGGCTCAGCAGGGCCACTTTAAAGAATGTACTAACAAAGTGATGAACTTGATGGACTGCAAATCTGCTGATGACTCTGAAACCTCTGAATCAACTGATATTGAGCTCTTGGTAGAGCAGTTCAGGCAGCCCTCTGTCAGCTCTACATACTGAAGTTGCATGAAAGTAACGTGAAGATAAATTCTAAGAACCGTTAAGCACAGTACAACTCTGCTGCAACAGCTGCAGGCAGCTCAACTTTACAAAACAGCCAATCACAAGGGAAATAACGCATCATGTGATCAAGCAAAATTACATCATTCAAACAAGCAGATCTATATAGATAGTGGTTTGAGTGAAAGCTGACAAGGATGCTAGTGTTTCATGCCCTCAGTTGCCTGAACTTTAGCCCAGCTGCTCATATAGCCCAGTTTCTGCCAAATGCAGTAACTGAATGTGTTGTGTACAACTTCAATAACGTTAAACTGTCAAGCTGCACGGTAATCATATTGTATGCAACCTGCAACACACAAGTAGTTGCATGAAAATTGCACACTGTGTAAAGGCAGTCTAGGAGTTTAGAGACACTGGCCAGAGGGGGTAGTGCTCCCTTTTAATAAGGTCTGGAGCCGCTACCCATGCAAGCTCAGCTGTGGACGTAACGTCGAGAGCTGTGTCTCAGTTTGCATACTACGTAAGGCTGGTGCAAAATCAATATATTAAATCACAATATTTTACATGCTAATATTGTATAATTATATTATCTTTAATTATTTTTATCATTATTAATAATAAAAACAGTATATATACACCACACATTTAAATTTTGATAGTAGAATAATAAAATTAACACAAATCTCACTCACAATTGTAAATATTATAATAATATCACATTGTGGGGTCTCCTGTAATTCCCAGCCCTGATACTAACCCAGGGTACACAGTACTACACAGCACGACGTTTAAGCCAAGGGACACATCAGAAATGATTAGCTTGTTTGCAAAAAAAAAAAAACAGTAATGCCCTTAAAACATAACATCATAAACATCACAGGCATTAACTTCAGCAGCTGCTAAGGCCCCCCTAGATACAGCAATGATCAATCCAGAAACTGTTAACGAAGTGCCATATTCTCTATCACTCTTTGGCTGGGAGCATGAGGCTAATTCCCATTAGCCTTTTAAAAGGGGTTTCTATATAATACTAGCATCAAGCTAATGACTATAACTGCTCATTGAGTGTCAGTCAAGAAGTCAGTCTGGAGCCCTGCTACTGTACTAAATAGCATATTCAAAATAGCAATGGCCCCACTGGTGGTGTACTAATTTAGCATGGCATAAGTGGTTTAAGGCGCAAAAGAAGACTTTTACAACCAGATGGAGGGAAAACTAGTGACCTTCGTTCCTGCCATGTCATCACTTAATGAACAATTTCCTCCTTTACTGATAATGATAAGCCAACATTTCTACTTTGTCCAAGAACATAAAGCTTTTTTGTGCTATATTAAGATATTTTGGATTTCTAGCTTATTAACTGACATTAATGCATATTAATGCATAAAATTAATACCAGATCAGATTCCTCTGAAATATCTTATTCAGTATTTTCATGGATATGACACCTTTATATACACACACACCCAATGTTGCCACTCAGCTGACTATATAATACAATAATTCATATTTATTTGTGTGGAATTAATGTAGATGTTTTGATCAGGACAACTCAGCTGATTGTATTTTCTGTGTTCAGCTTCTGAAGCGACTAGGCTATTTCAGATTCCTCATTCCAAGAGGCCGAAGGGTGGAAGGGAGTCTGACCTTGTTGTCACAGGTGCACTGGACCCCCCCTTGGCTCTGCTTCAGGCACCAGTGCTGGTCACCAGATAGGCACACACGCACACTTCATGTATGTGCCTCATGCAGCCAGTAATGCTCTTCAACCGTTTTCTTTTAAAGCGAAATCAGTTCATGACCGTTCATTAAAAATAAGAACGGTAGCAGCGCAAAGTGATATGGACAGGCAGGCATGGACAGCAGCGGGGGCTCCAAGCACTCAACCAAAAACGTGTCTCTAATTTTAGTCCCGTCTAGCGTTTCAGTCCAGCACTGTGGCCTCTTTGCCTGTTATTCGTGTCAGGCCGACTGGACCGGCCCTGTTTAGAGAGCTGATCTATTTGAGGAGTCCCAATCACATCTGCTGAGAGAAGCCTCAAGGCCTGGGCTTCCGGAAAAGACGCCCACCACTGTCGACCTGCTGAAGAAACTGGAGTTTGACATCTCAAATCATGATCGCTACACAAGATCATTAATAGGAGCTTCATAAATCAACACTGATAACTAACACCTGTAACCAAAGCTTGTTTCGTCGTTATGTAAAAATGTTTCTCGCATCACAGGAGGCTTTTAATTAAGATCTTTCAGAACAGCAGCAGAACATTTATAGAGCTAACTAAAGGCTAAAGTTTGTGCTGCAATGGTCAGTTTGGTTCGCTCCAGAACAAACACATGTACCACATGTACAACTTTGGTTACACACAGCATCCTGGACCATCAGTGCATTAGCTTTGACCTGAATGACCTCTGAAGGACCAGAGCTCCTTATAGCGGTGCCTGCTATAAAATCCGCTAATATTAGCACGACTCCTTCTAACGTTTCTCCTTTTAACGTCAGCTGGGAGACTGCACAACTACTTTTGTGGTCTCACTGTTTACGGTAGTTGGGTTAGCCGACCAGTTTAGCTGCATGGCTAAGTGCTACTGCGGACAGCAGACACCCACACCAGTTATCTTTCAGTTACAGCTCCGCAAGCAGCACTATAGAAGATAAACAGCAGAACAGGAACGACATTTTTATAGACCACCATCATCAAAGACGCCCACTGAGACAAAATGCAGACATTCATGGTTGTCGTAAACAGGGATAGGGCTGCATGGCTGCAATAATAAATCAGCCAACATGATTTTAATAATAGATCTAGATGATATTCACATTCACTTTGGGCGTGCATTAACCATTTAGCTATCTGCTACAGTTAACAGCTAACTGCATTAGCTCTACATTAGTCTTACTGTATGAAATTACTAGGGCCGAGATCTGAGGTATGGGACTTTTTAGGCCAGTAAGATGAGGGTATCCACTTTTTCTGGCTGGACGACTAAACAAAGTACAAAGTCAGATAACATGGCAGACGGCTAGTTAAATAAGGTTGTGTTCATGTACTCAGCACATGGGTTGGTTCTGATCGGTGGTTCACAAGCGCATGTTATTAGCTTCAATTTTCTCACTTCAAATTTGTTGCAACAACATAGTTAAACATGTAGGCTGTTATAAACATTTTGCAGCTTTCACAAACTGAAATTTACATCCCTTCAATAACAATTACAGTTTCCCCACTTGTTTGTGATTTGTGGTTTGAAAATTACGCCCTTTTAAATAGCAATTTCAGTATGAAACGGATTAGCCTTCAGGCTTTCTGCTAGACCACGGTAGCAGCAGTAGCTCTAGGGATTATCATCATAAAACAGTGATAAAGAGTTGATATTAACCCAGCCATGCAGGTCAGTTCACGGTCAGTATGTAGCTGATTGACTTGTTTATAACAGCTCATGTCATGTATAGCTATGTTTGTACTCAGCAGTACATCATACATAAAAATGATCTGACACAGCTCGGTATTCCAGGTTTTGGATGCAACTGCAACATACGAAACTGTAGGAGATGAAGAGATCTGTGGAGTGCATACGCTTGGTTTATGAAGATGTCCAGACTCTGTCAATTTGCCCATTTAGTTGGAGGCTTGACCCGACAGTCCAGATCAGGAATCCTCACCACATTGCCAGGGGTCAGCTTATTAGTGTAGGACAGCCTGTCTACTGCTGGAAGACCATTACAATACCTGAAAAAGTTATATGGATAATCCATACTCTTATACTCCTATGCCTGATGCTGCTATGCTAACGGTTCTAAATGTCAATTTTTAGTACCATTTAAGCTCTGCCCACAACCCACATAATCTCTGTTTACCAACACAGAAATGGCCTGTGTAAATACATATCAGGTGCTTTTACTGTTTGGCTAGTTAACAGAAAAATATTTTTGGCCAATCGTCCTGTCCAAACTTGGTAAAGCTTATTTCAAGGAGTGATGCAACCTGGAACCTTGGGTCGGGGGGAGGTCTTTCTCCTGTCCTGTTGGATGAGCTGAAATTTGTATTAAGGAGGTCGGCACACACGGAATGTAATCCTGCAGTCGGGGAATTATGAGAATTCTCAGACTTTCCTCATCCTTGTAAGGCCTGCAGGGTTTGCAGAGAGACTGGGGACTTATTTTCTCGACTAGAGTGAAAACACTAAAATAAGGTCCAAAGTGATGAAGACCAGCAAATCACAGCCTTCACAGAATGAAACAGAAAGCTTTTTATTTCCAGGTTTTCCAGATTTTCCCATCACCAACATTCCATATAACACTCAGAAGACACGTGTATGTTCACTGGTGGTTTAGACAGTCAATGAAATGTATATATGCGTGTTGTAGACATAGACAACCCTAGTTCCCATCACAACCACTGTACAGAACATCTGAACATCATATTAACGGTCCTACAGAAGCACAGGGAAGTTGGAGAGCTGCAGTTACATGATGAGAAGGAAACAAATACAGATGGAATCAGATCAGCGTTAGCATGTCCGTGCTGATGAGACTGAACTGCTGAACTAGCGATGAGCAGCAGGCCTGATGGTGAGGAGCTGAGCTCAGCTGCCGTAATACTCCCACAGACCAGGATTAGAGGTTCATTAAGGCTTCTGACATGGCTCGCTCTGAGTAGGCCTGCCTCCCTCACTGCAGGCAGCTGGCTACAGGCTTAAAGGACCCATACTGGACAATTTTCACACATCAGATTCTGCAGTATAACGTTTATGTGGCTTTATGTGCTAAAGAATCATAATCCATCCTCTCTTTATCCTTTAAACAGGCAGTGTATATATGTAAACTAGCTCTGTGTTGATTGGCTGCCCTTTATTGTCCGGGCTAAAAGACAGAAATTCCTAGAGAGTTGCATGGAGCCATTTCCTCCCAAAAGCCCCTCATTTAATGGTTTTCCCAGCTACACCATCCTCTCCAGTTACTCTGCCAGCCATAACAACATGCAGCATCACTTCTACTAGGTGTTTAATCAGGGCTGCACTAGGTCTGTCAGGATTCTGAAAGTCTCGGTGACCCTTAGTTGCCTTATAAATAATCCTGATGAATCATGTGTTGGATTGTTTAATGTATTAAACTGGATCCAGTATAAGCCTGAAGCACTGTCGATACCTAAAGATCCCCAGCACAACTCAAGTTCAAATAAACAAACATCACTCATCCTTATCAGTTACTACTCTACTGACAGCTCTCTGTTAGCAAACTAAAGAAGTCTTAACTGTTATGTAAGACTGACTGCTGGCTTCCTAAACTGCCTGTGTGGCATAAAAACACACAGGCAGTGTGTATCTTCATTAAAAACAATGTTTTGGACTTTTGTTGGTTGCACATGGCAAAACTTAGGCACCTCCAACCCCATCATGTTTGCAAGTCTGAATTTGCACACTGTGCATGCAACACTGCATTCCAGATGAATGAATACATTCAGGGAGTTTAGTTTAGCAGGTTCACCTGTACAGGTGAGTATGGGAGATCTATGAAATCATTTCACAGGAATACTGCAACTATGCAAGATCTACTACACATGTTCGCCTGCTGGGGTGGCGCTAATAACAGGCCTTATACTGTTTTATGTATGCCGTACGTACAGTACACAACAGCAAAGATAATCCAGCCTTCCATTAATACGGGCCCTTTAGAACCAAACTGTAATGCAACTGAGCTTCCGCTCCCAGCACGTTCATCACCACCACAGTCGTGTTTAACCACTGACTGATCATCATCACCGCAAGCTTAAAGACCGAACAAGCCTTGTTAAGCTTTGCGAATGCCACGATGAATGTTCGCGCTGTGAGAGTGTTTCGCTGGCGAGGAACACACAGGCTTCCTCACGAAGAAGCAGGAGACCTTTTAGTTTTTTCAAGCTCTGCTGGCCGTATTATACTCCGCGTTCCTCAATAGGCCGGATCTAATGTGTTATACAGTAGAGCTGGAGCCAAAGAACATCTCCTTGACGACAGATGGAGCAGTTGCAGAAATTCTGAGGTTTTAATTTGGCAGCAGTCGGCCCCCATCACCACCACCCCCCCGCCACCTCCCTCCCCCCACATACACACATCCACCCACTCTCTCTCCATCACACACACAAGAGCGCAGATAAAGATGTCAAGAGCCGCGTATCCTCCTCCCTCCCTCTCTCCCTCCCTCATTTTAGAAACGCTCACACCAAATCCTGCCGGGAATCAACAGCATCCTCGTATTTACTCAGCTAGCTCAGAGGAAGAGAGAGGATTTCATACACACACATGAACTGTATCATACATACTGTATATACACATACAGGAAGGGGCAGTATGATGATGTTTCACTGTTATTGTTACAGTTTCACTGTATTTTTACCTTTATCATCATCATTATTATCATGATTTTTTATGTCTAGCACCACAAGTTTCACTGTGTCTGTTCCAACTTCCAAGCTCTGATAAACTACACACTGCAATGCTTGTCTTATATGCATGTCTGTCATTAAGTATTGTGATAGGAAATTTTTGGCATATTGCCCATCCCGATATACATCACCACTTATATGCAAAAGCCTCGTATCTGCAAAAGGATAACTTTACACAAAAGATTTATTTATAAACTTATTTTTCCAGGTTTTCTAAAACCTGAAAGACAACAATTTGCTTTTTAGCGAAAAAAAAAAGGTACACATACACACACACACACTTACTATACTTGTGAGGTCATCCATGAGTTCTACTGATCTTTGTATTACTTTACTGAATTAACACTACACCTATCCCTAAACCTAACTCTAACCCCAGCACTTAGACCTAAACCTAACCCTAACCCTAAGTACTCTAAAGACTAACTTTCTGCATTATTAGATGTTCCAAAACAATGTGATTTACGGTGTCCTCACTCTACCAAAAATGTCCTCGCTCTACCAAACACTTCATACTGTCCTATATTTGTGCAGACAAGAACACAAACACTCACGCGCACACACACACACACACACACACACACAACAGTGTTTATAATAATGCTGTGAGTAATCAGATTTTAAAAAGGAGCTAAATAATTCAAAAGGACTTAACATCAACAAACCACACATCACTTTTACTACTCCACACAGTAAAATACTACTGGAATGAAGTAAACTAGTAAGCAGCGGAGGACGATAGGGCTAATATATATATATATAAAGTTCATAATACACAATAAGCAGCATGATATTTAGTTTTGAGGTGCAGTAGAGACGGACTGCAATAAACCCAACTAAACTGGTTTCTTTATTATTCACTCTTTGTATTGTAGCAGTTAGTCAGTCAGTACTGATGATGTCCAGGTGAAGACCAGGAGAGCACACTGGGACATGATTCACAATAATAATGATATACATCATCAAATGACCCCTCTTTACATGAGCGCTGCTGCATGACAGTGACATAAACATGCCATAAACCTGCTGTGACAGGTGTCATATGTCATTATGAGTGGTTAGCTGTAATAACACCAGACATCATAGCATCTGTTATGGCACACAGCATGGTAACAAAACACTGGACAAGACCTGTCATGACAACTTATTACAGGTTATGACATCTGTTCTGTACACTCATCAGGTTTCTGACAGGGTTATATTATAAGCATGGTATGTGTCCCCGATAAGGAGGACAAAAAAGCACTATAGGAGTGTCAACAGCTCAGTACTTCCAGCTCATCCAGAAGGTACATGGTTTAGAGGTTCAACCAAAAAATAAGAAAATAAAACAACTGAACTGATTTCAATCTAAATAAAGTATGATTCTTTAGAACATTCTTTAGGTCATTTTGAGTTGAAAACACTTGTTAATCACCAAACTGAAATCATTTTTTAGGTTAAACTCAACACAGTTTTTTACAGTGTACTGTTAAATGGGAATTCCACTATTCCGAATCTTTGCGCAACACAAACAGAAGTTAATGAACTCACTCAGGGTGGTCTGATGAGGAGTCAAATGAGCTAAGGAAATGTACCGTGTTTAAGGTCTTTACAGTGGTGGTGAGGGGAACCAGGGTTCTCCAAGTCTACAACACACATATAGACATTTTATTTTACTATTTTAGAAAAAATGGTCAAATAAAAAAAGTAAAAAATATTAGACTATTTTACCTCACAGTGCACTGCAGCATGTATCCTTCCACCATAAATGGAGTATAAGGCCAAAATATCCTGAAAGCTTTTGTTAAATGGATATTCATATCCACGGCATATAACAGCTTTCCGTGGGGGAGGTTTAGAGCCTCTCTGACTTAATTATGAGTGAATTATGCAGAAATGTTGGTGAATCCCCCCAAAACCCCCCAAATCCCCTAAAAGTACTCTGAAAACAATTAATAAGCAGCAATACACAATAACATAAACACACTATCACCACCTCTACTGCAGTTTACGCTTCAGTTTTGAACTATATAAGGACGGATATATACGTGTTATACAGGATATTACACTGTAATATGACCATCAGTAAACACCCTTAACATACAGGAATACAGCATCGGCCTACATGTCTGTATGTGGATGGGGGATGCTCTGCATGGGATTACGCTGAACAGGAAGCAGATGTCTTGAATTTGCCTCCAGATCACACTCTGGTGGGGTGGGGGGTCTAAATGCATACAGTCAGTTAGCGCTGACCTATGACTTTCACAGAACATGAATTTGGTGCAACCAATTCATATGAGATTAGAGTGGACGAGTAATCTGCACAGGTAATCCGGTCCAGAAGACACCGCGCCAACCCCTCAGGCAGATGATGAAGGGGTTATTGGTTAAAGGATGAAATCTCAGTATAATTACATAATTCACCAGAAGAGGACCAAGACACCGCTCAACGCTGTGAAAACCAGGCGGCTGAACAAACTAGCAGAGTCTCCTTTCAGAGAGTCGCAGCATCTCTCTCTGATTTTAACACTCCCTCCTCTCACTCTCTCTCCTCAGTCTTTTCTTCTCTGGAAGCTATAAGAAAAGTGCAATTGAAATCTGAGAGCTGCTTCTTTTGATATGCGTTCACTCACAATGTGCTGGTCATATAGGGTTCCAGGAACCTTTACAGCCTCTCTCACGTACACCATAGCCCGCAGTAAGGTTGTGTATAATTGCCAGCACACTGGAAATGTTCTATATGTACAGCAATAGTGGAGGAGGCCGAATCTTCACTATAAAACAGGGGTGTCTAATCTGGGCTCTACTTGTTTAACAAGCCTATCTCAGTCTTCACACCGCTGATTAGATCTCCGGTGGTGCTGGAATGAAGACCTGAGGTCGCAACCCTGCCACAAAGGACTTTTTGAATACCTGCACAAATCCATGCCTAGCCAGGCATGATACATATTCTGCTAGTAGCACATAGACAAGAATGTGACGATACAACATGTATCATGAAACAAGGGTTACGATTAGATATACTGTGATACCGTAAACAAGGCAGTGCACCACACTTTTTAACGTATACTGTAATTTTAGGAAAATTGTCTCATCACACATAACACACCACCATGTCGCCGCTGTCCAAAGAAAAACAAGTATCTCTAAAATGGTAACCTGACAGGAGAGCCCAAAGACCTCATTTGTCAATGGAAGTCAATGGAATCCAACGGTTTTCCAAGCAGATTTGGAAAGTCATTTCTATTGGTCAATTCATCAAATAACTTTCACACAGTATAAAAAGCAGCAGCTGCGTTCCAATGATGCATACAAGTGAAAATCAACAAAACAGCTGTTACATGTTTTTCACTGGACAGCAACGTTGTGTATAGGTTTTTCTAATGCTAACTAGCGGTGCATCCCTACGCCATTGTGGTGAGTCCATAAACACAACACAAAATAAACTATTCACTAAGAATCCATACTCCGTTTCTGAGAATCAATTAAGTATCACAAAATATAACATCACAATATTCAAACTTTTCTCAATATTTTCTTACCTTTACATTCACTAACAAGAAATGCCACAGCTTACAGCAGAAGCCAAGCTAGCTACACACACTGAGATGCTATACAACAGCATGCAGCCCTAGAAGGAAATACCACATATACAGACACTGAAAGGTGTTAAATATAAACCGGTTTAGCTGCAAGTGTAGGAGCAGTATTTAAAGAGGATGGTGAATAGGAAACATCAGCCTCGTTTAAAGACGAATCAGGTTCCATGTGGACGAACTTAATTACACAGATTACATTCAGTCTATTTCCACATGGTGCTTCTGTGTGATCATCTGGGGCGGGTTCCTGCTGTAAACCAGCCATTGAGAGCAGAGCTTATTTCATTTTTCATGAGCTCACCAACAAAGGGAAACAGCTCGCTTCATTCTAGAATAAAATCATAGGGGGAAATGGGAAAACAGTGTAGAACCAACATTTTTCATACATACCTCCTGTGTAGAACATTAGAGACCATTTAAACACATGCTTCAGCGGTGTCCGAAAGGCAGTGTACGTGCTGATAGCTGAAGCTGCGAGAGAGTAAATCAAATGACCAACATCTGGAGATGCTGGACCTGGACATTGCTGAGTAACTATGTGGAAACTGAAAATTCATACATACAGTGCTGTGCAAAAGTCAGAGACCACCCTGCCCTCATCTTTACTTCTAATCATGTCATTTATTTTTTTGCTTAATGACGATTATTTCAGAGATTTATTTCAGCAGTTATTTGAGTTGATTGCTGTTATTTAGGCTGACTGCTATGGCTTTCCACACGCAGTCATATCATGCTGCAATAAACAAGCTTTGACTTGTGTGGAAAAATAACTGCAAACAAGAAAGTGAAAGAACTCAGAGAGACATCGCAGGACTCACCTAAAAGATCAATCGTCTAACGTAATGCTCTAACAGGGAGAATTAATAGAGTAATGGTGTTCGTGTGAGTGGAGTAGTGAGTGGACAGTCTCAGTGTTAGCGACTCGGTACACACAGCTGGCAGATATGCTGGCAAATCTGCCTGTTTGGCCACTTTAGGTCATATTTTAATGACTGTACAAACAATAAACAATTAAATCAGTAGACAATTAATTATATGACAATTGGGTATAGATAAATTGAAACATAGTTCCATATATTTCTCAATATGTGCCAGATTTGTGATACATCAGCATAATGTTTGGAAAATAGACACTTCACCCATATTTCACGTACTGTTATTTAATTAAATTGAATGTATTTTTTTTATTACATTATTTCTACATTTTATTATTACATTTTTGACCACAGCAGCTGCCATATATGATGTGTGAAACCTGCTGAATGATGAATGAATCGATACAAGAGCTCCAAATGCAGCTTGGGAAATAAAGCCTCTTCACATGAACTTATACAAAATCTAAGGAATATTTCTGCCTTTTCCTGCAGTTATTTTATTATGCAATTATTCTTTTTTGGACAGTGATGATATAAACATCCACAGCTGTTTCTGTCCATCCTTCCACTGCGAGAAGACACCTCAACACTATGAAGGTCGGCGCTAAAGAAGATGTAGCTGTTCAAGAAGCTAAAAAAAAACAAAAAAAAAAACACATCTAACAAAGACGCTGATGGTGTTCTCAGAACAATGGACTGACCACTCCAGAGTCTAGAACCTTAAGACCACTGAATATGTTTGGGGTTATCTGGATGGAGAGAGAAGCAGGAGATGCTAAACCAGCCTTTGAGACTGAACTTTAAAGGTGTGTCTCTCTGACGAGCTGACCTGTGCACAGACCTGTATACGCTAGTACCATATGCTAGCAAGACATGCTATACGCTAGAGCGCAGAGGCTCAGTTACAAGTTATCTTGGAGGCCACCTAAGTGACACACAGGCCAAACCCGCTTGCTCTGCTGAGTGCTCCAACAGATGATAGGAGCACAGATTGACTCCTGTATCATTCACAGGACTATATTCTTGTCAGCGGCCGAGGAGCTACTCCTGCCTTGCCTTATTTAGTCAGTCCTAGGAGACGCCACACTGCAGGCAGAGAGGGAGAGAGAGCCCAGACTGTCAGTCTCCCTCTCTCTCTCTCTGTCTCCCCATCTCTTATTCTTGTTCCCCACCCCCTCCCTCGGCCTCAAGCCCTCTCTCCGCCTCTCCTCACATTCCGAAAGTCCTCTTAGTGCTTATCACTTCTCTCCATAACAGTCTTCAAAGGCACGGAGAGATATTTAATTCATACCGCTGCTCTGGGACATATTACTATTTCATTAGCAGCACGGATTGTGTAAGCCTCGTTACTGGAGCATTCATTAAAATTCATATTCCAGGACATCAGAATGATGCACATGGTAATGAGTGGCCTGAGCTGAGACAACAGCGCCGCGTGCATACAGGACCTGGTTGAAGACAGGGAGGGGCCGTGTGAAAAACAGGAATCAGGGCTTTTATATAAGGATTCACACTGATTTAACATGACTGAGTCGTGTTTAGTCACAGACATCCGGAACACGCAGCCGTCACGCAGGATAAAGAGAACAGACGCAGGTCAAGTGGCGTGTGAGGAGCAGAGGCCTGAAATACTCCGGACAGAAAACAGTTACCCAAGCAAAACTCTGACATCAGCCGAGCGCTAGCTTCCATACTTTCCGTCTACTGATGAGAACCAAGGACAGCTACGGGCCTCATGAGGAAGTAGGAGAGCGGACTGTGTATCCACAAAGCTAACGTGGCTAACAAAGAGTTCTCTCTTTAAAAACTCATCAGTCTGTTAATCAGCATGGAACACCATGCAGTGAAAAAGGAGGCACTTTATACATTAAACGACTTTATATACAATAATAAGTGTGGACTGTGAGCTGGACTTCACCAAATAATTACTGGTCATTTTATTGGTCAATGTAATAGACCACAGGTAAAAAATCTGAAACACAAAATCATATATACGTATATTCCATATGGGAACCCACCATTTGTTTCTTCCTACATATATATCACATATCCCATAATTACATAAGAATCTTCTCTCCTAGCAACACCTCACCCCCAACACGTCTGTGCTGGGTGTTTTTCAGTCTGTCCGTTCCTCCAGCACATCCACACATGCAGTAGAATTGAAGTCTTTCGTGTGCCGACGACTTCCCATGACCTCCTACTCAGAATCATCAGAGGCGTTTGGAGGTTCTCATGCCGCCACCGCTGCCCTCTTACACCCCTCCCCTAACCCCCCGCCCCCCGCCTCTGTGACTTCATCGCCGACACATCCTGTTGGCCCTGCATCGATTAGATGTTCAGCGGGAGCTGTGGCTGCGGGGCACATGACGGCACTCATGCGGACAGACTATTCAACACAGCGGCTCTCCACAATGCCCGCCTCCCTCGCTCTCTCTCTCTCGCGCTCTCTTTCATAGCTATATCTATCTCTCTACATCTCACTCTCCCTTCACATCTATCTCTCTCTCATAGCCATATCTCTCTCTACATCTATTTCTCTTTCTTTCTACATACCTTTATCGCGCTCTCTCTCTTTTTCTCTGTCTACATCATCCTCTCTCTGTACATCCATCTCTCCATGTATGTATTTATTGCTATCTATCTTCAACTTATACACACTTATATAACATCTATATCTCTCTATCTCTGTCTCTACCTCTATATCTATCTATCATTCTGTTCCTACATACAGTATATCTGTCTCTTTCTCTTCATCCTTTATACTCTCTCTCTCTCTCTCTTCATCAATTTTCCCCATTCTATCTCTCAACTCTATTTCTTGCTCTAAATCTTTGCATTAAGCTATTCATTAATAATATTTTGTTTCTGAGAATCGATACTGTATAACAAAATATAACACTGCCATACTCAAGTGTGTCAGATTTTCTTACGGCCGCAGTGGGAATACTGGCACAAGCTTCTCGTTTCAGACCGGACACATAGAGCACTGAAGCCAGACGTCCATAACTTTCACAGCGCCATACACAGGAGAAAGGCACTGAGTGAGATTCAGACCTGTTTCGATGCTACTTAAGGCAGAACTGACTAAAATGCGGACATTAAAGAGACTTTTTATCCTACTGTACAGTGCTGGCAAAAAGTTGGAACCCAGAATTAGCAATGTTCCTCCTAGACAGGTTTGTTGACGGTGGAGCAAAGAGGTGCTGACTTCTCAGAGAGCCTGTCTTCTCTTTCTCACCTTCTGGCTCACCCTTTTAGCTATGCTGTAATAGCCAGGCCTGTCGGAGTCACTGCTGCACTCTGTTATCACCATATTGTGTGTTCAGGTATTTTGTCAGAGCTACCAGTCTGTATGTTCTTATTCCCTGAGCTGAACTGCTGCCCATCCTGTGTGGCCTGATGCTGTTGCTACGTCTGGGTGCCACTGCTTGCCTTTAACCACCACGGAGCTCCTGTGCTCTCGTGACCCATCTAATGACCCAGCTATGTAATAACAGACTAATCAGATATTAATTTCTCTAGCTTACAAAACAGTGAACTCTTCTTTGCTTTGCTTGTCTTGTTATCTGGTGTTGCCGCGAGGAGGATGGGTTCCCCTTTTGAGTCTTGGTTCCTCTCGAGGTCTCTTCCTTTTGAACTGAGGAGGTTTTTCTTTCCTCTGTCAGATTCTTTGTGAAGCTGCTTTGTGACAGCAAAGGCGCTATATAAACAAATAGTGACTTGACTTGCCAGGCACTTACAGGTGATGTGTGTAGAACTATGGTCTAGCGGGATAACCGTTATAAGAGTACGTTCAAATGATGATAATACGTAAAAATGCCAACCAGGCATCTCTGTCTCTTCAGCATCACTGTGTTCACTATTACTCAGAAACAATGTAAATCATGCAAACTAGTTTTACTTTAGTATCGGAATGACACTACACGGGATGGCAACAAGCCTAACGTTCATCTTCAGCTCAGCTTTTACCTGGAAAGTATGAAAACACAGATACCTAGCCTCAGTCTAATTGTTCGACTGGCTCATCAAACAGATGATTCCTTCTCCCTCAGAGAGCCCGGTAAAGTAACACTTTGGAAAGACCATCTTCTCTGAGATGTATTGGTACACTCCATTTAAACTTGAAAGTCGGAATTTCCAAGTTCCCAGTAAGAGGTTTCAATTGGGATACCCCGACAAGTTAGACTGCCTACTCTGAAACTCGGGAGACACTTACTAACCCTAACCTCAAAATCTGAAAGGGATCTGAACCACAGGTTATATTGTTTATTACAACTGTCTATTAGCATGTAATTAAAGCAGTCAAATCCACAGTGCTGTGGACATGTGGAGTCGCAGTGTTTGGATTTGCCAAATATTACATTACATGCATATTAAATAATTACATAATTACAATTTATATAAATATATTTATAAATATTTATAATATTCAAATATTTCATGCATTATCAGGTGATTCGCTAACCTGTACAATCAGCAAACTGCCAGAATTCCAAAAGAGCACAAAAAAGTATTTTTTAAGATGTCCGTTTTGGAGAGTGGCCTTTATGCACTCTTTGATACAGTCTGTGGTTTTTAGGGTGTTTCTTTGCGTTTCAGCTGTCAGGTTTGCCAGTTAAACAAGCTAAGGCCGAGCTAGGTAAGGCTAAGGCTAGCTATCTTCACGTTAGCTGGACAGCACACTGCTAATGACTGGAACACAAAGATTTGGGTTCATAACAAGAAACACTCTGTAAAGCCCACATACTATATCAAGGAGTCTGTAAATGGCCCAATTGGCTTTATCCAGTAGGTGCCAACATTAGCTGGGTTAGCTAGCTAGCTAAGATTAGAGCCTAACAGTATCAAATATTTACTGAAGTGTTTCTTCATTGGTGTGAGAACTGTAACTCAGCTTAGCACCTACAGACACTCCTCCTCACTTTCTCACCACAAGGAAAGATATAGAACAATAACTGAGAAATTATTTGACTCAAACAACAAGGAACACAGAACTAATGCATGCTGGAAGACAGAACCTCAGGCGGCTCAGTAGAAGCTCCGATCCGGATGTGTTAACAAGCGGACTGAAAAGCGGAGTGGAGGGAATTTAGACCCTTTGTAATCTACAGTGGTGCTAAATAAACAAGGAACAGACTCTGAAAAGGTTTACAGGCTCTGTGATTGTTATTTGTTTCTTGGGGTCTGCGGACAGTTGACCCTGGAAGGACTATTTACGCCAGACTTAACAATCTGTGAAAATAATTTTCCTTTATATGTGGTGCAATCTTTAAGTTCTTTAAGGTGCCGAAGTTTTTGCATGGGAAATGATCAATTACCAAAAAGTACGCTCAGAAACATACACCATGTATATCGTGGGTTTATGGTCATTGTGATGGCTGTGGAGTAGCGGGCTGTACTTACCTTGAGGTGGCGATCTCCACTTTCGTCCTGGCGATGGCAGCTGCCCTGATGGCTCCTTCCACGGCGCGGTCCACCTTCTGCTTGGTCTTGGTGTTCTTGAGGGGTATGAGCTGCTTCTTGATGCCGCGGACCAGCACGTTGTTCTTGTATTTGCCCTCCTCGCGCGTGCCGTCGGGGAACATTGTGCAGCCGTAGCCATGGCGCTTGTTGTTGGTCCACTCGCCCTCATATTTCATGCCGTTGGACCGCTCACTGACGCCAAAGCCGTTACGCTTGTCGTTCTTCCACTCTCCCATGTAGGACTCGGTGGTGGTGGCATCCACGTTGTCCTCCATGGGAGTGTACTCGTCCGCCCCTTCACCCTCGCCAAAGCTGATGGTGGAGTTGGCATCACTGGAGCTGATGCGGCTCATGGTGGCATCACTACGGGCTGAGCTCCGCTTGCTGGAGATGGAGGAGCGTGAGTCAGACTTGCGTAGCTGTTTCAGGCTGCCGAACAGCGAGCCGCGCCGGAACAGTCCTTTCTTCCGGGCCGGACCACCCAGCTCGCTGTCGCTGTGGAAGTTAAGCACGAAGCCGCCGCGCGTTCCAGCAGGACTGTCCGCCAGTCGCTCGTGAAGGACGGAGCCATTACTCTGCTCACTGCGCAGTGAGGCCAGTGAGGTCCGGAGCGGTGAGCGGATCACCGTGGCCATTCCATACGGAACGCTCTGACGAACACCGTAGCCGTGTCGCATGCCCCCCATCCACTGGCCCTGATACGTACCTGCCAACAACAATGAGAAACAGTCAGCAAACAGAGCATGTACAACATTACATAATAACACTCAACCACAAATAATCCACCATGCTTATAACACACATATAGACATTTTATTGACTATCTAAACCACCAGTGAACCTACATGTGTCTTCTGAGTTTATATGGAATGTTGATGATGGGAAAATAGTGATCTAAATAGTGATCTAATGTTTCAAACATTTGGGGTATATAATTCATATGTTATATATTACAACCTTCACCACCATGAACAACTTTTCAAAATATCCCACATAAACAGTCCAACTTCTATTAACTAGGCCTTCATCAGTCAGTCATATGATGCTACCAACTTGAGAAGGTGGAAGGTTACTTCAAGGCTCGATGCACCTAGAGGAGAATGCTAAATGCTAATTCCGTCATGTCAGCTAACAGATGGAGGCTTTCTGTATGCATGCAGCAGTTTGCAACTTGCAGTAAGCAACTTGATGACATGTCCAACACTTAAACGGCTGCTGGACACTCGGGAGGCCAGATGATGATCGAGTTAACCAAAGGACAAAAACTTGAAATTCACAATAAGCTGTGATTGTGTTATATACTATTATTTTAATATGATCCTGAATTAATTTCTAAAGTTAACCGAGCATAAACCGAGTATGCAGCAGTAGTATATGAATAATTTAAGATATGATGCAGAAGGTAAAGGCATAAACACATTAATTTTCATAACTACATCACTTGATATTACCTTCACAGTAGCTGTGTAACTATAATGTGTAATATGAAGTAGTCCATCTATCTATCTATCTATCTATCTATCTATCTATCTATCTATCTATCTATCTATTTATCAATCATTAATTAGCCAAACGACACTTTACTTATGTTTCTGTGCCCCCCCCCCCCATTTCAGATACAGGGCATCTAGACCAATGCCGTGCTATGCTTAAAGGATTATTACATATACTGAAAAAGTCATATCTACTGTTTTCAATTGGTCTTAATAATTTAGTGACTTAAGAAAGTTTAAATGCTGACTGGTCTACCAGTTTAGTGCTAATGCTAAGACTGGGGCTAGATTCTACTGCGGGCCACAGTAGAAACCACCCTATTTCTAGCTCTGACTTTGAAATGTATTAGGTTGCGTCACCAGGGAGTCTGAATACTGATCTTATCAACTGCCAAACATCAACACCCGTAAGTGCTTTCCTGTTCTTTAGCTGGAAAGGAAGGCGTGAGTCCAAAAAGTTCTCTCTCCTAACATCACAGACAAACACCTGGACCTGAAGTATGAGACACTCTACTATCACCTTTATACACACTACGAACATGGTGGCATGCCCCTGTTAGGTCAGGTCTACGTGAAATCTGGATTAATCTTATAATCAATAATGTGACATATCAGCTATTTCAGACTTTCCTTTAGTGAAGCCCACTTTCTTCCTTTCTCACTGCATATAATACAGATCTTCTCTCTAAAAGGGCCCATATCATGGAAAAACGTAGGCACAACACTTGATCATTTACATGCACCAGTCTGAAAGGGGAACTCCACCAATCTTTAAAAGAATCTATAAAATGAAACATGTAAGATATAAACAGTAATTCAGAGTGGGTCAGTGTGAAAACCTCTGTTCTAGGAAAAATCAGTTCACAGTGTTTGCAATGTTCACTGTGTTGGTGAATGGAACCAGACATCCCGCTCTAAAAACTACCTTACAGAAGGTTACTACATGAGAGAGTTCTGAATATGCTGCCTGATGTCTGAGACACTGGTTATGATAGTTTGGAGAAGATTTCAGCACTCCATTCATGGTGGAGGGATACGTGCTGTAGGGCGCTGTGAGGTAAAATAGTCCCCCAAAGAAAATTTAGGTTTTCCCATCATCAACATTCCATATAACACTCAGAAGACACGTGTGGGTTCACTCATGGTTTAGACAAACCACGTTAATAAAATGTCTATATGTATGTTGTGGACATGGAGAACTCAATCACCGAACATTTGAACCATCTCACACCAAATCCATTCTCAGTTTACTCTGGCCCTACTGTATAAGCACCCCACCCAAACAGTTACGAGACCCCTCAAATCTCTTTTACAGTTGGCATATAATGTATAACGTGCTAACGTGCATGAATATAGCAGCTCCACGATGCTGTCTTATATGTCGAAGATGGTTTCAGACTGCGCCATCTTATGTACGGCTGGGACAGTAATACCCCAATTACTACACACCATGTGTAACCCTAGCTGTGGAATGACAAGAGTGTGACAGAGTGGATGGCTGTCCCTCCTATATCTCGGCCGCCGGCGTGTCAGCCCTGACAGCCTCCCCAGAACACCCGGACCTATTTTAAAACATGGAAGTAATCCGAGACATTGTGAAATTTGTGGCTTATGCCAACCATAACTCTGATTTATTTACCCCGTTCATCCAAGCCATTACTCACCTCCGTACTGCTCGTCACTCGCTCCTAATCAATAACGGGGAAAGGACTGAACAGAATGACGTTATCTGAGGAACATAACTCTTAGTTCCACTTCATATGGTACGTGAAATTAAGTTTCCATGCTATTATTGTTGCAAACTGAGATTCTGTACTCAGAAATGTGTGTTCTGGTGAAGGGATTTGAGGCAGGATGGCACAGATTTGATAGGAAACTTCAGTGTTGCTGAGGGCTTAAAGCACCGAGCCCAGATCATCAGCTATTCCTTCCACATTCTCCAGTCTTTTTTTTGAGCAACAGCTGAATCTTTCCTTGCCCGAGTATGAAATGTACTACAGTGTCCTGTTCCTATTTAGCTCATGTGACTGATTTAGCGCACACTCGCCTAATTTAAGCAGCTGTTTCTCCTTTTGCTGGATAAAAACAACAAACAAGCAAACAAGCAAATCAAAGCAGTAAAGATCAATACTTGTCTTTAGGTCTGCGCTGGTTAAAAGGGACTTTGATTTGAAGGCTTGCAGATGTTGCTATTATTAGCAATGACCTCTATGACTGACCAGTCCTGTCCAACACCATATATCAATATAACTAGCCAGCCCAGCTCCAGTCTACCTGTTATTATTAAACCCAGATGAAGTCAATGTGCTTGTGCTGCAACTTCAAGACAGCAACCCATTGACTTCCTACAGGACCAGTGGTGGAGTTTATGGACCTCCTATGCATGCTAAACTACCAACAGTGTGCTAGCCACTGGTCCAAACTGGAATGTTTCCTGACACTAACTCCACTCCACCTGTTATTCCATCCAAATGCAGTCATGCTGCTGCCACTTCAACAGAGCAACAAATGGACCTTCTTGTGTATGGTGCTGCTTTACGACAGAGGCTCCACATAGAGGCTAAACTTGGTTGTTCTACCTGCTCCAAATGTGGTCAAGAATAAATGAAGTTGCAAACTCTAGGACCTCAGTGTTACCCATGGTAATGAGCTCACGTTGTAGCTTCAAAAGAGCAACAAATGGACCTTCTGGTGGTTCATGGCTGAGGCTTTGCATACAGGCTAAAACACCAAACTTAACATTGCCCCAGTCCAAGGTCCAGCCAAAATCTCTCTATGCATATGATCCAAACTAAGTCACGAATAATCAAACTGCACCTTCAACAAATTGACCTTTTGGCGAACAAGTGGTAGATATTCATGCTTGAGGCTCCCGAAAGCAGTCAAAAATGATCTGGTTGTAGCTTCAACACCAAATCAAATGGACCTTCTGGTGGCCCAATGGTGAAGGTTTATGGTTAAGGTTTTGCCAACTGTCTTAAACACCGAACCTAACTATACATTGGCCACAGGTCCAGTCAACATCACCCCACCTGTTTCAAAAGCGGTCAGGAATAAACTAGCTGGAGCCTCAACAACCTCTATTTTGCTAAAAGTGACATGCTCACGTTGTAGCTTCAACAGAGAAAAGACCTTCTGGTGGCCCAACAGAGAAGGTTTGTAGTCAAGGCTTTGCATACTGTCACCAACCTCAACATGACATTAGCCAAATGTCCAGCCAAAATCACTCCCCTGACTTCAAAAGCAGTCCAGAATAATCCAGTTTGCGACTTCAAGAGACTAACAAATGGACCTTCTAGTGGTGCAGCTTTCTGGATCACCATCACACTGACCAGACACTCTGATCTCAGGCTTTAAGCCACTGAACCCCTCACTTTGGGATCTCCTCCTTCACCTAAATGTAGGCCCAGCTCACCACCCCAACTTCTTCCTACCAGTACTCACCTCCATCGCCGTAGGTCTCGACCCCGTACCCGTCCTGCAGTCCGTTACTCCACGTGCCTTCGTATCTGGCCGGTGTGTTGAGGCTCTGGCGGACCCCATAACGCCCCTTGAAGCCGTGCGTCCATTCTCCGCGGTACAGCCACCTGCCTTTAGACTCGACGCCCAGGCCGTGGCGCTTGCCCTGCGCCCAGTGGCCCTGGTACGTGTTGCCGCTGGGCCACGTGTACACGCCGGACACCTCGAAGCCGCTCGCCCAGGAGCCCGAGTACTCGCCCTGGCCCTTGGGTCCCGTGCAGATGCCGTGGCCGTGGGCCTTGCCGTCTTCCCAGCCGCCGCAGTACGTACCTCCATCGTCGAAGTCGAAGCGTCCGCCCGTCATTCAGCTCGAGAAAAACAAACACGCACACACTCTCGCGCACTCGCTCGCATGCACCGTGCTCGCGGATTGACGGACGGGGGTGGGAGATGTTTGACGGCCGTTCAGACGCAAAGTGAGGGAAAGATGGAGAAGCTGCCGCGCGGATGGAGCTCCAGATGAGGCTGTTGGAGAAGGTGCTGGTGGTGGTGAAGATAAGGGTGGGTGGGGGGCATCTGGGGGTAAGAAGGGCCCGACGACCGTGGCTCTTTACTCCTCTGCTGTGTCTGGTTCTCTCTCCCTCCGTCCGTCTGTCTGTCTCTCTCTCTCCCCCCTGCTCGCCTTCCCAGCGAGGGAGAGAGGAGAGGAGCCCAAAGCCCGGAGAGACACACCGGTCTGCTGACGTCAGAGCAGAGCGGGCATAACCACGCCCCCTCATATCCACCACCCCCCTGTTAAAGGCGCTGGATCATCTGGAGCTCTAATATCTGTGGCCGGAGTTATTATGATGATTGTTGGGCTGAACTGAGCAGCTTACGCTGGGAGGAGGCACCACTGAGCAAGACACTGCAGGGAACTGGCCTGATTCAGATGGGGTCTGTAGGCACCTGCTCCTCTAGCGGTTTTCCTCCCTAATAAAAGTCTGAATGGGGAGCTTGTGCTGCAGGAACAGTCTCTGCTCTTCTGGGAAAGCTTTGTACTAGATGTTAGAACATTGCTGTGGGGGTTACATTGCATTCAGCCACAAAAACATGAGTATTGACCTTATGATGATGTTAGATGATCAGATCAGGAAGGTTCTCCTCCACTCCAGCGGATGCACTTCACATGCTGGTGGGGGATTTATAGTAAGGGAGGGAAATAGGATGGTTTATTAGCTCCACCTCCCTGTGTCTACACTCACTGTCTATCCTATCAGCTCCACTGAGCATATAGGAGCACTCTGTAGTTCTACAATTCCAGACTGTAGTTCATCTGTTTCTCTGTATACTTTATTATCCTGTTCTTCAATGGGCAGGACCACCACAGAGCAGGTACTACGTGGGTGGTGGATCGTTCTCAGCACTGCAGTGACACTGACCAGGTTTATTTTCATTTTAGTGGATGCATGTATGTTAGACTCACACACACATACACACACACACACACACACACACACACACACACACACACACACACACACACACACACACATTGCAAGAAAACATGCAATGCTGCGTTATTAACTGTATTATTAATACTCAGGTTCAAGAAACAGACATGGGACATTCTTCTTAAAAGACATGCATAATTAAACAGTTAGTGTGTAAACAGAGTCTTTCAGAGTGGTTTGGTGTGAAACACAATCAGAACTGTTTACAGTAGTGTTGAATGGAACCTCTAAAAGCACCCTCAGAGGAAGTTACTACATGATATGGTTATGAATACGAGATGTTCTTTATGATAGTTGGGAGAAGATTTCAGCCTTTACATTCCACTCATGTGGAGGGATACATGTTCAGAAGACACGTAAAGGTTCACTGACTGTGCTGGGTGCTAAATAAAATGGCAATATTTGTGTTATGGCTCTCTGGTTCCTATTACCTATTACCTGTGTCTCCTTTAAAGTGGTTATAAAAACCTACAAAAAGTTACCAATATATAACATAGATGTATAGTGTAATTAAATATATGTTATATATAAATCAGTAGAGAAGCTGTGCATAAAACAACTAGTAATAACTTCATAAACTGCAATATAACAAGTAGGTGATTGGATGTAGTTTATGCAGTTCATTTATGCAGCCTTAATTAATTAGGAAGTTTATACAATTTCCAGGAAATGTTTAGAGATTAGATATTAGATAAGTGACAAAGTGACATATGAAATTATTTAAACATATAAAAATGATTTGAAATTACAGAGAAGATGGGGCTTCTAACAACCACCTGGAAGACCAGATAGACCCACCAACACCATCCCCATCACATAAACAGCACCTAAAAGAGCACTCGGTGAGAACTGGTATGCTGTGCTCTTGGGCTCCCTCTACAGTTCCTGAGTGTAATTTACTTTTACTCCACCGTCGTAAACACAGATCCTGCTTGAGCCCCACATGATCAGGTTGTGCACTTGTTAATGAAGGTACAGAATCCGACTCACATGCACAAGCATGTCATACAGGTCTATAGACACCCCATATTACACACACAATTCTGGCTGTTTCTAAACAGCTGCGTTTAATCTGTAGTGTCCGTATGCCTGTGTGCCGTGCATTCACACAAAGGGGAGTCGGAGGAGAGTTCAGCACCAACATCAGTAGGGAGAGAACCATGTGGGTTTGCAAGGTGGAGTTTTGTACAGGAGCTTTTAGGGTTAATATCCAGAGAAATGACTGACCGAACTTTTTACCATGAGGTGAATGTATTTCTGTGCCTGCAGCCTGAAACAGCACTTTCAGCATCGGGAAACACTACAGAACTCTATGAGACAGGGACACGGATACGGTTCCAACCTACAGTCTTCCATAAATACCATCATCAGGGATGAACACTCTGCTGTGGGTGTTTTCCCGATAGCCGTAAGACTCTCTAGTTCTTTATCTCTTCAGATTTACTCTGTCCAGTCTCTCACTCGGTCACTCTCTTTTCTCACTTCCTCCAACAGTGTCTTTTTCTGTCTCTTCCCAGTCTCTGCCATGATGTCCATGCTGGGAATACTGAGCTAGCTTCACCTTGTAGCTGCTGAAGATCCGTAGTTAAAGCGTTAAAAAAAAAAAAAAAGCGTTACACAGTTCAGGTGTGAGGTCTCGTACGCGGCCCTCCAAAGCAGAGCTATTGCTTTGGAGCTGCTAGTGTTCTCAGAACAATGGACCGACTACCTCAGAGCCCAGAACCTCAAAACCACTGAATGTGTTTGGGGATATCTGGATGGTGAGAAGAAGCAGAAGAAGCTGAACCAGCTTTTATGGCTGAAATGTGTGAGTGTGTCTCTCTGAGGAGCTGATAGTAGGTCTCTTGGGAGGAGAAGAAGCTTGAGTGAAGGTGAAGACCTGATATTCCTGTATATCTGTGGATGTGTTTACAGCATGTTTTCCTGAATGAGCCATTTTGACAGGAAATTCTTTAGAAGGTGTCTTCATCTCTTAGCACAATATTGCTCATTCCTGAGTTGACTCACACTCAGATCCATCTCCAGCTTTCATCAACACCTGGATCCAGATGTTTCTTATGCAGTCTTTGGCACACTGGGCAGCGGACTGCAGTAGGCTTCACAGAGCGGCGGCTCAAACGATGGCCGAGCCGCTGAAAGACAGATGAACTTGTGCTGCTGGAAAGGTGACGAAGAACGTCATCGTCTCCTCAGAATAGAAAGTGAGCTCCATGAGGCGCGGGGTGTTCCACAGCACTAACACAAAGAGGCACAGCTTGTCCAGCTCCCACCTAATCACACTAAAGACCACTGCTGCCCGTTACCCTGTACGGCTGCTAGATAAGGCCTGGAAGGAATCTGACGACTTCACTAACAGAGGTATTCTGATAACAGCACTGTGTCCAAAAACCAGAAACATGAAAAATTATTATTAATGTGTCAGAAAAATGTGAAAAATGAAAGCAGTAATTAATATAATTAATGTGCTTTTTAAAGTTCTAAACAGAAAGCTGAAATATAAGAGATTTTGAACATGTAAATATCTAAAACTGGGTCAAATCATACGTATCAGCATTTACAGCACTAGTAGACAGAATATTGGTTGCTATATATAACTTACGCTGTGTTAGGGTTCGATATAAAGCCTCATGTAAAGTTTCAGTTCATGTCAAACAAGTGTAAACCTGAAGCACAGTGACACCTAGTGTTCATTGTGTGTAGTAGCAACAAGATAAAGCTCCCTCTCTGAATACAGTGTGGAGGGATCTGGATTCAAGTGGTTCAAAAAGTCCTGATCAAAACGCACATTAAGAATCTCACAGACAAAAACTGTGAAAAGTGAAAGCAGTAAATAGGCAGTAAATATTTATTTATTTTTTTGTGCATAAATGATGAAGAGCTCGTTAGATACACCCCTTATGCTCCAAAGTATCCCAATGAACTGAATGACCGATGAATTCAGCAGCCACTGCTGAGGAACACTCACAGCTTTATAGTACTTTCTAATCCCAACATTGGCTAGAGGGGAATTAGACGCCCCAGCACTGAGCTGTGGAGCAGTGGAGTAGAGTTCTCTGGAGTGATGGAGCTCTACCCATTACTGGTCATCCAACATCAGTACCTGGCCTCACTAATACTCAATTAAATCTTAACAGCAATGTTTACACATCAGTATCTGACCTCATTAATGCTCCATCAAATCCTTACAGTAATGTTCAACATTGATACCTGACCTCACTAATACTCAATACAATCCTTACAGCAATGTTCCAACATCAGTACCTGACCTCACTAATATTCAATCAAATCCTCACAGCAATGTTCCAACATCAGTACCTGACCTCACTAATACTCAATTAAATCTTAACAGCAATGTTTCCACTTCAGTACCTGACCTCATTAATGCTCCATCAAATCCTCACAGTAATGTTCATAATTGATACCTGACCTCACTAATACTCAACACAATCCTTACAGAAATGTTCCAACATCAGTACCTGACCTCACTAATATTCAATCAAATCCTCACAGCAATGTTCCAACATCAGTACCTGACCTCACTAATACTCAATCAAATCCTCACAGTAATGTTTAACATCAGCACCTGACCTCACTAATACTCAGTCAGTACTTTCATCACGCTCTCTAGTTTGCACTTGGAGGATGTATTTCCTGGAATTCAACACTGGGTGTCAGCACAGGCTTCCCTTTCACTGGGCCTTGTGAGGCCCTGGTTCTCTCTGTGCTTCCCTCGTTCACCATGAGTCATTACAGTGGCTGCTCTGCTGTTTGGCTCTCTAATGACCTGTTGAACTGCAGACACGTCACATTTACCTGTACACCTCAAACACCGGTTACAAAGCGGCTCCTCTGTCCTCCAGGGGAGTAAACTATTACACTGTTATTACTCTAAACAAACCGCTTCAGGCCTCTTCAGACGATGGTTTGGGCAAGTGGTGTGATGATGTCAGGGTGTGTGTTCAGTCCAAGCAGCTGTGTTTAAACGACAGACCAGAAGATGAGCCACTCCCAAACACAGCTCAGTGCGTTCAGGCCTCTCAGGACAGGGGGTCTGCGCCAAGCACAGAGATTTAAAGACAAACCGAGTCCACAGATATAAACACCACAGAGTTTCATCTGTAGACGTGTTTCTATACAAGAGTCACATCATCAGCTCCACCCTCACTCACCTTCTTGCCTTATTCTGCTCCACAGAGACCTGAGTCCACTAAAGTGTTGAAGGCCATGGTATTTAGTAAAAAGGAAATGTGAGGAGTAGGGTAGTTGAGGAGCAGAGTATATACGGAGCAGGGTATTTGGGGATCAGTGTTTTTGAGAAGCAGGCTACTTAAGGACAAGAGTATTTAAGGAGCAGAATACACAAGGAGCTGGGTGTTTAAGGAGCAGTGTATATGAGATGCAGTGAATATGAGGAGCAGGGTATTGGGGAAGCAGGGTGTTTGAAAAGCAGGGTATATGAGGAGCAGTGTATATGAGGTGTAGTGTATAGGAGGAGCAGTGTATCTGAGGAGCAGGGTGTTTGAGGAGAAGGGTATTGGTGGAGCAGTGTATATGAGGAACAGTGTATTTGAGAAGCAGGATGTTTGAGGAGCGGGGTACTGATAGAGCAGTGTATTGGTGGAGCAGTGTATTTGAGGAGCAGGGTGTTTAAGGAGAAGGGTAATTGAGGAGCAGGGTGTTTAAGGAGAAGGGTAATTGAGGAGCAGTGTATTGGAGAAGCAGTGTATTGGAGGAACCAGATGTCCAGGCTGGCCCTCCTGTGGTCTGTAATCAGTCCTGATTTAGCTGGATAAGTCAGGGTGTGACCAGCACATCAGCTGCTGGGTGGGCGTAGCTGAAATCTGTACCTGGCTTGTCGATGATGTGACGTCATGGGGTTCCCAGCCAGTCTCAGTGACACTGAAAGGTCAGACTTATCTCAGGTAATGCAGGATGTAAACCCCGGACATGTAAGGTATCACTGACCAATCTACACAATTCATTATGCACTCCTGACACAGACCAGCAGAAACATGAAGTTCACTCAGCAGCACAGAGACAACCCAGTACATTCCAGTGTGCTCATTAGTGTAGTAGGTGAAGTATAGAAGTGTAGTCATTAGTGTAGTAGGTGAAGTATAGAAGTGTAGTCATTAGTGTAGTAGGTAAAGTATAGAAGTGTAGTCATTAGTGTAGTAGGTAAAGTATAGAAGTGTAGTCATTAGTGTAGTAGGTGAAGTATAGAAGTGTAGTCATTAGTGTAGTAGGTAAAGTATAGAAGTGTAGTCATTAGTGCAGTAGGTGAAGTATAGAAGTGTAGTCATTAGTGTAGTAGGTAAAGTATAGAAGTGTAGTCATTAGTGTAGTAGGTAAAGTATAGAAGTGTAGTCATTAGTGTAGTAGGTGAAGTATAGAAGTGTAGTCATTAGTGTAGTAGGTGAAGTATAGATGTATAGTCATTAGTGAAGTAGGTAAAGTATAGAAGTGTAGTCATTAGTGTAGTAGGTGAAGTATAGATGTATAGTCATTAGTGTAGTAGGTGAAGTATAGATGTATAGTCATTAGTGAAGTAGGTAAAGTATAGAAGTGTAGTTATTAGTGTAGTAGGTGAAGTATAGATGTATAGTCATTAGTGAAGTAGGTGAAGTATAGAAGTTTGCTCATAAGTGAAGTAGGTGAAGTATAGAAGTGTAGTCATTAGTGTAGTAGGTGAAGTATAGATGTGTAGTTATTAGTGTAGTAGGTGAAGTATAGATGTATAGTCATTAGTGAAGTAGGTGAAGTATAGAAGTTTGCTCATAAGTGAAGTAGGTGAAGTATAGAAGTGTAGTCATTAGTGTAGTAGGTGAAGTATAGAAGTGTAGTCATTAGTGTAGTAGGTGAAGTATAGATGTGTAGTTATTAGTGTAGTAGGTGAAGTATAGAAGTATGCTCATTAGTGTAGTAGGTGAAGTATAGAAGTTTGCTCATTAGTGAAGTAGGTGAAGTATAGAAGTGTAGTCATTAGTGTAGTAGGTGAAGTATAGAAGTGTAGTTATTAGTGTAGTAGGTGAAGTATAGAAGTGTGCTCATTAGTGTATAGGGGAAGTATAGGAGTGTGCTCATTCGTGTAGTAGGTAAATGGGTATACTTCTATACTCCACATTAGTGTTGGTATTTAAATAAAGGTATATTTCCTAATAGCTCCTTAAGATTCCTGAGCTTATTTATGGAAAAGTCAGTTGGCTAAGTAAACATGTAGATGATCTGTGAGTTCTTTGTTGATGACTGCTTCGTTTTAATGCACAGCTCTCTTAGACCTTAGACTTCCTGGTGTTTTGACAGACAGTAAACACCCTGCTGATAAAGACCATTAAAACCAATAGGATTAAAACCTGGAATTTAATTTCTTCATATTTACATCACATGCCTTTTTCCCTCCGATGATAATAAATCTGCTCGTCCACACTTTCAGTACACTTTTAGGACCTGTTATCTCCATTTCGCTATGAAGAGGGAACTTTCAGGCGCTGTTTTATCGGTTCCCCTCCATATCAGCTGGAATGAACACAGAGGGATTACATCATCACTGCTTTTAGAGACTGTGATTTCAGTTAGTACAGCGTGAGCTCTTAACATTATGTCATGTTATAGTTCAGGCCAGATGTTTCTGAGGCCAGAGCGGACTAATTTTCCTCCTCTCTTGGTTACTCAGAGACGCTCTGTAGTACACAGTTCACTGTACATATATCAGGTGATGTAGGGGTCAGGGTGTAATGTAAATGTAGGGGTAAAGGGGTTTAGTGTAAATGTAGGAGTCAGCATGTTGTGTAAATACAGGGGTTAGGAGGTGTGGTGTAACTGTAGGGGTTAGGGGTGTAGTGTAAATGTAGGGGTTAGGGGTGTAGTGTAAATGTAGGGGTTAGGAGGTGTAGTGTAAATGTAGGGGTTAGGAGGTGTAGTGTAAATGCAGGGTTAGGCTGTGGTGTAAATGTAGGGGTTAGGGATGTAGTGTAAATGCAGGGTTAGGCTGTGGTGTAAATGTAGGGGTTAGGGGTGTAGTGTAAATGCAGGGTTAGGCTGTGGTGTAAATGTAGGGGTTAGGGGTGTAGTGTAAATGCAGGGTTAGGCTGTGGTGTAAATGTAGGGGTTAGGGTGTAGTGTAAATGCAGGGTTAGGCTGTGGTGTAAATGTAGGGGTTAGGGGTGTAGTGTAAATGTAGGGTTAGGCTGTGGTGTAAATGTGGGAGTCATGGTGTAGTGTAAATGGAGGGGTTTTGGTGTATTGTAACTGTAAGTGTTAGGATGTATTGTAAATGTAGGGGTCAGGGTGTAGTGTAAATGTAGGGGTCAGGGTGTAGTGTAAATGTAGGGGTCAGGGTGTAGTGTAAATGGAGGTGTTAGGGTGTATTGTAACTGTAGGTGTTAGGGTGTATTGTAACTGTAGGTGTTAGGGTATATTGTAAATGTAGGTGATAGAGTGTATTGTAAATGTAGGGGTCAGGGTGTAGTGTAAATGTAGGGGTCAGGGTGTAGTGTAAATGTAGGGGTCAGGGTGTAGTGTAAATGTAGGGGTCAGGGTGGTGTGTAAATGCAGGGGTAGGGTGGTCAGGGTGTAGTGTAAATATGTTTGGTGTAGGAGTAGGGGTTAAGGTGTATAGTAGAGCGCTGTGTTGAGTACTTATGGAGCTGAACGGTTATGGTGCTGTCAGGTCTGTGTGAAAGTAGGAGTACACTTAGTTGCGTGTGTATCCTACAGGTAGGTACTGAGGTTATAACCTGGAGGTAACAGTGACTCTGTGAGGCTGCAGCTCCAGCCTCTGCATTAATAGTGAGCGTGTTTGTAATACCTGTCTGCGCTGCTGATCCTGTAGTGAAATGCTATATATGGTAATGTGAGCACTTGGCATACATATCTGGCATACATATGATTAGGAAAAAAGGCAGTGGAATGTTCTGGAATGACTTGTGCTTCTGCAGTGATGGACATATTTGTACTCATAATGTGTAGTCTACCCCACACACACACACACACACACACACACACACACACACTGCCCTGCTCTCCATGAATATGCATACCGACTGAACCATACTTACTAAGTGATGTCGTTACTTAAAGCTCAAGGAATATTTCCTCAAAATAGAAGCTGAAAAAAGACGGAAATAGCAACACAATTGCATATTCCTTATTTAATGCACTGGCATCAGGAAAAAGAAAGCAGCCTTTACGGCTAGCTCAAACCGCTTCAAGGTTTAATGGAACCTTCACTCAGAATTGGTCAGAGACATTCCAGTAGTTGAGTAATGAGACTAATGAAGGCCTTAACACTTGCAACTTCCTGTTTATCATACAACTTCCTTAATTTTCATCTGCCTTTAGAGGTAAGTAGGTTTACAGCGCTGCACACACTGTGGAACACACAGCTCTGGGTGAAATACGGAGACCACCTTTCATTTATTGAACTTCCAGTCATAATTACTTCTCACAAGAGCTGCGTAACGGCACTACGTCACAACCCAAACAACTACAGATCTGCAGCAACTATAAGAAGAAGTTAGCTTGGAATTCCCGTCAAGGACATAAGATAAGATAAGATAAGATTTTTTTTATTGCACATAGTCGAAATGGACTATTGTAGAAATAGACTACTGAGGACAGCGGATGTTATACAGTCTGACAGCGGCCAGAAGAAAGGATCTGCGGTATCTCTCCTTCACACACCGTGGGTGCAGCAGCCGGGCACATTAAATAAGGTTTGAAATCCTGGATTGTAAGTTCACACGTTTTCTCTCCTCCATTGTGGGTGTTGTGCTGAATTCTGTCTTCCCTGTATGTGCACATGTATCACACAGGCATATGGATGCTACAGATTACACTCAGCTCCTCAGAGACACACCTCCATAGTTCAGTCTTAGAAGCTGGTTCAGCATCTTCTGCTTCTTCTCACCATCCAAATAACCCCAAACACATTCAGTGCTAAGGAGCTTCTTGAACAGCTACGCCTCCTTTCAGACCTCCATAGTGTTGAGATGTCTTCTCACAGTGGACGGATGGACAGAAACACCTGTGGATGTTCTCAGATCTGAAGCCGCTTGATGTTCTCCTCTCCCTAGGAGATTTAAGTGATGGGGACAGTATTGGTGGGTCTCCTGGGTCTTCCAGGTGGTTGTTAGGAGCCCCTTCTTCTCTGTTCGAGGTTTGAAACTCATTCTTATTCACTGAGCAAGCATATCATTTAATACTGCCCTTATGAATATCTCAAGAAATGGAATAACTTAATTAGAATAAATAAGAGGTCTTTTACTTTTGCATGACACTGTAACTGAGTAATAACTGTTTGTTATAGAAGTTATCTAACAAAGATATTATATATACACTCATATGCTGAAACTTAGATACTAAAGAAGCACTAGAATGTCTCAGCACTTTATGTTAGGCCATCTGGGCCGCCAACAATGTTAATGTGGTCATTTCCACTTCCTGTCCAGACGAGACGGCTGACCAGCATGGCTCGGTCATTCGGATTTCACCCAGAAATGAGGCTGCGCTCCCTTCCGTCCCAACCACATTAAAATTCCCAGTGATGGAACATGACGTTTTACAGCTTACAAAATGGACTCACACACTGTCCCACATCACACACTGTAATTCAGGGCTATTTGAAGGGCCTGCCTTTGGATTGTCCAGAATGAGGCCAGTTCTCTGGTCAGCCAGCACCAGCTTGAGTTCAGCAGTTCAGCAGTCCAGCACTGCGCTTTGACACTGACCACTACACTCAGCCTCCTCTACTGCTGGTCTTTTATGAAGCTGAATGGTGAGTGTGGAACAGCATCACATGAGCGCCAAACTCCAAACTTAAAGAGGTTTTCTAACGCCAAATCCAACCACACCCAGTATGCTGAAACCATGCCCAATCCTACCACACACAAAAAAGCTGAAGCCAAACCCAATCCAACCACCCCTGAGATGCTTAAACCACACCCAGCCAAATCACCCATAAAATGCTGAATCCATGCCTAATCCAACCATACCTGAAATTATGAAACCACATCCGATCCAACTACATCTGACACGCTTAAACCATGCCCAGTCCAACTGCACTCGAAAATGCTGAAACCACACCTAATCCAACCACCACTGAGATGCTGAAACCACTCATAATCCAACAATACCTGAAATAATGAAACCAGACCCAAACCAGCCACCCAAGATGCTGAAACCATGCCCACTCCACCCACACCTGAAATTATGAAACCACACCCAATCCAACCACACCTAACATACTTAAACCATGCTCAATCCAACCACACCAGAGATGCTAAAACCGCACCCACCCCAATCATACCTGAGATGCTGAAACAACACCCAATCCAACCACACCCGAAAATGCTGAAAACATGCCCAATCTAACCGCACCCAAAGTGCTGAAACCATGCCCAATCCAAACACAGCTGAAATGCTGAAATCACACCCAATCCAACCACACCCGAAAATGCTGAAATGACACCCAATCCAACCACACCCGAAAATGCTGAAAACATGCCCAACCTAATCGCACCCAAGATGCTGAAACCACGCCCAATCCAGCCACACCCAAGATGCTGAAACCATCCCCAATCCAACCACAGCTACAATGCTGAAACTACACTCAATCCCACCACACACGAAAATGCTGAAACCACGCCCAATCCAACCACACCAGAAAATGCTGAAACCACGCCCAATCCAACCACACCCAAGATGCTGAAACCACGCCCAATCCAGCCACACCCAAGATGCTGAAACCATGTCCAATCCAACCACACCAGGAATGATGAAATCACATCCAGTGTTTTGCCTGGCAACATAAATGTCTTACATTTTAAAGCTACTATGTCATACGCAACAATCAGCACTAGGAATTACACAATAAATGACAGACAACAACTCAGTACACAGCAGTGAAGTGCGACGATACCTCACATAGCAGCTCAGACAAACAAACAGCTTATATAATGAACAGGTGACAGTAATCAGTAATCTGGTGAGTTGGAATAGAGAGGTGATCTGTGATAGTTTGATGGCGAGGACTTAAACCCTAAGGGATTCTGGGAGCTGAAATTTGGGTTGTGTTTGAGGGTTGTAGATTACAGGACTAAGGGCAGAGTGACAAAATGTTTTGTACCAAAAATTTACATTTTATCTGTTAATAAAGTACAATCAGGTCAGTAAGAACATTAAAGATCATTTCTCAACAGATTCCTCCTCTTATTATTATTACATTTCACACAACGTCCAAACTTTTCTTGGAATGGGGTTTGTATCTATGCCGTGTTTTTGCTGCGCTGTTGATCTAGAAGTCCTATTTCCACATGCTGTTTAGTGGAGACGTGTGCGACTTTGGATGCGTCTCAGCTCCCGTCAGGCATTCTAACTAGCTTTTGTTTAGCATGGCACCTCAAATCCTTCTCTGTTGTGCAATAAATGCACAGTCCTACACAGAGTGGCTGGTGAAACCCTGCGACCCGATGAGATCAGTCTTTTCTGGGAAATTAAATAGTTGGCCTTGGATGATTTTGCTGTGGGCCACATCCATCACATGGCCGGGGTGACCAGGTCCAGTCTCAGAGGACTGCAGAACAGTTTGGAGTAAGAGTGTTCCCTGTTCTAGCGAGCTGAATTCTACAGCTTAGAGAGCAGGACAGAAGTGCTAGCGCAACAGGACGGGCAAACACTGACCGTCAGACATCACAGTCATCAGACAAACTCATAGGACTCAGTTCACTGGCAGCTTTAACACGTCATTGGTTTCATAGAGCAGATGGAGCTTTTAACCCAATCAAACCAAACAGAGATTTGAGCCATTTAGTCTGGCAATGATCCAGCCGCCAATCATCACACCCCACTACATCCATCATTGTGTGCCAGGGTTTAGCGAATCAAACCGGCAACCTTCCGCTCACAGGGCTGGCTCTAATCTAACACTGACCTAATCCCCTACTCTGGTGTATTTGCATTTTAGAGTACCTTTAAAGTGAAGTTAAAAGATAGATGGATCAGTTAGTGTCCAATTATGTTCCTGCACAGTGAAGTGGAGTTGTACAGTGTGATCGCTGTTGGTACAAACGATCTCTTCTTCCTTCCTTTGCTACAGCAAAGCTGTATGAGACTGTTGCTGAAAGTGCTCCGCTGTCTGACCAGGTGGTCATGAAGGGGGTGTGAGGTATTGTTCAGGATAGCAGTGAGTTTGTTAAGTGATCTTCTTTCGACCACCAGCTCGAAAACCATCTAGTGGTCCGACCTGTACTGGAAGTCCGTGGTGTACAGGGTAAAGTGAAAAGGGGAGAGCACAGTTCCCTGTAGTACGAGGCTGGATGGTGTTGAAAGCACTTAAGAAGTCAAAGAAGTGATTCTCATTGAGGTGTTCTGGTCCAAGTGAGAATGCAGCCTCTGCATTAGGTAGATGACAGCGTGTCTGTGCAAACTGCAGGGGCTCCAGGAAAGGGCTAACCTGAGGTCTCAGATGTGACAGTAGTCTTTCCAGCACCTTCATGACATGAGATGTGAGGGCCACTGGTCAGTAGTCATTGAGAGAAGAGGTAGATGATTTTTTGGGACAGGAACCAGGCTGTCTTGTTTTCCATAACAGGCACCTGCTCTCGTTTAAGACTCATGTTCGTCAGTTTAGAGTTTAATTTTGAATAATAATACAATTATATCCTGTCATTACCGCATCATTTAGTTTCAAAAAAGGAAGTAAAACTGCATCCCTGTATCTCTAATGGCCAATAGTGAGCAGATAGATCCCACCGGTCTGTCTGGAGTCAATTTGGAACAATAAGAACTGTAACTACTAAAACACAGATATGCAAACATATGATTGTACGCATGCATGACTGATCAGTCTGTGTTTGCTGGTCATGTACTGCCCAACTGCTCTGAACATTCTTAAATGCAGTAAAACATTATTTCAACACAATCAGTCATTATTTATATGTAACAAATCTTAACAAACCTTTTCAACATAACCAGTAAAACAGAGCAGTCAAAGCCTCAGAAAAGACAGCAACAACTATACTGAAGTAATAAGTCAAAATAAGATTATTAACAATCAGACAAAAATCATCATCATCATCATAATAATAATAATAATAATAATAATAATAATAATAATAATAATAATATCAATGTTACACAGAGACGGGACGCAAATGCAAGTTTTAATGACAAAACAAACAAGAAGAAACTAAACCAAACAACTCTTGAGATGAGACAAAACCAAAGAAGCAAAAAACTAAAACATTAAACCAGCTTACAAACTAACTAACATGGGGACAAACGATCAGGAGGGAGACAACAGACCAGAAGGAATACAAAACCTATGGACAAGACAAAGCGACGGGCATGGAAACAAGACACCAGCAGGGGAACAAACACCAAGCAAGAACAAAGGCCACAACATGGAGTATAAAACAACTTTGGCTAACGAGAGACACCTGGGAAGGGGAGGAGCCATAAACAGGTGAGGGGCCTGACAAGAGGGCGGAGACTGGAGGAGCAAAGACCAAGACAAACAGAAGCACATGGAACAAAGTAACAAACAGCACATGGACATGACAAGACAGAAACAGGAAGCCAGATAAGACAGACAAACATGAACAGGACAGGGTGTGCCAGTCAGAAACGATCCAAACATTATTACCAGTCTGAGAAAGTTAGAAAATCTGGTCAAAATGTAAGAAAAACATACTTCATGTAGAAATAAAGATTAATATGACATGATCAATCAGTATCTGTAATGACCAGTATAATTTCCACATAATGGTCCAAATGAATAACACTGACCTAATCAGGATAAAATCTCTAAGAGTAATAAGAGTAACCAGACATTGTTTAGACCCGCTGAGTGTAAATCTGGATGAAGCAGTGAGACGAGGAGTAGGTGTGAGGTTTCCTCCAGGTTAATGTTGGGGTGTTCTATGCTTACTCAGTCTTCTGCAGCGGAGGTCAAATTTTAGTTGGAATAAAAGGGGAGGAGCTAATGTATCTGATTAATAGAGGTGTAGGTGCACATGCCCCACCTGTCTCCATCCCAGGTGACTGTGGACACACACTGTTATTGATGAAATGATGAGAATATGGGCTCTAGATACAACAACCTGCAGTGTATCTCGCTGTAGAGCGGTGCAGGGATGTCTCCTCCCGTGCTGGAGCCGTGATCCGCACCAAGGCCACTGAGTTTACAGGGATTTTCCAGTAAATAAATCTGACACGTGAACTTCTCCTCTGCACTCCGCTGTTAGACCACAGCGGCGCTCCTCTGAGCTCCCCACCTCGCCAGGTTCCCAAGCCTCAGGCTGGTGGCCTCCTGCCACATCAACCATAATGACCCGCGCTATACTTAGGACATGAGCAGGATTATGGATTCCCACACATAGTTTTATGATGGTGTGGGCCCAGCTCATCTTTGGTGGGTGTGATGAGTTACGAGGTGGCCGACATAAATCACGCTGAGGATTCTGGATATGAGACCCGAAGCTACACTGCTGCACTGTGTGCTGGTAATGTGGGGTCATTAGCTGGAGCACCGGTCAAAGCTAACAAATGGCTGACCCTAATATAGACAAGCTCTTTGTTGTTGTTGGTTTATTATTTAATTCAGTTTAATGATAATAATTATTAATAATACAGAACATTAATATACAAATAAAAATAATCAATCAATTTAAATTAATTAAAATTAATTAATTAAATAAATAAATAAATAAATACTACATTCATTTAAATTGTCACTTACTAGATTTGTAGCGTTAGGAAAGGAGACATTTATATTAAAACAGGTTTAAAACTAAGATTTATAAACTTCATAACTTGATTTGTGTCGACTTTATCACACACATTACACACCAATTTTAAATAATTTCAGCAAGACTATAAAGTACCTGATATCGGGGCTCTGTATCAGAGGACACTTCTATTTTGATTGCACATTATTTAGAAAAGTCCTTTATTCAGAAATTCATTCATTTGTATATTAATTTTAAATAGTATACTTCTAAGCTCACCAGGCAAAAACTGGTCCCCTTGATGGCGCTGCACAAGAATGATGGAGCTATAAATCGCTGCGGGGTGTGAGTGACGGGATCCATAGATTGAGAAGAGGTGGTACAGTGCAGTGAATGTCTCGCTCCATGTGTGGAAAATGGCTCCAAAGCAGATGTTAATGATTGGCTAAAAGGAGTGACTGCATTTGGGCGTGCCAAAGACCATAGTGTGAAGGAAGTTGCTGAATCTGCAGGTGTATGGGAGTGTACGGTCATACCGGTCTACCAGCAGTGGCTAAAATCCCAGTGTACAGGAAATTCCTCAGAATTGTTCCAGGGAAGGCATCCACCAAATCTGGTCCAACTGATCAATTCTTTGATGTAAGAGTGTCACTGATGTGGCCTACATCCAGGAGCTTGTCCAGTCCAGGGTACGGTTCAGTCAGAGGGGACTCATTTACTGTCCAGTCAGCTTATAATTAGTCAAATGATCAAGATGGTGGTGTTGACACGTTGAACACGTTGATGGCAGTGATATCAACACTGTTTATTTATAAATAGACAGACAGATACTCGGATAGATTTGAAGCAGTTTTAAAGCTTTTCTATTGGTCCTTTCACCATGTCATGTTCACACACTATGAAGAACAACAGATTATCTCTAATTATGCCAAAGAATTTTACAGTCTGACTATATACAGCATTAACATAAATTATTACTGGTAAGCATTGAATTGAACTGAACTATGAAATTAACTATAATTAATAAATCAGTAACTGTAATAACTTAAATCAATTATTCAGTACATAGTGTGATACTGAATTTTGCGCTAACTAGTATGAAATCATCAGTATCTGTTATAAATGTCTGAGTATTTATTGTTATTTTACCGATGGACTATTATAAATTATTCACTAACCAAAAAGTTTTCAGCAACTACTATAAATTATTGCGTATCTACTATAACTTACCATAAGTACTTAAGTCAGTACCTACATTATTTAGAAGCTAGTATTACAGTATTTGTTTCCATAAACTAATATTTAACGTAATAAACTAATTATTTAGTTATTTCTATGAAACTAGCATATACATTATTTTGCTTGGGAAGAATTTTTAGATCTTTACAGTTTAACCCATAGAAATCATCATGTGCTATACTATACAATTCTAACTACACAATTATAGGTTTAATAATACACAGTATGTGTGTATTATAATGTACCAGCTGAAATATTGAAGTGTACATTCTGCATCAACACGTTCAGGAATTAGACAGTAACATTGACAACATACAGGAAGGATTTTATCACTGTAAAACAAGACTGAACACATAATAACTTCATAATGTCTCAATCAAATTATAATCAATAATATCCCTTAAACACAAAGGTGGTGTATCTGCCTCTACAGGAATCAGCTGCTGGGTTATTCACTATCATGCTGACATACTTTAAAGACATCTAATCAACAAATAGTGACTATCTGATCTGAATCCTGGTGATGTATGCAGGGAGGTTCACTGTGTCAGCTCTGAGACCCTGAATGGTGGTGAATTATCTTCAGTGAGGATGAGTCTCAGGGTCAGCCTGCTATACGCTGCTCTTATCTATGGTCACAACGATGGTTCATACAGAACGGTCATCATCTAGACACCATATGTTCTGAAACAAAACAAAGGGAAAGACCTGACACACACAGACCACATGCTTAGGTCAGGGCTAGGACTGTGTGATCCAGTGATCCACCATCTGTTCTGATGACAAATCAAGAAATGGTGTAACACTGGAAAACTTCAAATATTCAAAATATTTCTGACTAATTAATGACTAATAATATCACAGTTATACACAAACACAATCTAACTCACACATACAGCTGACCATGTCTGTTACTGAGCGCATGGACAGGTCCCCTCACAGTCTCCTGTAAGATGTTCTAATTCACCTCTGAACTCCTTTTTCCCTCAATGGTGTCCAGACCCTGAGGCAGCAAAGCAGCCCCAAACCATGATACTATCTACACCGTGCTTCCCAGCTGGGATAAGGTGTTTGGTGTCCTCCCTTCTGTAAACTGACATGCAGAATGACTGGTATTTGAAAACAGTTAAGAAGTCTCGATACAGAAAACATGTAGAAAAAAACGACTGTAAAATGTGGCTACGGTACATCCTTTCATTTCACAGCTTGATGTTCTTTATATGTGAAATATTAAAATACAAATGGTCTTAAAAGACCGCCTGATGTTCAGCTTATAGTATGAAAGTAATAAATGAATAAAATCACATAATTATTAACATTAAAAGTGATTCAAACTTCTGATCAGTCAGGAATACAAAGAAGTGCATGAATAGGAGATGTGTCCATCATGCTATGTAGTATCAGGGTACTTGTGTCAGGTTCAGTGGTTTTTAAATATTTACGGCATTTAGCTGATGCTCTTATCCAGAGCGACTTACAAGGTTTATGATTACAGGTAGGCCAATGTAGTGTTAGGAGTCTTGCCTAAGGATTCTTATTGGTGTAGCTCAGCATAGTCACCCAGACTGGGATTCAAACCCCAGTCTCCCACACGTAGAGGTGGCACCCTGAGTAGTGGCGTTACCCACTGAGCTACCCCAACCATATTGTCATTTGGCCAGCCACATACACCAACCGAGCACAATATTAGGAACACCTGTACACCTACTCTTTCATACAACCACCTAATCATCATACGGCAACAGTGTACAGTCCTGCAGCTTCAGGCCATTGATCATCAGAATGAGGAAAAATGTGATGTCAGTGTGCGTAGGATGGTTGTCACTGCCAGTCTGCTGAGTTTCTGGGATCTTCACAGACAGCATCTCTAGAGTTACTTAGAATGGAGCAATAAAGGAACATCACTGCGAAGCAGTTCTGCTTACGTTGGTAATGAGAGAGGTGAGTAAAGAATGGCCAGACTGGTACCTGCTGACTGAACGGCTATGCTAAGCCAGTCTCTGTGTGACTATGCTGCAGAAAAGCATCTCAGGACCTCCAACACATCCAGCCTTTAGCTACAAGAGCAGAAGACCACCCGTTGGGTTCCTCCTGGGTTTGCCAAGAAAGCCGAGGCCGCAGTGAACACAGGTTCATCAAAACCGGAACATTTAAAGAACATTATTTTAAGCAATGTATTATTTATCTGTGTTCTTGTGCTTTGCTACTGTGTTTATTCATCTACATCAGAGAAAGAACTTTGTTTCGGTTTGCAGTAATTTCTGTTTGGTGGTATGGCTCTGCTGTGGGAACTCCATGCACATACCCCCGTACGGGGTGCCAAACAGAGCAGTCATCAATGGCAACAAACACGATACTGACTGAGTCCGAATGAAAGAAGGAAATGGCGTGGAGGAGGCATTGCAAAGAGTGAGAAAAGCAGACTATAGCAGGTGTCAAATTCAAACAAACAGTAGGGGGTAGCGTATCAGCAGGAAATGGACAGTCCCTCCTCCTCCTTACCAGTCTAGAAGAAACGATTCAACCAGTTCATCATCAGACTTCCTCCCTGTCCTCTCCAAGAGCACCAGTGTTAAGTCTTCTTCTGCTTTTATTTATATAACTTCTTTTGTTTGTTGCTGAACGTGGTTTCTTGCCAGAAGTAGGAGGAGGCGGCAGTGGCAGTCGCTCACCAAGAGCTTCAGACATGGTTCATTGTTTACCTCCCCTTAAATGATCTAACCAGGAGCAACACCTTCAACAGGACTGATAAGGTTAGAATACGCCCTCGGGGCAGCAGCACTATAGCTTCATCCGCTCAAGTTGGACTGATTCCACTCCTACAGTGCTACAGTGACTCACTATCACCTCTTCAGGTGCACAGTGGTATTACAGACAGGACGGGCGAGGCTAACAGGTTGTGTTAGAATGCTATTTAGAGTCAAACTTAAAAATACCTGAAAAATGAATCTGAAAATCATCTGGGGCACAATTTTGGAATTTTCCACGGCCATATGAATTAAACTAAACTATACTTTTTCCCATGATCTGTCACATGATCTGCTGATCTAACTGATCTAACTAATCTGGCACTGAATATTCTTTCCCTCCCTGCAGTAGCCACAGGACAGCAGGAGGTGAATTAGGCAAGCGATATCAGGAAAGTGACGAAAGGTTATACAAGGACATCTAGCCACACCACACCAACCACTAGCTGGACAGCGCTGCACTGAAATCTACCACTTTTATAAGGCAATAAATCAGCGCTGATGAAATTTCATGGAAGGACTCCAGAGTTTATGAGGGATTATCAGTCATTAGAACTTTAGGATGACGGTGCAAGATCTGCACATGAGTTGATTCCATTATTATGGCAGTATACTCTACGTTCACAAACACTAATCTCGTTTCTGCCTCCACTGATGCCAACAGCAACAACCACACTGCCCTAAAATGGAGCTGAGGTGGTGTGAACAAGGGCTGACATCATGTTTCTGGTTGAGCTGGAGGTTAGGGCTCACGGTGGTCCGGGAAACTCCGTAAAACGAGTCAGAGGGACGGAGGTCTTTAATCAGCCTGTTTTTTCCTATTGCTGGAAATCTCTGGGAAAAACAGAGAACACCGTACTCAGACAGCAGTATGAAATATAACGTCAAATGTAAGATAGGAAACATATATGACACATAGCGCTTTCAGCGAATGCTCTTTTACTGAACACTGCAGCAGAGGCAAAGCACCACCGTCACTACTGAACACTCGAGACGGAAGACAGACACCTCTCTGCTTGATTTTAGACCGTTGACCTATATTATTACCCACACTGGAGCACAGATCAGCCCTACAACACAGCACGTCTGCTGTGACAACAACAACTCAAGACTCAAAGTCGCTCTTGGTGAGAGTCTGCGGCTCTGGTCAGGCTCTGCATGTGGCTATGGGTCCCCAGGTATACAAACCATTAGCAGGACGCTATAGCCTACCTTTCAATGGTCAACTGTCCCTCTGCCCTTACAAAGTCTGATGGGACACTATCAACCTACTCTGCTGCAAGACACACCAATTAAGTGCCCTGACTCTCGACCTCGACCAGTGTTACCGGTTATAAGCGTTATACCCTACATCTTACTGACCTTTTACTAGTTAACCTGATTACCTGTGAGAAGTTCCACCAGGTGTGTTTTAGCACTGCTAAACCATCTGTAGTGTCTTCTGTACAACGTTTTTCTGAAATGTGTTGCTGCATCAGATTTTAAATGAACATATATTTGTCTAAAACGTTTCACAGTTTCAGAATTGATCATGTTGTCTTTGTAGAATTTTCCATTAATTAGCGGGCATAAATGAGCATTCCAGCCATTATTGGAAATGGAGTTTGTAAGTACCCACACTAATCACAATTTCTATAAGGATGTGAACTGCATGGAGCTGCTTTTATACAGTGATATAGTTCCACACCGACCTGGACCTGCTCACCAGCTACTCTGGGGCCGATAAAGACTCTGGGGCCCTGTCCACATTTATCAAGGTATTTCTAAAAAACGTTCAGGTTTTAGCTTTTTAGGTCACTGAAAACTAATCTCCTGAAAAACTTCTTCCCAGCTAAAAATGTTCAGAAACCCTGTGTTCAGTGTTGTGGTGTAGGCAGGGAGTTTTTGGCTTGTTACGTCGAGTGTGCTCTGTTATCTCCTTTGTTTACATGAGGTGGTTGTGTGTGATGGCTGCCATAGCCAGAAATTTGTTAGTCTAGCATCGCTAACAGGACTTGTTCCATGTGTACAAATGAATACAGTTACTCTTACACTGTACTGAAGAACAGAGGGGTCAGAATGCCCCATGGAGGTCACTACTATATCCAGCACTTCTACCACTTAGAGGCTGCATCACAAACCGCACACTGCAGCACTAAATAGTGTGTACAGTGATGCAGCACCTTTAGAAAGTGCATTCATTAGTGTAGCAAGCATATAACAGTGTGGTTTGGTATGCAGCCAGGCTTCTGATTGGCCACCATGGCTTTGGGTTTGGGGTTATATCCCCGTCTGCTGGTTTGACTGCTCCTGACAGTGTGTTTTAGCGTTTCTGAGATTTGTTGTCAGTGCTCCTGTGGACGGGAGGATGGCCTGAATGTGTAGCTATTTTCTGGAAATTGAGCTTGGGACCCGGTGACAAGGAAGAAGTAGAAAAGAACTGAAGTAACATTTAAAGGAAAATCAGCCAACAAATCAAATAGTCTGAGTGATAAAAGCAGGTTCCTTTCTCCAGGTCTACATAGACAGGCTGAGGGAGGCTGGGAAGCACAGAGAGAGGCCCTGGCTTTTCTTCAGCACTGTGGACGTTTCACTTCTGGCTGGTGTACAGATGTTTCCAACGGGGTGATTTGTGCTGGCTGATGTAGTCTGTGCCATGTGCATGGAGGAGTCAGAACTACTCATTGTTCTCTGGTGATGTACCCGGTTACTTTCCCTACATGAGGATCGGTTTAGCGGTACAGCCAGTAGATTACAGCATGGTTCATTAACAGTGACGTACGTACACGACCCAAAACCACATGAGCAAGTCTGTTTGAGGGAACTTAACAGCTCAACACAGTATCAGACAAGCATTTGATGATTTAGGCTTTTGCTAATTTCCTGGGCTAAAAGTTCTCGTTAGCTATGTTAGCCCTGCAGCTCCAGTACAAAAATTCTGGACACCAAAGCGGTCTTGGCTGGACAGCTATGTTCAGGGTAAAGGGGGGTGGAAACTCTGTAAATTTAATGTTGGCCACACTATCACTTTATGCATCCAAGAGTGTTTTGGCACTGATACTGACTCTTCTTCTCGATAACATCACACGTTCTTTGTTCAGCTGGACAGGCCAGACACTATGTTTTGCAAAACATCCACTAAATTCACAAAGAAGCCCATTATCTGATGTAATGTTTAATTTATATGCAATAACAAAGATCTAAGTCGCCCTCATAAAGAATTAAACAAGGCCTTACGACACGACTGCAGTGCTCATTCCAATACGCCATCACGCCGGACGTCTGCTGCTTCTACATTAGCATGGACACATACTGTATTTTTCAGCTGGATTGTGGTGGTAGTGTCGTGGCCTCTCTGAGTCACATGCTGGCTGCAGTACTGTAGAGCCTAACAACAAACAGAGAGCCAAAATCTGAAAAACAACAACAAAAAAAAAACATTCTCATAGTCATCACCTCTGGTGGTCAGCCAGCTTCACGGCCCTGCCTGCCAAAGCCTGCAAGCCCTGTGCTGAAGCCAGCAGTGAAAAATGGATCTTGTAGTTGTGTAGTCCTGGGATGGTGAGTGAGCACTGTACTGTACATGCATTTCTACACAAATCCCTCAACTCATACTATACCTCTCAAACCCTCATGCACCCTTATCCCATACCCACTCCATCAACAACAAAATGTTTGGTGTCTGAAGCGTGCTAAGGTAACATAGGTCTGTACAACCTCTATTAGCTTAGCGTTAGCTGCATATCTGTATCGCCACACTCACCACACTGTCCTCTGTCCTCTAACAGACATAACATACCAAAGTCATGTGATATCAGTTGATTATGTAGATTGATTATGAAGGGGTGTTCCCTCACTGGGACGATGTTGGAACTCACCTGTATAAGTTGTGAGGTGTTATTTTGTGGAGCCAGTGCCATGAGAACATATCCCACACCAGTATGGAACCACCACAACACCTTTTTGGAGTCTGCACAAACCTTACCATCTGCCCCAAACAATTGGTACCGTGACTCATCAGACCACGGCACACGTTGCCAGTCCTCCAGGGTCCAGGTAGCCACCTCACGAACCCAGGTTAGGCACTGTGTCTGGTGTGGTGACACATGTCATATTGCTAGTGGTGTTACGCCAGTGGGGACGCCTTGGGACTGCCCACACCTGAACTAGTTGAGAGGTGTTATCTTGTGAATGTGACTGAACACTGGCCGTGGCAGTCTAGAAGAGATGTTCTTAATCAAACTTCATTTCCAAGAGCGTTGGTGAGGGCGTGTGTGCTTCTTCGTCTGCTCAGGAAAGGACGGACTGGGGCTAGCTGGTTAGCATGCATGCAGTAATGAAAGTGCTGCAGTAATTATCCAATCAGAGTTTTCGCTGTGTATGTTTTGAGTGTGTTAAAAAATTGAAACCTTGAAGAGACGTTTATCAAAGCCGCCTGAAAGATGCGTAAGATCAGATGGCATCTGCTGCTGTGGGGTTTAATGTGTATAGTGTAAGCGCTCCTAATCTGCCGTCATTTTATGTAACTGAGTTACAGTGCATGATGTACATAAGCACTGCGGTGACTGTGCGGTCAGTGTGACTCAGAGGAGCGAGCTGTTTATGGCCTTCTAATACTTCTAATCATTGATTTATTTTGTGTGTTTGTTGGCTGGAGGGAACTCAGAGTGAAACTAGAGAACAGAAAGTACACTTGCTGAAATGCTCAAGTAAGCCTGTGTGTGTGTGTGTTTATGTGCTCAGAAATGTGTGTGTACCAAACATCTGCTCCTAGTCTGAATGTCTTCCCAATGAGTTAGCTGATAGTTTTTGTAGACCTTTCGGGAAAAGGTCATTTTGGTCAATTTAAAATGGCCTTTACAAAACCTCCTGCAACTTACTTGAAACTCAGCCACAACACTTGAGGCTTTCTCAGGCAGCGATATTGCTTCACATGACTATGACACACATCGTACCGCAAAGTTCCTGATTTCCCCCTATTGGAACTGTAAATAACATGACGGTTTCGTGGGCGATGTTTAAAGAGATCCCCTCAGCTTCCTTTAGCCTGCTAGTTTTTAATTTTGTCAGTTCTTCAAATAACAAATGTGGTTTTCTTAAAGCTAACTAATAACCAGTTGGTTCAGCTAGCCTGCTAAAGGAATTAGCTCTTCCTCTTCAGGCTGCTGTTATAGAGCTCTAAAAAGCTGGACTGATTTTCTGTGCTAGTCCACGAGTTCGTCTAGGACTGACTACCCTTCATACTTTCCTCATACAGAAAGACTTCTAATCTCATCATGCTTTCCAGGAACTCTCCAAGTACTTCTTTGTACAGCACCGATAGTTTGCCAGAGTGAGAATCAAACTCCTGTTTCTGTTTTGTCTGGGGGATCTTAGAGTAAACACTTGGCACTCCATACAGATTCACTGCTTGTGAATAGCCAAGAGTTTCCTTTTTGTCCCTGTAATGAGCTGGAATGAGGCAAATATCAACACTACAGCTGAATTTCAGTCTCCCAGTGAGCCCACTGTGCTCTGATAGGTAAACCGTCAGACCAGCATCCAGCTACTTGCTCCATCTCCTCACGGCTGTGGCCATTCTTACAATGGTGCCGGTTCTGCCATATCAGTTTAATCCAGAGTCTGATCCTAACATTCGAACAGAACCACTTGGTAGATCCACCTTCTAAAGCTAAACTGGAGCAGACTGGTGGTCAGTTTGTACTGGTTTAGCTCTCTGTGTGGTGTGTGACGGTCTGCCAAGCTTGCCAGTAGGCGGGCTGTGTTACGGGATGACATCAAAGTGTAACAGAGAAAAGGACTGTAATTCCAACAAGGAGTTTTAGGGTGCTGGGAAAAGTCGTTTCTGTGGTTGAGGAAGAGAAGGCAGCAATGGTGCCACCCAGTGGTCTGCTGGAGAACCTCTTCTATGTCTTCTTGTCTCAATCACTTGATCCATGCTATTTCCTGAATATACACAAATATCTGGAATTCCAGCACAAATGCTTGCTGGTAATCAATGCATTCCATCATCCTGGTACTACCTCTGTGCAGCACCTTCTGTTGGCGTTTAATGTTCCTCGGTTCCAATATAAACTGGTGCACTTAAAACTGACTCACTGCATAGCACCAAGGTTCTAAGAAGCCAGTTTTTGATCTGGTCCCAAAAAGTCTAATGGAGACACTTCCAGAAGAAAGACACATGACCAGAGGCTCCTACTGCTTATCAACATTGAGTCTAGGAGGTTAATCAAAGAGTAGAGTGATGATGTACACACTGGGGAAGGTTGTCCAGAGGGAGAAAGGACAGGAAAGGAGTCAGTACAAGAAGTAAAACAATATTGAAATAATGGCAATGTGAAAGATGGTGAGTTTCACCCTGAAACAACACCACTGACTCAGTTTCACCGAGAGACAGAGGGAGAGAGGGGCCTACATCAAAAACACCACCTTTCAGCTCTGCAGTGCACACAGCACATGAACCTACATGTGATTCATACAGCTACATCTGCATCTACTGAGTAACAATAGCGAGAGTAAACCGAACACCACACTGATAAAAATATTACAGATAAAGAGAATCGCTCAGTGATACCGGCTACAGTCAACACAGTGTCTCACAGCATTCCCAGAAGACCCTGCTGACCTAAAGACACAGTCGGCTCGTACTGTACCGTAAAGGTGCTGTTACAGCCACAGCCCACTCTGTTCACTCAGTTACTGTAGAGAATAGCCTGCAGGTTTCAGGAGAGACAGCCTGAAGGGAGGACTTCATAGACGAGTGGCTTCAGAAACAACAACAACAGAATCTTCCAGGGGGAGTTCCAATGACAGTGATCCCATAATTCCAGCTCATTCCTTCTGGCCTTTAGCAGCCATTTCAGCGTGAAAGTCCCCTCCCTCACACCGAGATTTAAAAGAAAAGCAATTGTTCTGGAGCAGGTGGACTGTGCGCTCTAGCTCCGAGGCCAGCGTCACCAGATCCCGTTCACTCCTGCACATGGTGTAACAGTAATAAGGCTGGGGCGGATTTCTGCTGGAGATGGAAATCTAATAAAGCCGGCGTCCAGGCCCTGAGGTGCAACTCAGACTTTTATTAAGAGATAAATCGGAGTTTAATACGGACTCCACAGCCGCCGCTACCCGCCCAGCACGCGCTGATTAAAGGCTGCCGTGCTTATTTTCCATTTTTAAGAACATAAACATGATTGTTATACATAGAAGTCGCTGCCTTCAGTGAACTGGCGCCTGATTACTGGTTTGTCCTTTGCTAGTTTTGCTTGGACGTGCGCTGAGAGCCAGAGCCAGCGCAGCGGTGCAGAGAAATGAAGCCGTATTTTGTGACACAAGGCGCACTGTAAGGCCTCTCTCTCTCTGTCTGGCGCTGTCCCTCATTCTCCCTCCACCACTCCTCCCTGCCTAAGGGTTTGGGGAGTCCTAACCTTTTACCACAAATCTGTGATTATTTCTTGGTTTGCAATATTAAAGGTCTCTTATCACAGGAAAACCAACCTTCCTCAATAATTACTTGGATGTAGCATGTAAATACCAATGAAGATTCAATATGTAGCCCAATAAATCAGTTAATCAATAAATATACAATCAATATATAGAAACTACATTGATGGATGGATGGATGTATGGATGGACTGATAATGAAGAATGTGCTGTATGTGGTTCCATATGCTACTGTTAAAAGCCTGTGCCAGTAGCAGAACACTTGTTGGTGCTGCATGGGCAGTTGGTTTTATGTTTAAATTTTCCGTTCCACCTTAAATGGTGCAGCAGATTCATACGCTACAAAGCTTTGCTAGTGTATGTCTATGGAGGCTGCACGACTACGTGCTCGACACTATACACCTGTTAGTTGTGGGTTTGACTGAAACATCTCTCGGTCCACATACCTTTGGCCATGCTATGTAAATGGCACATTAGAAAATGGACACGCATATACAAACTCACACATACACACCGTCTCTGTCTATTCTGTGTGAGTCTGTTAGCAGCAGAGCACACATATACACACAGTGCAGTGTCTCTCCACTCCCCTAGCGTCCTGCAGGACACCGGATTCCCCCGAAAATATTCCATAATCAGATAATTAGCAGGATAATGACTCTACTGACCAGTCAGTAATGGAATACAGACTGGGCCTGGTTTCTGGATCATAGCGAGTCAGCGATGGTGACTTGGCCTGGACTCTGTTAAACACATTTACAGTTAAAAAATGGCTCTACCATTAAGTGTCATAATCCTCCACAGAACTGGAATGAAAGGCTAGACGTTCCCCTTGGGACATAAATCAGACTATACTGCCTTTTATTTGTTGTTCATACGATATTTTACTTTATAATGTCCTTGCTGTTAAGCTGTGGCTATGTCATCTTCCAAATTATTCCCAGACACATTCATTTCACGAGTCACTAAGCATTATGTCACACTTAGGCGACGCGCTTAAAGGAATATTACACCTAACAGTGATAACATGGCTAACAGTGGATGAAAGCTAGCGGTTAGCGCTCTTATTCGCTAACTTAAACCACATACTGTATAGACTAACTGTTGAAGATCGAATAAGTTTATAAATACAGTATATCAATATAACGGACCTCAGTGGACTCAAATCTCTCTGCAACCCAAATGGCTGCACGTGGCCCACCTGGAATTCAACCAGCTGTTTAACTTACAGACAGAAATGTGGTGTTGTGACAAGTCTCTACGTGGTCGTCTCTATCAAGACAAAAGCAGGACTCATCACTGAAGATGACCTGCTGCTATTTTGAGTCACTCCATGACAGTCTGGAACGACACCATTGCAATTTTTGGTGACGCTGATGTGGTGTTAAGGACAGTCGTTGTAACGGTCTGTGTGTATGCAATCCTGCGTGGTGCAGCCGTCTGCCAAATTGTGCTGGCACATGTGCGGTTGAGTATGAAACCTGAATCATTAGCATGTCTCATGTTGTCAAACCTACACACCATGCTGTTCATTCCTCTGAGTTGATTCCTTCTGGGTGCAGGTATTTGTGCAGATATGCATTTGATGATTGCTGTATTAATAGAAGACTGAAATGAAACACAGTCGGTGCTGCTTATACTTCTATGGTTTAAACAGAGACCACCGTTTCATCGTTAGCATTTCACATGCTGTCCCAGCCTTTCCTGGAACGGAGGTATGTCTGTTACGATTAATCCTCAGCTACAATTTTATGATCATGACAGGCCTAGCCTATTCCAGAACCGTTAAACGGATTCAGCTATAAGTTAAGATGACGTGTGGAATGACCAGAGAGTGATCTGGAGGCTAATGACTCAGGTGACAGTGGACTGGTCATGTGTGTGAGTGTAACTTCTAAGAAAAGTGCAGTACACTCAGTTCAGGAGAAAAGAGGAGGGGTCTTACAATATTTGCGTCACACAGCTCTCCCTGCCAGGCCTCACCTGCCAAACAAAACAAGCCCCATCTGAAGGGCTTCTTAGCTTGGCTCTCCACTCGCTCCAAGAGAAAGGCGCTTCAGATCCAAACACAGAACAAGTGCAAATATATAACGAGTATGACAAGAAAAACAAACAGCAGAGAGAGAGAGAGAGAAAGAGAGAGAGAGGGAGATGAAGAGAAGGAGAGGGAGAGGGGAGAGAGAGATAGAGATGGAGAGAGAGGGAGAGAGAGAGCCAGAGAGATATATAGAGAGGGAGAGAGAGCGAGGGAGACAGAGGGAGCGAGGGGCCTACATCTCCAAAAAACATGACCGTTCAGCTCTACAGTGCACACGGCACATGAACCTACATGTGATTCATACAGCTGCATTAAGTTCCCAGCATCTGTTGAAATGTACATGATGTTCTAGCAGACGTTCCCTTATCTTTCCCTTTTCTTCTGGGAGTTCTCCAGTGTACAGTTCTTTATCTTCATCTTTATCTTCAGGGTTTTGGGTAGGTCTGAAATCATGACTTGATGCACTGGAGCTTTACTTAGCATGACCCCTCCCCCAACACTATAACAGTAGAGTCATACTTAACATGACCCCTCCCCCAACACTATAACGCCATAAACACTAGAGTCACAATTAGCATGACCCCTCCCTGAACACTATAACACTAGAATCATACTTAGCATGACCCCTCCCCCAACACTATAACACTATAAACACTAGAGTCATACTTAGCATGACCCCTTCTCAATACTATAACACTAGAATCATACTTAGCACGACCCCTCCCCAACACCGTGTCACTACAAACACTAGTCATACCTTACATGACCCCTCCCCAACACTGTATCAGTATAAACAATAGTCATAATAAACATGATCCCTCCCCAACACTATAACAGTAGAGTCATACCTAACATGAACCCTTCCCAACACTGTATCACTACAAACACTAGTCATACCTAACATGACCCCTCCCCAACACTGTATCACTACAAACACTAGTCATACCTAAACATGACCCCTCCCCAACACTGTATCACTACAAACACTAGTCATACCTAACATGACCCCTCCCCAACACTGTATCACTACAAACACTAGTCATACCTAACATGACCCCTCCCCAACACTGGATTAACCTTAAAGGGCCCAAAGAAAAGGGGCATTCAAGGCTCACGTATGCAAATGACCTCTCTTATAATTGGCTGGTCTGTGCTGTGCTTCATTCAGGCCAGGCTTAAGCACTCCAAGCTGTAAACCTCAAGAGTATCGGGCCGGCCTAAACACAAAAACAGTGCACTGCATGTGTAGGCTGTCAGTATGTTCTGGAACTTTAGCAGGGTCTATGTACCACACCACAGAGAGGAAAACACCAGCTTCTAATGCTGGCAGCAGTGATGGAGCTAGATGGTGTGATATGCTAATGGCATATATATGTGACATCATCGTGTCATATCTACATTCTGCCTGCTGTCAGACAGTCTGTGCTCACATTTACTGCATTTCAGTACACCTAGTAGACTATATGTCCTCGCACTCATCATTAATGTACTGACAGCATGCTATTTTTTTAGCATGCTAAATATAATCATTAGGGCTATTAAAATATACTCATATAAAACTAGCTGTACTTTTAATTCCTCCATTCTGATGTCATAACCAAAAAATCACCAGAAATTCTCATTTTCTGCAGTTGTTGGATTATTTATTTTTGGATTATCGGACAGAGGTGTGCACTCATTAGATGTGTCACTGAGTGCCTCTCTGAAAACGGTTGGGTCAGAAAATCGCTGTGTTCAAACTGCTAGCCCAAATCTGATTGTCGTATCCAGATTGTTTCCAGAATGATGCTTGATAGTCTGGACAGCAAAAACACATATGGAATCACATTTGTGCAAATCAGATCCAGACCACTATTGGAGGTGGTTTGAAATGTGATTCCAGTCAGACTTCTACAGACATATCTCAGTCAGGACGCTCCGGACGCTTGCATTTCAGATGTCCTTTGCGTCATTCACAGCCCACCGAACAATCACAACACCAAACCCAGAGAAATGGAAGTGCTGGGGTTGAATAAGAGCTCCAAAGAGATCTGCACTGTTATTTAAGTGAGAGAGTGAGTATGTGAGAGAGAGAGTAAGAGGGAGGCTGTTAAAGAGACTGAGGGTGAGTGAGTAGAGAGAGAGAGGGTGCTGGTCCTGTTAAAGAGACTAAGGGTGAGTGAGTGAGTGAGTGAGTGAGTGAGAGAGAGAGAGAGAGAGAGAGAGAGAGAGGGTGCTGTTAAAGAGACTGAGGGTGAGTGAGTGTGTGTGTGTGTGTGTGGGGGGAGAGAGAGAGAGAGAGAGAGAGAGAGAGAGGGAGAGATCTCGAGAGAGAGAGAGAGAGAGAGAGAGAGAGAGAGAGAGAGAGAGAGAGAGAGAGCTGTTAAAGAGACTGAGGGTGAGAGAGAGAGAGTGCTGTTAAAGAGACTGAGGGTGAGAGAGAGAACGAGAAAGAGAGAGAGAGAGAGAGAGAGAGAGAGAGAGAGAGTGCTGTTAAAGAGACTGAGGGTGAGAGAGAGAGAGAGAGAGAGAGAGAGAGAGAGAGAGAGAGAGAGAGAGAGAACTGTTAAAGAGACTGAGGGTGAGTGTGTGTGTGTGTGTGTGTGTGTGTGAGAGAGAGAGAGAGAGAGAGAGAGAGAGAGAGAGAGAGAGAGAGAGAGAGAGAGAGAGAGAGAGAGAGAGAGAGAGAGAGAGAGAGAGAGTGCTGTTAAAGAGACTGAGGGTGAGAGAGAGAGAGAGAGAGAGAGAGAGAGAGAGAGAGAGAGAGAACTGTTAAAGAGACTGAGGGTGAGTGTGTGTGTGTGTGTGTGTGTGTGTGTGTGTGTGAGAGAGAGAGAGAGAGAGAGAGAGAGTGTGCTGTTAAAGAGACTGAGGGTGAGTGAGTGTGTGTGTGTGTGTGTGTGTGTGTGTGTGTGTGTGTGTGTGTGAGAGAGAGAGAGAGAGAGAGAGAGAGAGAGTGCTGTTAAAGAGACTGAGGGTGAGAGAGTGTAGCTGTAGTCCGTGTGCTCCTCGTGTCGCTCGTGCTGCGCTCCTTCAGCCTGTAGCTGGTTCTGCTGGTCTCCGGTCTCTGAGGAGGATGAGGAACAGCGACTTCTCCCTCCTCGTGCTCTTGTGTATCGCCAGCGGAGCAAGTGCATGGACTCTGGGAAACTCCACGGGAGCTAACGAGAACATCAGCCAGAGCAGCCGCAGCAACAGCGTGGATGAGCAGCACGGCGCATCCGTGCCCAGGTCCAGGAGAAAGCGCTTCATCTCCCAGAGCGACATGATCGCCATCCTGGACTATCACAACAAAGTTCGAGCCAACGTGTTCCCGCCTGCGGCCAACATGGAGTACATGGTGAGTGCCCACATGCCCCACACTGACTGATCACTTCTACAGTGCTATCCCAGAATGACCCCAGAGACAGAACTCGGGTCATAGCTCGGGTCATAGCTCACGTCAGCATACAGTTACACCTGTACACGTACAGTTCACCTGTACATATTAACATTAACAGAAGGACATTATTACAAATAACACCGAATCATCTTTAATGTCAACACACGCCTGTTCACCAATCACAGTGAGTATTACAGATTATTAATTACTCATTAATAGATCGTTATTAGTAGTCATATTGGAGTTCAATTGATACATTCAGTTTTAGATCTAAAGCTGATGTCTTATTGGTCAGAACTCATATGCTAATTTAAAGGAGTCAGCATGCCTCTGTCCCACCCTATATATATATATATATATATATATATATATATATATATATATATATATATATATATATATATATATATATATATTGTCTGCTCAGTGTGTAGTGTTAAAGCAGCATTAGCTCACATACAGCAGTCTGTACGCTCAGTAGTGCTGACGTCAGCACAGTGCAGTGCAGGTGTTCGTTGTGTAAATTAATTGTTTAATTTGTTGTTCCTCAGTCATGTGACCATAAATCAATACTTTAAAGCTTCCTCTGTGCTGTTCCCACCTGGTGTCATTTTCATAAAGAACCACCTTTTTAGAAGGGAACCTCAGTATCACAGTTCAGTGCACAGTTCAGTATTACAGTTCAGTGCACAGTTCAGTATCACAGTTCAGTGCACAGTTCAGTATCAAAGTTCAGTATGCACAGTTCAGTATGCACAGTTTAATGCCTGTGTAAAGGCACTGACCAGTATAGAGGGATACTCAGCAGCTCCATCCAGTACCTTTGGGATGAGCTGGAATGATCCAGAACAGACCATCAAACATCATTACCTGACCTCACTGATAATCAATCAAATCCTCACAGCGATGTTCCAACATCAGCACCTGACCTCACTAATACTAAACCCAATCCTCACAGCAATGTTCCAACATCAGCACCTGACCTCACTAACGTTCGATGAAATCCAGATTTTGGACCATTGTGTTTGGACTGTTCTACCACCTGTTTATTCTGATATTGGCATTGGCACGCTGTTGGCAGGAAAGAAGAAGACACGCACCAGCGGCATGAAGGACTACATGCACACAGACCATTACAATGGCTGTCCTTAACACCACGTCAACGTCACCAAAGACTGCAATGGTGTTGTGCCAGACTGTCATGGACTGACTCAAAATGGCAGCGGGTCATCTTCATTGACAAGTCCCGCTTTTGTCTTGCCCAACAAATTCGTGTGTGGAGACACTGTGGTCAGAATCAAGATGAATGCTTTGTTGTCAGGCGTCACACGTCCATCAGGCCTGGTGTCACTCCACCCCTAGCGCACCATCAGCAGGAAATGTGTGAAAATCTTCAAGCTGCATGAAATACATATGTTCCCCCTTCTTATCAGAAGTCATTTCCTCTCAAAAAGAATTTTGGATGATATGATTTCTCAAAAATTCACAAAGCAGGTGGCCCAAGTCCTGTCTCAGGTGTTTATCTGTGCGGCAATGTAAACAATAAAACCACACTGATTCTGACATTTTCAATTCCCATGTAGGTCACTTCGGCTGTGTTCAGACTGCAGGCAAATCAGATGTGTTTCTCAAATCCAGTCTTTAGAGTCTGTCTGTTCCATTAGAGTGGGATCAGATCGGATCACCAACCGATCCTCATAGACTGCTGTGGTAGCGAAGTAGGAGTAACTGCATAGCCATGCTAGAGACGTGGCTTTCATACATGGAAGCAGGACAGATAGTGGTGCATCATTCCACCCTCCAGAGTTTTGCCCTCACTGCTCGGTCAGCTGTCACAGTTCACAACTCTTTGGCACCCTTCCTAAACCTTAGCACTTCCGTATGATTTAACAGTATAGTTTACTGTACGTCGATGTTTCTGTACAATACAATGAAAGCACTTTCCATTCGCTTCTTGTTCAAAGAGATTTTGAAAACAATGGACAAATGTGGTGCGATTGGGGCTGCAGCATCAAAGAAAAAGTTTAAAGTGACCAAAGATGCGTTTTAAAAACAGACTATTTTTACAGTGAGTTCCAACATTCTCTCAGGGGTCAGCCCAGCTGTCAGTCACTGGAACTTCGGAATTACTCCTGTGATACTGGCGATGATGAAACTGAAACTGGGGTGGACGTGTGTCCATCAGTGGTCTTTGTTTACCTCTGGGTGAGCTGGTAAAGCACTGCTGTTTAGTGCATAGGAGCTGATCTGTCTCCATAGTCTAACAAAAAATCTGATTTGATGAGAGAACGGGATTCAGGTCAGTTTCACCTGCTGCATGAGTGCAGCCCGTCCAGGCTAACGTTTATTAGATCAGTGCAGGATTAAAGAATTTAAATAAAGGAACACAAACACAATCTAGGCACTTTCTTATCAGTAAAGCCTTAAACCAGCTCCAGACTGAAGGCTCATGTATGTACCCTAAATCAGTGGATTCCCATACTGACCTCTTACTCACTGTAACTGATACACTCAGTCCCCTTTTTGAGGCCTGATATTCCCCATCCGGACTTGTGCTGGTTTTGTGTTGAATGGAAAGGTGGAGCTGTTGGAAAAACAACGCCACCCTCTGTCACACTGTTAGCAGGTCCACAGTCAGGTGAATGTAAGTGCTCCCCCTGCTGGACAGTCTGTAGACCTGTAGCTGCTTGGTGAATATTGCCTTACAAGGCCAGTCAGGCTAGATGCACATGCTTCCAAACATATTTCCTAAATCTGGGATCAAGGTGGAATTTAAACAGATACGTGCTGCTTTTAATAGGATTGGTGTTCCTGTTTTACCTCCGCTTCACTGTTAGATTGTACCGGCTCGATCTGCCGGCACAGGATCAGGACCTTCTGGACTGGTGGAGCAGACTGCTGTCCTGTAAATGACTTTAGATGGTTGTTTAATGGGGGTTGATATTTGTAGCTCACTCTTTTAATAATAAAGGCCTCCAGCATCTGGATATATGGACAAAGGAGGCCTCACTTGTGTATGTGTTAAGAGTTTAGGTGCGTTGGGGTTCTCCTCTAAACATGTTGAAGCCCTTGGTGGTTCAGAGAGAAAAAGGAAAACTGGGAATCTGAGGCTAAAGAGAGGTGCTGAAAGCAGCAGTGTATTTCTTTATGTGTGGTTGTGCTTCATGGTTAAAGCTTCTCTGAGTGCTAATAATAAATAAAAGCTAACAAGCTTATGCTAATGCTACTAAGATATTACAAACATGCAGGCTTGTATTTTAATATGCTGAGGCCCATATATAAGAATATATAGATGCAAATTAACTATATAAAAGAAAACATCATTTCTACATTGTACATACATCAATTGTTATTTTAAGGGCTTTTACCAGTAAGCACTGTTACGTTGTACATACATGATGTTGAACGTATTAAGCACTGTTCATGGTGATGTTGAACGTAACCAGAGGTCCCCCTTTAAAAGCTGCCTCACAGAAAGTCACTACATGAGATGGTTATGAATAAGCTGCCTGATGTCCGAGACGCTGTTTATGATAGCTTGGAGAAGATTTCAGCCTTAAACTCCATTCCTGGTGGAGGGATACATGCTGCAGGGCACTGTGAGGTAAAATAAACAAAAACAAACCTATAACAAACTATGACAAAATATGATAAAACATAAAGATACATTTAAAGGAGCTATCTGTCATTTCATTCTGCCACTGTCCTGGTATTCCATGGCCATATCTGGACTGGAAAAGCTAATAGGGAATAGAAAACCAAGCCTTCACTTTGGCTTTACCCTTTCTTTGTGAACTGCATTATACGAGCCAAAAGCCCCTTTTGCACAAATACTGCGTTTATATCTGGTGTATGTAGCTGGCTTAACCTCACTTCCTCTCTATATACATATGGCAGAATGATATCTAAGCATTATTAAAGTGTTATATACCCTAGCGCTCAAACACTGAGCCAACAGTCATCATTGGAGCATTTTAATCTGATGTTGAACATTAGGTGCTAATGCTATTGTTGGGCAAAGATTTATTTGGGTAAACTGTCTCTATAATGTTTACCTGATCACGTGAGGTATCATCTTAGTCTTGATCTGTGTGTATGAGCAGGTGTGGGATGAGGGATTGGCTCGATCAGCGGAGGCCTGGGCTGCCACCTGTATCTGGGACCATGGACCTCCGTATCTGCTCCGATACCTGGGACAAAACCTCTCTGTCCGAACCGGCAAGTAAGTCTGACAGATTCCAGGCTGGGGTGATTACTCCAGATCATGTGCTCCTATGAACTGCCTTAACAGAAGCAGGCATGGGGCCAAATACAATGTTATTACATAGTTATTACATAGTATTGGGTGAGTCTGCTGTGAGTCTACTCTGGTGTTCAGAAGGCTACATGACAGTTATGAGATCCTTTCATGACCGCTTTCATAAACCTGCAAAAGCATGTATACGGGCTTATTATACTAAACAAGTGGAATGTGAGTTGTAGACTCGAACCCTGGTTCCCATCGCCACCACTGCGCTGAACTTTGAACCATCTCACACTAAACCCACACTCAATCACTCTGTTTACACCTCACACCAAACACGCTCTCAATCACTCTGTTTACACCTCACACCAAACCTACTCTCACTCACTCTGTTTACACCTCACACCAAACACGCTCTCAAACACTCTGTTTACACCTCACACCAAACCCACTCTCACTCACTCTGTTTACACCTCACACCAAACCCACTCTCACTCACTCTGTTTACACCTTACACCAAAACCCACTCTCAATCACTCTGTTTACACCTCACACCAAAACCCACTCTCAATCACTCTGTTCACACCTCACACCAATCCCACTCTCAATCACTCTGTTTACACCTCACACCAAAACCCACTCTCAAACACTCTGTTCACACCTCACACCAATCCCACTCTCAATCACTCTGTTTACATCTCACACCAATCCCACTCTCAATCACTCTGTTTACACCTCACACCAAACCCGCTCTCAATCACTTTGTTTACATCTCACACCAAACCCGCTCTCAATCACTTTGTTTACACTTCACACCAAACCCACTCTTAAACACTCTGTTTACACCTCACACCAAACCCCACTCCCAATCACTCTGTTCACACCTCACACCAAACCCTCTCTTAAACACTCTGTTTACACCTCACACCAAACCCGCTCTCAATCACTTTGTTTACACCTCACACCAAACCCACTCTTAAACACTCTGTTTACATCTCACACCAAACCCGCTCTCAATCACTTTGTTTACACTTCACACCAAACTCACTCTTAAACACTCTGTTTACACCTCACACCAAACCCACTCTCAATCACTCTGTTTACACCTCACACCAAACCCCCTCTAATTTACTCTGTTTACACCTCACACCAAACCCACTCTCAATCACTCTGTTCACAACTCATACCTAACCCACTCTCAGTCACTCTGTAACAGTGTCCTTTTACCCCTCCCAGCTATCGCTCTATCCTCCAGCTGGTGAAGCCCTGGTATGACGAGGTGAAGGATTATGTGTTTCCGTATCCGCGGGACTGTAACCCCAGATGTCCCATGCGCTGCTATGGACCCATGTGTACACATTACACACAGGTATGTGTGGAAACCAGCTGTAGCTTCTGGAAGCTCAACAGTAGCAGGTGAAAAATAGAACCAGGTACCCCAGACAGACAGGATCTAGAGAATCATCTCCATCTTCTGTGTTTGAAGCTTGCTGTTTCTGCACACATGTATGTTTTGTCTGATGGATACATTTGAGGATGTAACTGTGTACGATGGAAGCTCCTCTCTCTCTGATGCTTTGTGCTCTTATGCAGATGGTCTGGGCAACATCAAACCGAGTGGGCTGTGCAATTCAGGTGTGTAACAACATGGTGGTGTGGGGGGCAGTGTGGAGACAGGCGACATACCTGGTCTGCAATTACTCTCCAAAGTGAGTACCGTCTTTGACACAGAACAAATTTAAAACATCTCCTCTTCTGTAGGACTTCAGTTCCATAACAGTTGGGGCAGGATGTGATGTTGGGGCAGGGTGTGATGTTGGGACAGTGTTTGATGTTGGGACAGTGTGTGATACGCTAATGTAGGGAGGCAGTGATTAGTAACTGCTGTTTGAACTGTTTATGGACTGTTCTGTTGTTCCAATTATCTAGTTTAGAACATGCCATCCTGACATTACACAGGTCTCAAACTGTGTAACCGTACAGGGCCTTTCATATCGTCCACTTCATAATGTTCCACATGTTCTCAATGTTGGACAGTTCTGGACTTACAGCAGGTCAGTCCAGCACCCTCTCTCTCTGATTACCCAGTTGTGCTGCTGGAACAGGTGCAGAGTGTTTGTTAATCATGCTGTAATGATCATGGATATCTCTGAAAAGGACAGAACCGGCACATGTGTGTCTAAATTCTGTATATCAAGAGGACCTGTACTTTTGTGTTATGGATCCACACCTTCAACAGAACTGACAGTTGTCCTTAAGGGTTAATACCACCACAGCGCTGGGGTCTTTAGTCCAGCCCTGGAGATCCACAGACCAGCACGCTTTGGAGGCCCCTCTGCCTCCAAACATCTGATTCCACTTATGAGGGTTTCGGTAATTAGCTGATGAGTTGACTCAGATGTTGTAGAGCATGAAGACCTGTGGTCACCCGAGGCTAGAACTGGGAACCGCGTTTACCAAAGCAGTGAATTCCCACATGATTGAAATATATGACATCAGCACAGATCTGTCGTTCAGTTTATTCGCCTGCGCCAGACACTGTGATGTTGTCATGTGTTTATTCATTTGGAGATTATAAACATGTTTTTCACCAGCGTGCAGATTTCATTAACCCTTGGGCGCACGGGAGTAAAACATTTCACTGACAGTCCTTTAGCTAATCATTTGGTCTGTGTTGATGGTTGGGGGAGTGGTTAATGCTAATATTGATATTCATTTTAATGGCTAAAGTAGCTGGTGTCGCTGTTAATGCTGTAATAGATCAGACATTGAAAAGCTTTAATGCATATAAAACATCTGACACAATCGTCAACCCTGTTTACCACTCACTGTGTTCTGATTGTATTGTGAGGTCTACCACCTTGTATTGTGAGTAGTCTAGCCTGAAACACTCTTTATAGCTTCACTGGGGCAGAGGGCGAAGCTAAAATACATGACATCACAGAAAAGAATTTAAAATATCCCAGGCTGCTTTCACACACTCAAAACCATTCTGCTCAGATCTGATCTCACCAATCTGTTACACGCCTGTAGGTAAGTGACTCCAATCTGTCATTACTGTGAATGAACCTGCGTCCTGAAACGACCTGCATGTCCACATCCAGATCAAACCCCCCAGATCATTGTCTCTGATCAGCTCTTAGCTGCTTGTTTTTAAAGGAAAATGATCAGATCAGTCTGGCCCTTACATTGTTTACTGGCTTTCATTTCTTCTTCGGCTCTACTGCCACACTAACGTAAAGGATGCCGTGTGTGGAAATGGCATAGGAATTTAGGACTAAGGTATCGGATCTGAGGCAGTTGGACACTGCCAGCCCAAATTCGATTTACAAATCTCCAGATCGCCGCCAGGCTGATTTGAAATCTGATTTTTGCAAACCCAAACCTTATTTGAAAGTGGTTTGAAATGTTTGATTCTGAACAGATTTTTACAGATGTGCCTCAGTATGAACGCTTGAATCAGATTCTGAAGTGTCTTTTCACAACAATGTCCAATCCAGAGTGATGGAAGTTCTGGGATTCAGAAGAAGCACCAAAGAGTTGTGAACTGACGGAGTGATGAGGGTGAGCGTTAGTAGGCTGAGATCATACATCTCCTTCTCTCCTGCCTCCGTGTATGAAAGCCACAGCACCAACGCAGCTACAGCATGTCATACAGATAGATGATGTTTGGACAAATCTGATCTGATCACTTACAAATAACTGAGCTCACTGTCATGATCTGAGCAAACCCGATTTTCAGTCTGAACACCACATATCTAAGACCACATATGACAATGGTTCAGGTCAGAGTTACGTGTCCACATCAGCTCTCATGCTCATTAGAATCTTATTTGTATTCCCTATTTGTATTCGTGTAATGTGAACGTAGTCTGGGTTTACATGTACAGACTGTAAACATTAAAACTCCAGACTTCCAGGGTTCTTCACATGAACACTTAGTGTGTGTAATGTGTGTTCGGAGTGTTTGATCAGCAGACTAAGGAAAGTGTCCTACCCTTTTTCTCAGGGGGAACTGGATAGGAGAAGCGCCGTACAGAGTGGGCATCCCGTGCTCAGCGTGCCCCCCGGCCTACGGAGGCTCCTGTAGCAACAACATGTGCTTCCCTGCCGTGAACTCAAACTTCATGTACTGGTTTAAGTAAGCTATCTGCTCTAACAGTGGAGGTCAGTGTGTGGAGGACGCTCCGGTCAGTTTTAAAAAGCAGCATTTTTCTATGTAATGTTTTATAATTTACAAGTAAACGTCCATCAGTTGTACTAATGTTTTTTATGACCTTCTCTCTTTTAGTATGGACCATCATATTGATGCTTCTGATGAGTTTTGTACTGGTGCACAGTTAAAAAGGGAATTCCACCGATTACATTCAGAGTGGGTTTGGTGTGAGATGGTTCAGATGTTCTTCACAGTGGTGGTAATGGGAACCAGGGTTCTCCATGTCTACAACACACATATAGACATTTTATTGACTATCTAAACCACCAGTGAACCTACACATGTATTCAGAGTTTATATGAAATGTTGATGATATATGTGGAAAACATTTTTTCTTTGGGGGACTATTTTACCTCACAGCACCCTGTAGCACGTATCCCTCCACCATGAACAGAGTTTAAGCCTGAAATCTTCTCCAAACTATCATAAACAGTGCCTCAGACATCAGGCAGCGTATTCATAGTCATCTCATGTAGTAACTTTCTGTGAGGGAGCTTTGGAAGAAGAATGCTGGTTCCATACACCACCACAGTGAACAATTTTGACTCTGCAGGTGTAGAATTGTGTAGCACAGCTAAAGTGTCAGTGGATATCACCTTTAAAGCATATGGTTAATGCCATTGTTCTGTTTTTATGCTTAGTTTGACTATTTGTTTAAGTGATTTACAGTCAGGACTCTTCCAGGGTGCTTAATCTTCATAGACATGGTCACTCATGTTCCAGGGTCATATCAGCAGCTACACTCTGTTACAGGTGTGTGTGTGTGTGTGTGTGTGTGTGTGTGTGTGTCTGTGTGTCTGTGTGTCTGTGTGTGCGTGTATGTGCAAGTCAGCTACTAGTACTCTTTTAGAGCCTAGCAGATCATGTGGTGGAACTCTGCCAAAATTCAAAACTCCAAATAGTCTTAAAGGAACTATAGAAGCATTTACTTAGTATAAGTTCATCCCTTTAGACCTCCACTGGAGTAAAAGTACTAAAGTATTTACCTTCAAATGTAATTAAGTGTGGAGAGTAACAGTAGCATGATTTATTACGGCTCGAATGTCCTTTATCATTTTGGAACAAGACTCTAATCAGCTTATTTAGGTGAAGAGGCTCTAGTGTCTCTCAGTCCACCAGTCTTTAATAGAAGCTCATTAATTAGTCTGACACTGGTGTCTATTCAAAAGATCATAAGCACAGAACACTGAAGGCGAACAGGTTCCACTAGCTAGAACCAAGCTCTGTCCAAGAGGTCAAAACAAGCTCAAAACAAAGAGAGTGCTGTACCCTGATTGGATGATTGGTTACGTTTATATGTGTGTTACTGTACAGCACTGCAGCTCTTTTTGCCCAGTACATTTCAAAATTGGCGTCCGGTGTGATATAAGCCTGTTCCCAGTAGCCAGACGAAAAACATGTTTTTCCTTAAACTTACATTCCATGGAACTCCGTGACATGACCTGCTGGGCTTTAGGTGAGGTACTGTGGAATAACCAGTATGAAGAAGTTTGGGGGTTTTAGCTACCAGTACCTCTTACCAGGCATGTAAGCCCAGACTCACTGGGACTGTGTTTTTAGTGTTGCTTTTACTTGTGATCAGGAATGGTGCTCAATAATGCTACAGACACATTCAATACTTCAGAACATCTGTATGACAGGTATCACAGAGACTCTGGACCCCCCCACACATACTCCTACAGTTGATTTAAGCTGCAGTGGGGGGTGTTTATAAGCTAACAGGATAAGAAAGTAGAAACTTGTGTTACTTGTAAAGTATTTACTGTAGTTCCTCATGTTTTATGCATATAGCTGCCAGTTTCTTTTACCAGCAATTAATATTATTTTCATTTTGTATGTATTACAATGTTCCATGTGCTGAACTCACAGATGGTGATATGAGCTGCATTGGGCCTTAATGTAAACGACCAGTATCTGACATTTACACCAGATCTGTAGCTCCTTAAAAATTTAGCATGAATAGGCGGAGCTAAGCCACAAAAAAACAGGGATGGGATGAGCAGTATATTCAGTTCCTGTTCACACGCCACACTAAATTCAGGGACAGTTTGGTTTTCTAGGCAGCATATGCCTTAAACCTGTCTCTAACGACCAATAAAAAAAGATATCATGTCATATATCAGCCTTTGCTGGACAGAGAAAAGTCCTGTTGCCCTGCAGTTACAGCGCCATCGTGTGGAAAGGAACTCCATTAGGCTGCTTAGAGTTTGTGTCAACGGTTGTTAGGTTGTTTCCAGCACACAGTGTATGTGTGTTTAGAGGATTGTTAGCTCCCTACGCTTGTCGAGAGAGTGATCGCTGGGCAGGAAATGCACTGAGGATGTATATTTATTTTCATTTTGTTTAATTATATTATTTTGCCCAAAATTTTATGATTCAGATTTTGTACTGAAAATGTATCAATAAACTGGTGCTGTGTTATAACCTGCGTGTTTGTGTGATTATGTGGGTTCATTATTTAAGATGATGCAAACTGCCAAATACACACTCCAAACAGGAGGGGGCAGCATATCACCAGATAATGCTCCTCCTCCTCCTCTTCCTCCCACTTCACTCCTGACCACTGTTAAAGAACGCTTCCGAGTTCATCATCAGACTTCCTTCCTTTTACCCTCCAGGACTGTCTCCAGTGGTGGAGAGCAGCACCAGTGGTAACTCGTCTTCTGTTAGCTTCAGCCATGATTGTGTTTGCTGCTCCTTTCATGATCTACCTACCCCTAAACGATCTAACGGGAAGCAACACCTTCAACATGACTGATAGGAGGTTAGAATATGCCGTCGGGGCAGCAGCATTACTTCTTCATTCTCTTATGTTGAACTAATTTAACTCCTACAGCGCTACAGTGACTCACTCACTAGGTACACAGTGGTATTACAGACAGTATAGGCCGAAATTAGATGGTTAGCATGCTACCTTAAGCACTGCACATAGACTTTTGCACAGGCCACATTACCTTTATCATTCCTTTTGGAATTTAGATAAGATGCCTCCACTAGGATGACTAGATTCAGAAACGGCCCTGGCTCTTGGTGTGATGATGACTTCAGCCATGTGTATCCTCCATCCTTCACTCACCCGCTACTTGGCCCTTGCTATATGCATTTCTGTTAATTCATTTAATCATATAACCACCTCCGAATGTGGTTTGAGTATTCCGATCAGAATCTGCTCACATTGCTTTATGTGATATGTATACACCAGTCCTCTCATGCAATCTGAACACGCACCTCAAAAGAGGTGTGTGAGTTGGTTCCTTGGTGGTTTTCAGTTGTAAATAAGATAAGATGAGATAAGATGAGATATAAAATATAATGTTGATAATGTAAATCAGAATCAGAATCAGAATCAAAAATACTTTATTAATCCCAGGGGGAAATTGCAGTTTTTTACATTAGCAACCATTTAGAATAAACAATAATAATTTACAACAAGAGAGAATTTTTCAATATGTACACCTATATAAAGTCTTATAATACAATAAAGATAAAATAAAAGTAAAGTGGCTGTGGCTATAATAATAAGTACAGATATACTGTTAGCAGCAGTAAGTGTTCAGTAGTCAGAAAATTATTGCACATTTTGAGTTGTCGCACACATAATTAAATTATTGTTTTACTGTTATTACTGTACATGTGAATGGTGCCGTGCTCTAAGGGAGGAGTTATAAAGTCTGATAGCCACAGGTAGGAAAGACCTCCTGTGACGTTCTGTAGTGCATTTTGGCTGGATGAGTCTTGCACTGAATGTGCTCCTGTGTCTCATCACTGTGTGATAGAGAGGATGGGAGCCGTTATCCATGATGGTCTGCAGCTTAGACAGCGTCCTCCTCTCAGACACTGCCATCAGCGAGTCCAGCTCCACACCCACAACATCACTGGCTTTGCGGATCAGTTTATTAAGTCGGTTGGCGTCTGCCACCCTCAGCCTGCTGCCCCAGCATGCAACAGCGTATAGGATGGCACTCGCCACCACAGACTCATAGAAGATATAATACATAAATAATAATACATTCAAGCTGATGTTTGGCTCCAATCACCATCACTGTAAAGAAATGCTGGAATTCACTTAGACAGTATGAAAAGGTATTCCACGTAATTAATTACAAATAAATAATTGATACCTTTTTTCCTGGTTTAAGGATCATTTGCAAATTTTTCTACTGTGGGATCAATAAAGGATTATCTTATTGCAGGATCAGCTACAGCTCTGTTCATCACACGTGAAGTTGTACAGGACTAACAGAGTAGAATAACTTCATGCCTTTGTCCGGAGAGAAGTTGATTTTAGTTCCGGTTAAACAGCTTCTGAAAGGTGACTGCATGCTTCATAAACATCTCACAGACTGAGCGTGTAAAGCTGCAGCACTTCTCTTGCTGATCAAGCTGGACCATGAGAAACAACAAATCAACCGTCTGTTTGTTCTGGCAGGATCCTGCGTCCCTTTTTATTTGTCTAACTTTCCGGGCCTCCGGAGCTGGAACCGCATCTGAGGGTGTCGGAAATTGAAAAATAACCCTCCTTCAGAAAACAAACCTATATTAGTTCAGCTTTCACGGGCAAAATATAGGTCAACCTGCTGCGTACTGGAGCCCTGAGTGATTGAGGACCCGACAAAGCCGAACTGCAGGAGAATACATCAGAGCTGGCCTGTAGGAGCCACTGCAGATCAGCTGACACAGCTGCTTTAAAGCAATAGTTTAGTCCAAAGGCTCGTTCCCACCATTTCCCATTTAACCCAAACACAGTCTCACAAAGTAGGTTTAACATCCACAGGTGGCTTCTTCAGTCCAGCAAAGGAGCTACAAAGCTACTAAAGCTAAAACCAGTGCAAGTTTAGCCACCAGTTAGCAGCACAATCAGCTTCCACACACTCAAACCACGTCCATTTCCAATAGGAGTAATTTCACATTCAACCCCTAAAACTTACTTCCAAGTGGATAACGCAAGCAGTGCTGCATTGATACAACAGGATGTAGTATCAATCCAGAGACTTATTTAACCAGGATACTGTCTTCCCAGATCAACCATATAGTGTGGTTCCTTTACACCAGACAGACCTGTACCTGCAGAGGTTAATGTAGAAATATTCACTGTATAAAGTTTATCCACATACACACTACAGAAACAAGAACCCAACGAAACTTGTGGTTCTAACATGAGCATTTCTACCTGCCCGAGAGAGAGAGATCTGTTATAATCACTGGATAAACCACCTTACTGCTCAGTTTTATGTTACTCTAAAGCAGCTAACTAGGCTAATTAGCTAGCTAGCTAACAAGCTGTTTAGTTTATTGGCTGCAGTGAACCGATATATACTGCTCTACTCCATTTACATTTTTAATTATGCCACTTAGCTGAAGCTCTTATTTAGAGAGACTTACAAGGTAATATATATTACAAGTAGGCGAATGTAGTCCCAGGAGGCTTGCCCAAGGACTCTTATTGGCATAGCACAGCATAGCCACCCAGACTGGTAATCGAATCCCCATCTCCCATATGGTGTGGTAGCTCAGTGACAAGTGGTGTTATCCGCTGAACCACACCAACCACATCACTCCACGTCACTACACACACACACACATGTCTATATGTACTCAGAACAGTGTGGAGAATCAAACACAGCTTTTATTTTTCTCTGTCGAGTGTTTATATATGCTCGTTCTGTGGCCGCTAGCATAAACGCTAATAGCGTTAGCTTCTCCTACCTGGTTTCCTGATGTAGTAAGAAATATGATTATAAGGTTATATGATTACTTTAGAAATCTGGGAAATGGGAGTATATCCATTACATACTCTGGAATGTTGAACATTACAGCCTCACAAGACAACATAACTTACTGTTATTGACCATGCTGTATCTGTTATGATTTATCTGTAAATTGTGGTATAAACTGCTACTTCCATTCTAACACAGGGTGAGTTCTCCACCCCGGAGTTGTCTTGAAGCCCTTTGTTTACAAACAAAGGAAATGAGAAATAAATCTATATATGTGCATTGTTTAAAGTTCTATTATTTATAAATATAAAAAAGGATATCTAAAAAAACAGACACCGTTTACTAACAATATTAGTGTTTTGCCTCAAATCCAGTTTTTTTTCTGTACATTTTCTTTGTGGTTACGCAGGAGTTGAACGGTACAGAGACACACCATTCAGAAATTCCACTTTTATTTATTTATTTATTTTTTAATGTTAGTGTTTTTCCGTAATGTTAAAGATGTAAACAGTCATTCAGAATGAGTCAGAATGCTTCACAGTGGTGGTGAATAGAATCAGACATCCCCCTTAGAAAGCTCCCTCACAGAAAGTTACTACATGAGATGGTTATGAATACGCTGCCTGATGCCCGAGACTCTGTTTATGATAGTTTGGAGAGGATTTCAGCCTTAAACTCACGGTGGAGGGATACATGCTGCAGGGCGCTGTGAGGTGGCCCAAATAAAAAGTATTATTTCCAGGCTTTGGGTGATATCCCCTTTAGAGACTGTATGACTGATTAAATAAATGACTATAATGAATATTATATTCTCACAGGGCCGCATGAGACCGTAGTGGG